>OZ010747.1:5739057-6339057 GCA_963932245.1 Tachinus rufipes | reverse complement strand
CAGAACTGTCAAAAAACACTTTAAAACTGTCACAAAGGGAGAGAACTTTCAAAAATTTTAAGAGAACTGTCAAGAAATTTATACTATCAAATATGACCCAAAATATGTACATTAAAACTGACAAAAACGACGCAGAACTGTCAAAAAACACTTTAAAATTGTCACAAATGACAGAGAACTGTCAAAAATACACAAACGCAGTCAAAAATTACGCAAAACTGCCAAAAATACATTAAAACTGTCAGAAATGGCAAAGGTTTGTTAAAAAATACTTTTAAACTGTCACAAATTATAGAGAACAGGCAAAAATGTTAAGAGAACTGTCAAGAAATTTATAAATACTGTCAAAAATGATACAAAACTGTCAAAGACGACACAGAATTTTCAAAAAATACATTAAATGACACAAAACTGTTAAAGATACATTAAAACTGTTAGAAACTACATACAAATTGCAACTATAATTGCCAAAAATGACTTACAACTAGTAAATTTTAACTATAACTGTCGAAACTGAATTTGTTCGTACAATGCGGTGTTCATCATTCAGTCTAATAGTAATCTTTAACTACTCGCTCACTCACTCCAGTGTTAAATATTTTTGACAGTTTTAATGTACTTTAGATAGAATTGTGTAATTTTTGAAAGTTTTATCGTATATTTTGATAATTTTGTGTTATTTTTGACAGTTTTATGTCATTTTTGACAATAGTTGTAATTATAACCTAACCTAATTTTTTTGACAGTTAGAAAAAGTGACTGTTGACATCTTTAACAGTATTATTGACATTTTGTTCCAATTTTTGTAGTTTTTCTGACATCTTACAATGTCAAATGTAATTTTTGATGATTTAGTTAAGATTATCTAAAAATTCTGTGTTTTTTGGTTAAATTTAGTTTTAATTTTTGACAGTTTTGTGAAAATTTTTGATATTGACAGTTGGCGATTACATTTTGACATTTAGTATCTGTAATTACAGTTGACATCATTTGAAAATTGACAAAACATTTTTAAAGAATTTTGTTGTTTTTATTGACAGTTGGCAACAATATTTTTAAAGTTTGGCAGTTTAGAACGTTTTTAATCTTATTCTATCTATAGTTAGTAACTTAAAAAATTTGGCAACATTTTGAACACAATTCGATGTCCTGGTATCAACTCTTTGATTATCTAGAAGTTATAAGTTGTGCTTTTTAGATAAATAACTATCATAGCCGCCGTGCCTGCAACAGAACACAATAGCAATTTTTGTTGTTATCTAAAGTGCACGGACCGCTGTTGAAACTTCCTAGCAGCTTATACATCTAAGGTTTAATTTGGCCTAAAATGCATGGCCGTTTTTTTTTTACATAATTCATAATAAAATGTAAATTTTCTATTGCAGGAAAAGGACAGTTACGGCAACGAAGTATCTCGCTTGGCCAGACCACTACCGGTCGAATATCTCCTGCTCGATGTCCCCGCCTCAACACCACTAACTCCCATACACACATTCAATCCGGACGATTCTAAACAATTATTCCCAGTCGAGAATCGCATGGTCGACGGACACATACAGGATTTCAACGCACTATCCCAATATATATCTCAATTCAATTCGGAGGAGTTCCTCAACGCAATCAGTGACTTCCATCTGCTTCTCTACATAGCCACAATGGACATGCTCCCGATGCGCGAAAATATGGGACCATTACTTGAAGCAATCAGAAACAAAGATGAACTAGGCGCGAAGGAATGGTCTCGATCTGAACAATGGGCCACGTTGGAGCAATTGATCGCCGCTAGTTCACCACCAAACTCAAGGTAGTTTAAACAAGATAGGCAACTTTTTGCTTACATTTCACACATTTCATGGGCTTTTGTAATAGGATTACTATAGTATTAAAAGTGATACAATATAACTTATGAATTTAGCAACGAATCATATTTTAATCACATTTTTTTTTTTTTATTGAGAAAATTATAAATTAGTTTTTGAAGGGTTAATTTTTAATTAAACAAGAGAAGCGGGATTTGAAGTTTAAAAAATAAAATTTTCTTCATGTTAATTTGTTGCGGACGCCCGATCTCCCTATATATATATATATATATATATATATATATATATATATATATATTCTAAAATATTTACCACACTCCAGATGATGACAGATAAAGAGTCTATGCCGAAACATCGAAAAAACTCAATCGACTCGAAATTATTTCAAATATATATATATATACACATATATATATACACATATATATCGAAAGTAACATTGTGCGTCGTCTTTAATATTTTTTAAATAATTTGTTTCAGACCTGGAAGTTCAGTGGGAGGAAATGTGAATGCTGGTACCAATCCGAACATAGGTCCACAATGGACGTGTCCATTCTGTACGTTCCTGAATTCGCCCGATACACAGAATTGCGAAATGTGTAGTCTGCCTAGGAATGTGCCTCATTAGGTCAGCATATGATTTCGAACTAAATATTATAATATATCGCAACATATTTTAAAAATGTTAACATTTTTAAAATCGAAACAGTTTGATTTTATATTTTTTTACATTACAGGTTGCTTTTTATAAATATCCCAGTGGGTCTCAAAAAAAAAACTTTTCAAAAATTATGTTTTATTTAAGTATTCGGGCCGTAAGTATATATTTTTCTAAATCTCACCCATGTTATATACTATAATTATATATACATTGAAATAAAATTGTTATTTAATATTATTGTAATAATAAAACTGTAGGACAAGAAATTTTTTTACCGTATGTGTAAAAATGAGATTGAATGATGAAAATACAGCAGCAGCAGCAAAATAATAATCGCTTGTAAATAGTTAAAAAAATCGGGAGGATAACTAAGTGTGTGTAAATTTTAGTTTTCTTTAAATGTAAGGTGGATTGAAAAGAAAAACGAAAATAAAAATTATAAAAATGTTGGTAAATATGTTATTCGGATTGATTTAAGTTTTTACCTTCAACATTGTTTGTTAATTTACAGGAATATGGTTGAATAATTAAGGAAACATCAATCAAACTCGTTGAGAACATTTTGGAATTGGATGGTAAGTTTGATGGAGTTGATGTATATATGTTTGTTTTGGAAATAGAATTGTGTTCCGACTATATTGATTTAATAATTTGTTTGTGGACGTCCCTAATTAGTTATTTTATTACGCAGTGGCGTATCTAGGATTTTTGAGTCTCGCCGGAAAATACATTTTTTTTTTAATAAATTTTGTGGGAGCGGGTGTTTGTGGTCCTGAGGCGGAGATACTGTACCGCTACTGGGCTAGTTAATGCGTCAATTGTATTTTTTGAATGGTTTTAACTTTTAAAAAATCATCTTTCGCGAAATTTTGCTTTAAATGTGAGTAGTTATTAGGGCGATTGGGCCTGTGAAAATTTTAGAGACCACCAACGCATATAGCATGCGACAAAGCAAAAGCCGCTTATGAACGCTTAACTTTTTTAAACGGTTCAACGTTTGTTTGTATTTTGTTTTGGGGGTGTCAAGATTGTTGTGAAAAGGTCTACAAAGCGATGAGGGTACGTACCATGCTGGAATCGAATCTTTATTGTTTCTCCTCTGTAAGAGCTGAAATCAATAAATCCTTATCGCCCACCTGTGACGTCATGCATTGCTTGCTTATTAAAATCTTATAAGTGAATATGATCAAAACTCATAAGAATATGAGTGCGAGAGTGACTTTAAATGCAATGTAGGATGCACGTCAGTCGTGGCCATTAAAAAAAATTGTTTTCCTCCAACCAAAATTTATACAGGCTTAGTAGAAAATAACGGTTTGAAAGCATCTACTTTGTTATAACAGCGTTCCCCTTAATGCATTAGGACAAGTGGGTCGAGATATCAAGTGTCCTATATTAAATCGATCCCGTGCTCCTTCTTAGTAAACAAATCAAAATTCCACTTACCTTAAATGTCACATCTTTTACTTGTTTGTTTGAAGGAATGGATGATGAAGGTAACATTAATAATAATAAATTTCAAAAAAAATCATCAATTTTACTTTTGACCAATCGATAAAATTGTACAAAAGGAAATTCGATGCGTGGGAAAATTTCGTTGTCAAGTTCGAAATGTTCCCAGTCACAGTCAAAATTACACTTAGCATACAATATTTACAAAGCACAATGTGCGCAAAAAACGAGAATAATAAACTAAAACAATATATATATTTATATATAAAATAAAAAATAATATTTAACGGCACATTCGTACATCTTTCCCGTTTTTATTTAGCATAAACGGGGAAAAACAACTTTACAAATTCATCTAGTTATAATCCGATCGGGATATTACGAACGTAAAAATATCTACATCCATTCGAAACATCCCTATTTAACCCCACTTTAATAGTTTCTTTATCCCAACCAACTCCTTCCTCCCATCACTGTTGTTGATATGTTACTACTTTTGCACCTAATTCATGCGCTATGTAAATTTCCTAAGCACAAATATCGTATATAAAATATCTCTTAATAAAATTTAGAAAAATCTTGCTTCGTAAAATCCATATAAAAACTATTCTCACAAAAAAATTAAATATTATTTACAATTTTTTAAATTTTATTCATTTTTTTTTGTTGGGTAACTTCTTTAATTTTATTTAAATTTTTTTTGGCACCCTTCATAAGGGTCGTTTATATTAAACTGAACTAAATAATAAATAATAGAAAGGAAGACTGCGCCGAAATTTAAGCGTGCAGACAAAACGACACGACGATTCCCCTACTAAATTTCCATCCGCTCCAATTAATTTTTTTTCATTTTAATTAAATAATAAACCAAATTTTTATGCCTGAATGTTAAATAAATAGAGTATAATATCCTCGACGATTCGTACTATATAGTGGATTAAGAATACGACGAACCACATGAGTTGATAGTCGACTTGCGACGCGGGGGCGACGGCGTCTCAGTCTGATTTTTGTGTTAGGGGTGGGTATTCTTGCTCGTCGCCAAATTGGAAACCACCTTGTGGTGGTGTCTCTGTTGCCAATGCCATTTCACGGAACTTTTCTGAATCTAACGTCACACATACATAAAAAAAATCGATTAGTATATTGCTTGATACAGTATTACATCCATTAAGAGCACGTTAGTTATTTCTAAGGCTGTGGTTATAGTAATACAAAATTTCATTCAATCTTAAATTATACATATACTGTAACCATAGCCTATACATTTATTATAGTAGATTAAAAATAACGTGCTGCGTAAACAACATCAAATGATATAAATGATAGACATAGATGAATGAAATTTCAATGATTGAAAATTGTTGATTTTTACAGGACAGGGCGTTTCATGATTTCTTATTAACAAGATTATTAAATCATATTTAAAACATAACTTATGAAACACCCTGTATATGAAATTGTTGGTAAGTAATAATTGAGACTTTTGGCGAAATAATATATCCGAGAAATTGTAGCCTAGAAAGAGCGCAGACAAGTTTAAGATTAAGAGGATTCCTACCGCGCGTATGATAAGAATTAAAGGAACCACCTTAGAAAGATGCTTACCGCACGTGTGCTAAAAATTAAAGGAAACTTAAGAGGATTCATATCGCGCGTATGGTAAGAATTAAAGGAAATCTTAAGAAGATTCCTATCGCGCGCATAGAAAAAATTAAAGAAAATTCTTATCGCACGTATGCTAAGAATTAAAGAAACTACCTTAATAGGATTCTTACCGCACGTGTGCTAAAAATTAAAGGAAACTTAAGAGAATTCCTACCGCGCGTATGGCAAGAATTAAAGGAAATCTTAAAAGGATTCCTACTACGCGCATTGTAAACATTAAAGGAATCACCTTAAGAGAATCTTGCCGCATGTACATATACTAAGAAGTAAAGGAACCACCTTAAGAGGTGCACTACCGAGCGTATGGTAAGAATTGGGAGATAACTTGAGGAAAACTCCTCAAGATTGCAATTCTATTTTAAATCGATCATATTGCTTCTGCTTTAATTTGATGGAAACTCTCTGAACGATTTTTGGACCTGAGAAACGATTGTATTAGATTCACAGAGATTACGGATAACATATAGAAAGTGTAGCACTCACTATGCCACTTTGGAAGCGCTTATCTTGGCTTCCTGGAAGATCTAGCAACACAATTCTACTATGTGGCCTAAGCTAATGCACTTTTCCTCGCTCAAACTAGGAGGGCCGGTATGTTAATTGCTTCATGCCTTCTTCTCTGCCTAGCTCGTTTTTTGTTTAGCCTGCTGTTTCTAGACAACTCCGCAGCAATCCTCCAACTAACATCTGGCCTCCTTCGCACTAGAACTTTTATTTGTGAATTGTGAATGCCTCATGCCTTCGTATCTGTTGTCTAGCTCCTTTTCTTGCTTCTACGTCCGTCTTGATCGTTTCAAGATCCGAGTGCTGCCAAATTTATTTTTCGACTGGGATTTCGTTCAAATGACGTTGATGGGAGCTCGTCTCAATCCATTCGTAGTTCATCAAGATTCGGATGATCTGCTTGAATTCGCATTTGGATGGCACATGACACACAGGGCTAGTGGTGGCTGCTCCGTTGGACATACTTTAATGTTGGAGCAGTAACGGGGACAGAAGCTCCTCCAAATCCTTTCATAGTTTGGCCTCCAGATATTCTTGAGTTCGCCAGTAATGTGGTGGTAGGATACTCTTAATTTACTCCCTGCCTAGTGCCAGTGGTTTCGTTCTACAAATGTTGGAACAAAGCCAGGAACAGAAGCTCGTTTCGGAAAATCTTCTCGAATGCGCCTATGGGTCTTATGTGGCAGAGATGTGGTGGATACATTATCACCTTTTTCATGCATCCATTGGCTGGTCAACTAAGCGATATTGTCGGAAACGAGTCTCAACATGACTTTACTTATAGCTCCGTCAACCTCGTCGTATGATTCCACAAAATCGATTGTCACCCATTAATATCTATGTACTACAGTCTCGCGTTAAAGAGGAAGTGATCTCAGACAAACTAAGTGCAAGGTTTTTTGGGGTTGCACTATAAAAATTGTTTCTTTAGGTACCAGGTTCGCGAGTCCAAGAGCAATATAATGAGGTTGGCCATGGTCAATGGTTTGTCCACGGTTAGTTCGAGTTTACATCTTGGATTCTCCTCAGGGTCAAAACTCTAGAACATTTTGATTTGAGGCAGGTTAACGCTTGGTTAGTTCTCATGTTTGGCACTTTAGTTTCGGTGCCAGAACAATGTGGTTTGAGGGTTTCGATGCTTGGCAAAATTTTTGCTCGTTCTGGGGTCAGGTTCGAAGAATGGAAGTCACTATCTCTTCTCCAGCAATTTCATGACGTTCTGCTGCTAACACAGTAAATTTTTTCGGTAGGTCTCGCACCCTTCTCAATCAAATATGTATTTTTCGAACATTCGCCGCTGCTTTTTTGAAGAATCAGCGCTCGGTCTCATATTGTATATTAAGAATGGAAGGAAAATCGCGAAGATCTATTTACAATCTAAAACCGCCTTTAACGGCGCAAAGATTTGTTCCGCTTCGATCCGTACTGGGGCGGACACTATCTGACGTCGACCAACAGTCCGCAATAAAGTGAATATTTTGGAAACGTTTTTAGACAAAACCATGCAACCAGTGCTCGTAATAGGGTGCGTACAGGAAGGCGCTTTGCTCCCCGCTACATCGGTAGCGCTCGTTCCTGATTGGTTCCGCTTTGCAAATCGGTAGCGGAATATGACATTTCATGTTTTTTTTTCCGGTACTACTGTAGCGGTCCTCTATCGCTTTTTTGAACGCACCCATTGTCGCCGGTAACGACTCGATCGTCATACTATGCCTCATTATCCGCAACTGTTCTGTAGTAGGACCCATCAGCTGGTCTTGTCTTTGCGAGTGTGTGAATCAGGGTTTCGTCTTGTAAAGATCGATTTTTTAAGACGTCTAGACAGACTGCCGACGAAAATTGTGAAGACGTCTCCACCAGTCTCGTCGTTATTGTGGTCCAAAGTCATGTCACTGACAAGACTTCTGAAGACGTGTGTTGAGTAGCTAGAGATTTTTCACGAAGAACGCGGTGTGTAGTAATCGAGCCTTTAGGCTTACATCACACGTAAGCCAAGCTTATAAGCACATTATGAGCCACGATCTCACAGGCGGAATACAGCCAAACATCCAAGCGGTACTCTTCCGCAAGAAAAAGCCTTAAGTCGTCACCCACAGCGGCACTTAAGCAAAAGCTCAACTTACTGCTATTCAGACTGTCCATGGTGTTCTTGGAATGATTCAAGCTCTTGTGGTTTTTGGAGTAATCGATGCTCGAATTTCTGAAATTTTTTCTTCATTTCACACAATCAAAGGTGGCAAAGGTCTTCAGCTATAGAGATTTGCCAAAATTCAAGTGCATCTCTGTCGTTAATCCACGCAAAACCTTGGTTTGCCATCCTTCTTCCCAATGATTACGGCAGAAGCAGAGCACTCATTAGTGTTCGATGATGCTCGGGATAAGTATCTTCAATCTGCTATATAATCGTCTTTTTAGCAGTGCATGTCTAAGGACGGACTCATACGCATCTTTCATACTCAAAAGCTTTGTGGAGGCAGCGATTTTTACGGTGCCGAGATCAAATGAGAACGAGCTGTAGGTCAGACTTCCAAAAACCTCAAAAAGTGTGTTTTTCGCAAAAAAACTTTTTCTCGGGATTCGATCGTGTTGACATATCGGCCAACTGTACGCCTAGACACTTCTGCTCCGATAGTGAACTTTCCGAAGATCTGTCTCGAAACGTGGTTGCCAAGATCTCAAAAACCTAATAGCCAGGAGAACTCATTTGATGACACTGGAATTTTCACCTGTGGCAAGACATGAGCCAAGGGTGTCCCAGAATTTTGTCGGCCAATTGTGGGGTGACGTGGACTGTGCTGATAGTTGAGACTTTAAATAGTAGCCTCGGCAAGCCACCGAAGGGGAGTTTGAAGGTAATACTCCTCGAGACTTTTTAAAATAAACGAAGGATAAACATTCGGCAAAACCTCTGGAATTATTCCATTAACCATTAACTTTTAAACAAAATCGCACCAAACTGCTTACCTTCGCAGAATACGCAACAACCAAACCCAAAATTTACTAAATTAAAGTAACAAATTTTCTATGTACTATATCACGAATATATTTAAAAAACCGTAACTAGTTTCAACTTTTACAAGGCCATCATCGGACGGTGATACAAATAAGTACCGTCCGATGATGACCTAGGAAAGGTTGAAACTAGTTACGGTTTATTAATTCATTTCGCCAATTGTCTCATTTATCACCAGTACATTTTTGAAATCATTGTATATTGATTAACAAGTTTGTTGAGTAAAAAAAAATTGATGATGATCTAATAAATGTTGAAGCTAGTTATTTAAATCAATCAATATACAGCGTACTCAAAAAAACATGCACTTTTGATATCAAATATTGAAATTCCAAAAAAACACTCGCTAATTGCATAATAAAAAAACATGAGGTATAATAATAATAATAAATAAAATAAACACTTTAAATCAATAAAAAATTAACTTGCACATAATTAAGACTATATTTTAAAAGCATGTGTGTACTGCCGCAATTAAAATGCAGGAAAGGAGAAGGGGTAATAAAGTGTGCTTGATGGTAAATCTGGATGGTGATTCAGGTTTTTATTATTAAATAATAATTATAGAAAGAAATAAGAAAGAGAGAATGGTAAAAAGTAAAATGGGTAAACATATACTGACCAGTACCTGACATTTGACCGGGTGGATGGCCTTTCAGGATGCCCGCGTAGCTACCTAGTATTGCCGAGCCTTGCAAGTAACAGAGAAAAAAACAAAAAAAATTGGGTGATGCGGGTTTGCTTTTTCGTAACTACAAAAATTTTCGTTTTGTTTTAAAATTTTATAATTTATTTACAAATTTATATCAATATTTATCCTAGAAAAATTGTTTTTATCAAAAACAGAACTAAAATAACAGTGAATTTCATCTGAAAAATATGAAATGTCCTTCAATTCTAATGTCTTTAAATTGAATGAATTTTTTTAACTTTGTCCGTGAATTCATAATTAATCTGACTCGGTATTCGTATGCGCATAGAATCCGACTCGGTATACGCATGCGCATAGACAGAATTTTGGAAGGAGATATGCCCAAAAAATAATAAAGATGAAGCGTTTTATTGGAAGATTTGTATACATATTTGTGCCTTAAAAAACTCTCTCGGAACTGACATGTTGCGTGTGAAGCAGTTTTAAATTTATACTGGCCGCAAAATACATTTAATTGTGTGATTTGATATTCAATGTTGATCAACTAATTCTTTGTCCAATGATATATCGCACGGAGCCTTAGACCATATACACTTATAGACGCGCCGTGTACTATTTTCCGCTTGTCACATAGTGAAGCCAACATAACAACGTTCTATGCCCACAACTGATGTCACGTGTTAATTGCGGACATATGCCTTATGAGTAAAGTTTTATTTTACAGTTTTTGATAAACAATAATGAACACAATAAAATATATAGTATTTGTATACACTAAGTAAAAGATTTATTGGCATTTTGTTACGTACGCGTTTTTGTCCACAGCTGACGTCACACGCAGTGATCATGTTGACTTCACCACGTTGGCAAAAGGCGTGTGTATGGTCTAAGCACGGAGCAAAATCATGATTACGCGGAGCGGACACGATTCGTGTATAGTCCTAATGAATTCAGTGCTTTTGAATGAAAGATAAATCATGTCACAAAATATATTTGATGATTAGAAGTCTAAATTTGATTCTCCTGTTGAAAGATCAATCTCACGCGGAGCGGAAGTTCAAAATTAACTGTTTTGTTCATTATATCAAGAACAATTAGCATAACCCTGCAATACATTCGTGACATATGCAATGAAATGAATCGACCTTACCTACCCGGTCTTATGCAGTGCGGAGGTCCTCTATGGGGATGAAATGAGCTGTGAATGATAATTACGGTTTACAATATTAATGAAATTTCCATTAAAAATTCACTGTTATTAAAGGCTTATTTTCTAAAAGAAATATCAACGTGTCAAATACTGATAGTGTATTGCGTTTGGAAAAAAAATTAAATAAATCTAAACTAATAAAATTCTAGGAAAAAAAAAAGAGGTGTTTAATTACAAAAATTATAATACAGGTAAATTGAGGGACTATGTGTGGCACTTGGTAGTCCGGTAGAAAATTAATCAATCCCACCGGGCTTCACCAATGAACGCCAACTTTGATTTAGCAAGTTTTTTCAATCAATCAAAATCTACTACTAAAATTACTAGCGATAAAAACTAAATTAAAATTTAATAATGCACAAAATTAACAAAAACAAAAGAGTTAAAAGAGAAAAGAAACTATAACGCGCATGCATATTGTCTGTTAATATTGTGTGTTGTTATTACCTCCATCTGGATTAACGGCTTGCGTTTCCGATGATTTACTGCTACCATCCGGTTTATCCTTAGATTCCTCCACCATACCATCCAATCGGTGCTGCTTCAGCAACGTCAAATCGCCACCCTCATTGCTTTCAATATTGTAGACATAGAGAAAACCATCCTCAGTTGCAACAAGCAACCTCAATTGATGTTGTATCCTGTATATTTGCAATTAGGATGAGTCAAGTATAACATATATTAATTAAGACAAAATCACGGACAAAATAACTACTTACGTTGTAATAGCAATAACATTTCGAACCCCCGAGAATGGCAAATGAGCGGTCATAAAAGCACGTCCCTGATTGAAGACATCTGTCACTTGAGTAGGAAGGTAAGTGCTCAGGTATCCCATCCAGCCGCTTTCTTCCACACTTTTTCTCGGACTGAAAAACACGCACAAATTTAAGACCGTTCACTAATAACTGAATTTTGTCTCAAACTCTGATATTAGTTCCAATCGTATACTGAACGAAACTATTATTAGTTCCAATCGTATAATGAACAAAACTGATATTAGTTCCAATCGTATAATGAACTAAACTATTATTATTAGTTCCAATCGTATATTGAATCAAACTGTTATTAGTTCCAATCGTATAATGAAATAAACTATTAGTTCGAATCGTATAATGAACAAAAGTCCGCCTTAGGAAAAGCCGCGGACAGTGCAAATTACTTGCTGCAAATGGGAGCTATGAATGGGTGCGTCCAAGAAGACTGGAGCGTAGTGCTACATTTGTAGCGATACCCGTTGCTACCAGAAATAAATAATAAAATGTCACTTCCCCGTCACCAATTTGCAAAGCAAAACCAATCAGGAACAAGCGCTACCGATGATGTAGCAAAGACCTCTACAAATACAGCGCTTTGCTCCCACCTAGTAGAGTTACGACGACTTCAGCCTTCTTCGCCTCCAGATGCAAGAACTCACTTCAGGTCTTGTGTTAACAACGCTGCACTTCTCAACAAAATTCCGAATGCAAACAATCATTCACGATCTCTTCTTCTTTTATTTTCCACGCACAACTATCTACAAGTTAGGCTTATTACTTTACAATACCGCAAACTTTCGTTCATTATACGATTGGAACTAATAACAGATTTGTTCATTACACGACTGGAACTAATAGCAACGCGCACTTTCGTTCAATACACGACTACAACGTAATCATTTAACTAAAATATGTTTAATTTAATAACTCACCTATCTTTTGGTTCCTCCAATTTAAATATGTGCACAGTTTCCGTATTACTCGAGCACGCCAAATATTGCGAACACATACTAAACGCGAGACAACTAATGTCCACACACCGTTTAACCCCCCTACGGAATTCGAACAATTTCGCACCATCCGTAACGGCGAACACACGAATCACAGTCCCCTTTTCAGAAGCCGTTGCTATCCTCGTCCCACTAGGACTGAAAGCCAACGCGGCCAATGGACTATCGTGAGCCGGAATCATTGTTTTCGCGTGCTGGGGGAAACAAAACAAATTAATTAGAATAAATGGGAGGTTATTATGATTACTTACTAAGTTAATGGCATCAAAGATTTGCACCTCGCCAATACTATTCGAGCCCGGATAGGCGAGATAGCAATTGTCACTGTTGATGCTGAGCGCGCAGAGTCCTTGCGGATTCGGCGGTGTGTCTCGAATGGTGTGCAGGACTTTCATGTCCCTTATGTTGTGTATGTACAGGCTTTCTTCGAGACATACCACCAATCTCACCCTGAAAAATAAATCGCATTCGAACGTTGCTTCAGTAATCCCAGTACAGCGTGACCGGTATGATATTGTTTGCTGTGCTACAACTAACTTATATCTCACCTGTTTAATTTGACGGCGAGAATCGTGTTCGAGTATGAGTAGTTGCATATTTCAGTGCCTTTTTTGAAATGGCATACTTTTAATTTCCGAGGTTGTGTGAGCGAAACCACCGCCATGAGACTACTGCTGAACAGCCTCTCCACCAGACACGTGTCTTCTTTTCCATTGCTGTAGATCTGCTCGAGCGCATCTACACCGCTCAAAGAGAACAATCGGTAGCCTGATCTGCTCCCTACAGCTAAAGACCTGAAAAACCAAATTTACATCAAACAAATTGTACGGAATTGACCGCGGGTTTTCACCTAGCGGGCACGGATGTAAGAAGCTAATCGCTGATATGATACAAAACGCCATTCTCGCTGGCCGCATACGGGTTTTACATGGTTGAATTGTAAATAATTGAGAACCTGGCCCCGAAAAACATTGAACTTTGAAGAGTGAGTTTTTTTGTCATCAATCCCCCCCCCCCCTTAAAAAAATTGTTTTAGTTACGGCACTCCTAACCACACACGCGTTTCGGATTCCAAAATGTTATTGTATTAACAGTCAAGAGCAGGAATGCATTGTTTGCAGCTCGCCAATGTTTGGTGGCGGCGGCAGACATACCCGTGGCGCTTACAACTATTTTTTGCCCGTAAATAAGATAAAAAGCAAAATTTTAATAAAAAAATTTGCAGGCTGTAAATAATTTTACCGCACTAGTGCCACAATGCATCACTTTCCGACCGGAAAACCGGTTTTCCAGACTGCGTAAAAAAATATCAACAATATAATGCAAACATGTGATCTAGCATGTTATTAATTTCCTTAAATATATAATAATAATTTAATACCAAGTATTTAAATTAGAATACATAACTCGCATATTTATTTTTTTATTTGTAAAAGATAAACGAAATAGCAAATATAATATTCAAAGCATACAAATGTGTTAGCTAATGTTTTCTACATCATTTGACCCGCTTTCAAATTTCCATTTTTTTATTTGGCGACATTTATTTGCTCAAGGCTATCACCAATTCAATTAATAATATTTATTTCCTTTGACAAAATAACCAATATTAGTTCAATCTTATTATACTAATTTACAAAAAGTCTTAATTGATCATAATTAACTATGAATGTCATTCTTTTAATTAGAAACGCCCTGGAGATGTAATAAGTACAAAAAAAAAACGACGATTTATTTTCTACTGTGACCCAGTCTCCTAATTCTAAATTGAACAAGTTTTTTTTAATTTTTCTGTTTACAAAAATTGCAATTGTAGCAACATTTTTCAAAATTTTTATTCAAATTTTGTTGTGTAAGTTGTCAATAAGTTCCTTAATCAATTTCAAAAATTGAGTAATTTTCCAAAAATTTGAAACAAGTTTTTTTTTTAATTTTCAAACATGCTTTAATTTTTTTTTACAAAAAATGCAATTGTAGCGACAATTTTCAAAAAAATTTATTCAAACTTTGTTGTGTAAGTTGTCATTAAGTTCATTAATCAATTTCCAAAATTTTGTAATTATCCAAAAATTTTAAACAAGTTTTTTTTAAACTTTCAATTTTTTTTTCTTTATACAAAAATTGCAACTATAGCAACAATTTTCAAAATTTTGATTCAAATTTTCTTGTGTAAGTTGTCAATAAGTTCCTTAATCAATTTCCAAAATTTAGTAATTTTCCAAAAATTTGAAATAAGTTTTATTGAATTTTCAAAAATGATTTATTTTTTCTTTTTACAAAAATTACAATTGTAGCAACAATTTTCTAAATTTGTATTCAAATTTTGTTGTGCAAGTTGTGAATAAGTTCCTTAATCAATTCCAAAAATTCCAAACATGTTTTTTGTTTTTTTTCAAAAATGTTTTATTTTTTCTTTTTACAAAAATTGCAATTATAGCAACAATTTTCAAAATTTTGATTCAAATTTTGTTGTGTAAGCTATCAAAAAGTTCCTTAATCAATTTCCAAAATTTAGTAATTTTCCAAAAATTTTAAACAAGTTTTTTTTGAATTTTCAAAAATGCTTTATTTTTTCTTTTTACAAAAATTGCAATTGTAGCAACATGTGTATGTTGTCAATAAGTTCCTTAATCAATTTCCAAAATTTAGTAATTTTCCAAAAATTTTAAACAAATTTTTTTTTGAATTTTCAAAAATGCTTTATTTTTTCTTTTTACAAAAATTGTAATTGTAGCAACAATTTTCAAAATTTTGATTCAAATTTCTTTGTGTATGCCGACAATAAGTTCCTTAATCAATTTCCAAAATTTAGTAATTTTCCAAAAATTTGAAACAAGTTTTTTTTGAGTTTTCAAAAATGCTTTATTTTTTCTTTTTTCAAAAATTGCAATTGTAGCAACAATTTTCAAAGTTTTGATTCAAATTTTGTTGTGTTAGTTGTCAATAAGTTCCTTAATCAATTTCCAAAATTTAATAATTTTCCAAAAAATTTAAACAAGTTTTTTTTGAATTTTCAAAAATGCTTTATTTTTTCTTTTTACAAGAACTGTAATTGTAGCAACAATTTTCAAAATTTTGATTCAAATTTTGTTGTGTAAGTTGCCAATAAGTTCCTTAATCAATTTCCAAAATTTAGTATTTTTACAAAAATTTACAAGTTTTTTTTGAATTTTCAAAAATTCTTTATTTTTTCTTTTTACAAAAATTGCAATTGTAGCAACAATTTTCAAAGTTTTGATTCAAATTTTGTTGTGTATGTTGTCAATAAGTTCCTTAATCAATTTCCAAAATTTAGTATTTTTCCAAAAATTTTAAACAAGTTTTTTTTGAATTTTCAAAAATGCTTTATTTTTTCTTTTTACAAAAATTGCAATTGTAGCAACAATTTTCAAAGTTTTGATTCAAATTTTGTTGTGTTAGTTGTCAATAAGTTCCTTAATCAATTTCCAAAATTTAGTAATTTTCCAAAAAATTGAAACAAGTTTTTTTTGAATTTTCAAAAATGCTTTATTTATTCTTTATCCAAAAATTGTAATTGTAGCAACAATTTTCAAAATTTTGATTCAAATTTTGTTGTGTAAGTTGCCAATAAGTTCCTTAATCAATTTCCAAAATTTAAACAAGTTTTTTTTTAATTTTCAAAAATGCTTTATTTTTTCTTTTTACAAGAACTGTAATTGTAGCAACAATTTTCAAAATTTTGATTCAAATTTTGTTGTGTAAGTTGCCAATAAGTTCCTTAATCAATTTCCAAAATTTAGTATTTTTACAAAAATTTACAAGTTTTTTTTGAATTTTCAAAAATTCTTTATTTTTTCTTTTTACAAAAATTGCAATTGTAGCAACAATTTTCAAAGTTTTGATTCAAATTTTGTTGTGTATGTTGTCAATAAGTTCCTTAATCAATTTCCAAAATTTAGTATTTTTCCAAAAATTTTAAACAAGTTTTTTTTGAATTTTCAAAAATGCTTTATTTTTTCTTTTTACAAAAATTGCAATTGTAGCAACAATTTTCAAAGTTTTGATTCAAATTTTGTTGTGTTAGTTGTCAATAAGTTCCTTAATCAATTTCCAAAATTTAGTAATTTTCCAAAAAATTGAAACAAGTTTTTTTTGAATTTTCAAAAATGCTTTATTTATTCTTTATCCAAAAATTGTAATTGTAGCAACAATTTTCAAAATTTTGATTCAAATTTTGTTGTGTAAGTTGCCAATAAGTTCCTTAATCAATTTCCAAAATTTAAACAAGTTTTTTTTTAATTTTCAAAAATGCTTTATTTTTTCTTTTTACAAGAACTGTAATTGTAGCAACAATTTTCAAAATTTTGATTCAAATTTTGTTGTGTAAGTTGCCAATAAGTTCCTTAATCAATTTCCAAAATTTAGTATTTTTACAAAAATTTACAAGTTTTTTTTGAATTTTCAAAAATTCTTTATTTTTTCTTTTTGCAAAAATTGCAATTGTAGCAACAATTTTCAAAATTTTGATTCAAATTTTGTTGTGTATGTTGTCAATAAGTTCCTTAATCAATTTCCAAAATTTAATAATTTTCCAAAAAATTTAAACAAGTTTTTTTTGAATTTTCAAAAATTCTTTATTTTTTCTTTTTGCAAAAATTGCAATTGTAGCAACAATTTTCAAAGTTTTGATTCAAATTTTGTTGTGTTAGTTGTCAATAAGTTCCTTAATCAATTTCCAAAATTTAATAATTTTCCAAAAAATTTAAACAAGTTTTTTTTGAATTTTCAAAAATGCTTTATTTTTTCTTTTTACAAGAACTGTAATTGTAGCAACAATTTTCAAAATTTTGATTCAAATTTTGTTGTGTAAGTTGCCAATAAGTTCCTTAATCAATTTCCAAAATTTAGTATTTTTACAAAAATTTTAAACAAGTTTTTTTTGAATTTTCAAAAATGCTTTATTTTTTCTTTTTACAAAAATTGCAATTGTAGCAACAATTTTCAAAGTTTTGATTCAAATTTTGTTGTGTATGTTGTCAATAAGTTCCTTAATCAATTTCCAAAATTTAGTATTTTTACAAAAATTTACAAGTTTTTTTTGAATTTTCAAAAATTCTTTATTTTTTCTTTTTGCAAAAATTGCAATTGTAGCAACAATTTTCAAAATTTTGATTCAAATTTTGTTGTGTATGTTGTCAATAAGTTCCTTAATCAATTTCCAAAATTTAGTATTTTTACAAAAATTTTAAACAAGTTTTTTTTGAATTTTCAAAAATGCTTTATTTTTTCTTTTTGCAAAAATTGCAATTGTAGCAACAATTTTCAAAATTTTGATTCAAATTTTGTTGTGTAAGTTGCCAATAAGTTCCTTAATCAATTTCCAAAATTTAAACAAGTTTTTTTTTAATTTTCAAAAATGCTTTATTTTTTCTTTTTACAAGAACTGTAATTGTAGCAACAATTTTCAAAATTTTGATTCAAATTTTGTTGTGTAAGTTGCCAATAAGTTCCTTAATCAATTTCCAAAATTTAGTATTTTTCCAAAAATTTTAAACAAGTTTTTTTTGAATTTTCAAAAATTCTTTATTTTTTCTTTTTACAAAAATTGCAATTGTAGCAACAATTTTCAAAGTTTTGATTCAAATTTTGTTGTGTATGTTGTCAATAAGTTCCTTAATCAATTTCCAAAATTTAGTATTTTTCCAAAAATTTTAAACAAGTTTTTTTTGAATTTTCAAAAATGCTTTATTTTTTCTTTTTACAAAAATTGCAATTGTAGCAACAATTTTCAAAGTTTTGATTCAAATTTTGTTGTGTTAGTTGTACTTATTCCTTAATCAATTTCCAAAATTTAGTAATTTTCCAAAAAATTGAAACAAGTTTTTTTTGAATTTTCAAAAATGCTTTATTTATTCTTTATCCAAAAATTGTAATTGTAGCAACAATTTTCAAAATTTTGATTCAAATTTTGTTGTGTAAGTTGCCAATAAGTTCCTTAATCAATTTCCAAAATTTAAACAAGTTTTTTTTTAATTTTCAAAAATGCTTTATTTTTTCTTTTTACAAGAACTGTAATTGTAGCAACAATTTTCAAAATTTTGATTCAAATTTTGTTGTGTAAGTTGCCAATAAGTTCCTTAATCAATTTCCAAAATTTAGTATTTTTACAAAAATTTACAAGTTTTTTTTGAATTTTCAAAAATTCTTTATTTTTTCTTTTTGCAAAAATTGCAATTGTAGCAACAATTTTCAAAATTTTGATTCAAATTTTGTTGTGTATGTTGTCAATAAGTTCCTTAATCAATTTCCAAAATTTAATAATTTTCCAAAAAATTTAAACAAGTTTTTTTTGAATTTTCAAAAATTCTTTATTTTTTCTTTTTGCAAAAATTGCAATTGTAGCAACAATTTTCAAAGTTTTGATTCAAATTTTGTTGTGTTAGTTGTCAATAAGTTCCTTAATCAATTTCCAAAATTTAATAATTTTCCAAAAAATTTAAACAAGTTTTTTTTGAATTTTCAAAAATGCTTTATTTTTTCTTTTTACAAGAACTGTAATTGTAGCAACAATTTTCAAAATTTTGATTCAAATTTTGTTGTGTAAGTTGCCAATAAGTTCCTTAATCAATTTCCAAAATTTAGTATTTTTACAAAAATTTTAAACAAGTTTTTTTTGAATTTTCAAAAATGCTTTATTTTTTCTTTTTACAAAAATTGCAATTGTAGCAACAATTTTCAAAGTTTTGATTCAAATTTTGTTGTGTATGTTGTCAATAAGTTCCTTAATCAATTTCCAAAATTTAGTATTTTTACAAAAATTTACAAGTTTTTTTTGAATTTTCAAAAATTCTTTATTTTTTCTTTTTGCAAAAATTGCAATTGTAGCAACAATTTTCAAAATTTTGATTCAAATTTTGTTGTGTATGTTGTCAATAAGTTCCTTAATCAATTTCCAAAATTTAGTATTTTTACAAAAATTTTAAACAAGTTTTTTTTGAATTTTCAAAAATGCTTTATTTTTTCTTTTTGCAAAAATTGCAATTGTAGCAACAATTTTCAAAATTTTGATTCAAATTTTGTTGTGTAAGTTGCCAATAAGTTCCTTAATCAATTTCCAAAATTTAAACAAGTTTTTTTTTAATTTTCAAAAATGCTTTATTTTTTCTTTTTACAAGAACTGTAATTGTAGCAACAATTTTCAAAATTTTGATTCAAATTTTGTTGTGTAAGTTGCCAATAAGTTCCTTAATCAATTTCCAAAATTTAGTATTTTTCCAAAAATTTTAAACAAGTTTTTTTTGAATTTTCAAAAATTCTTTATTTTTTCTTTTTACAAAAATTGCAATTGTAGCAACAATTTTCAAAGTTTTGATTCAAATTTTGTTGTGTATGTTGTCAATAAGTTCCTTAATCAATTTCCAAAATTTAGTATTTTTCCAAAAATTTTAAACAAGTTTTTTTTGAATTTTCAAAAATGCTTTATTTTTTCTTTTTACAAAAATTGCAATTGTAGCAACAATTTTCAAAGTTTTGATTCAAATTTTGTTGTGTTAGTTGTCAATAAGTTCCTTAATCAATTTCCAAAATTTAGTAATTTTCCAAAAAATTGAAACAAGTTTTTTTTGAATTTTCAAAAATGCTTTATTTATTCTTTATCCAAAAATTGTAATTGTAGCAACAATTTTCAAAATTTTGATTCAAATTTTGTTGTGTAAGTTGCCAATAAGTTCCTTAATCAATTTCCAAAATTTAAACAAGTTTTTTTTTAATTTTCAAAAATGCTTTATTTTTTCTTTTTACAAGAACTGTAATTGTAGCAACAATTTTCAAAATTTTGATTCAAATTTTGTTGTGTAAGTTGCCAATAAGTTCCTTAATCAATTTCCAAAATTTAGTATTTTTACAAAAATTTACAAGTTTTTTTTGAATTTTCAAAAATTCTTTATTTTTTCTTTTTGCAAAAATTGCAATTGTAGCAACAATTTTCAAAATTTTGATTCAAATTTTGTTGTGTATGTTGTCAATAAGTTCCTTAATCAATTTCCAAAATTTAATAATTTTCCAAAAAATTTAAACAAGTTTTTTTTGAATTTTCAAAAATTCTTTATTTTTTCTTTTTGCAAAAATTGCAATTGTAGCAACAATTTTCAAAGTTTTGATTCAAATTTTGTTGTGTTAGTTGTCAATAAGTTCCTTAATCAATTTCCAAAATTTAATAATTTTCCAAAAAATTTAAACAAGTTTTTTTTGAATTTTCAAAAATGCTTTATTTTTTCTTTTTACAAGAACTGTAATTGTAGCAACAATTTTCAAAATTTTGATTCAAATTTTGTTGTGTAAGTTGCCAATAAGTTCCTTAATCAATTTCCAAAATTTAGTATTTTTACAAAAATTTTAAACAAGTTTTTTTTGAATTTTCAAAAATGCTTTATTTTTTCTTTTTACAAAAATTGCAATTGTAGCAACAATTTTCAAAGTTTTGATTCAAATTTTGTTGTGTATGTTGTCAATAAGTTCCTTAATCAATTTCCAAAATTTAGTATTTTTACAAAAATTTACAAGTTTTTTTTGAATTTTCAAAAATTCTTTATTTTTTCTTTTTGCAAAAATTGCAATTGTAGCAACAATTTTCAAAATTTTGATTCAAATTTTGTTGTGTATGTTGTCAATAAGTTCCTTAATCAATTTCCAAAATTTAGTATTTTTACAAAAATTTTAAACAAGTTTTTTTTGAATTTTCAAAAATGCTTTATTTTTTCTTTTTGCAAAAATTGCAATTGTAGCAACAATTTTCAAAATTTTGATTCAAATTTTGTTGTGTAAGTTGCCAATAAGTTCCTTAATCAATTTCCAAAATTTAAACAAGTTTTTTTTTAATTTTCAAAAATGCTTTATTTTTTCTTTTTACAAGAACTGTAATTGTAGCAACAATTTTCAAAATTTTGATTCAAATTTTGTTGTGTAAGTTGCCAATAAGTTCCTTAATCAATTTCCAAAATTTAGTATTTTTCCAAAAATTTTAAACAAGTTTTTTTTGAATTTTCAAAAATTCTTTATTTTTTCTTTTTACAAAAATTGCAATTGTAGCAACAATTTTCAAAGTTTTGATTCAAATTTTGTTGTGTATGTTGTCAATAAGTTCCTTAATCAATTTCCAAAATTTAGTATTTTTCCAAAAATTTTAAACAAGTTTTTTTTGAATTTTCAAAAATGCTTTATTTTTTCTTTTTACAAAAATTGCAATTGTAGCAACAATTTTCAAAGTTTTGATTCAAATTTTGTTGTGTTAGTTGTCAATAAGTTCCTTAATCAATTTCCAAAATTTAGTAATTTTCCAAAAAATTGAAACAAGTTTTTTTTGAATTTTCAAAAATGCTTTATTTATTCTTTATCCAAAAATTGTAATTGTAGCAACAATTTTCAAAATTTTGATTCAAATTTTGTTGTGTAAGTTGCCAATAAGTTCCTTAATCAATTTCCAAAATTTAAACAAGTTTTTTTTTAATTTTCAAAAATGCTTTATTTTTTCTTTTTACAAGAACTGTAATTGTAGCAACAATTTTCAAAATTTTGATTCAAATTTTGTTGTGTAAGTTGCCAATAAGTTCCTTAATCAATTTCCAAAATTTAGTATTTTTACAAAAATTTACAAGTTTTTTTTGAATTTTCAAAAATTCTTTATTTTTTCTTTTTGCAAAAATTGCAATTGTAGCAACAATTTTCAAAATTTTGATTCAAATTTTGTTGTGTATGTTGTCAATAAGTTCCTTAATCAATTTCCAAAATTTAATAATTTTCCAAAAAATTTAAACAAGTTTTTTTTGAATTTTCAAAAATTCTTTATTTTTTCTTTTTGCAAAAATTGCAATTGTAGCAACAATTTTCAAAGTTTTGATTCAAATTTTGTTGTGTTAGTTGTCAATAAGTTCCTTAATCAATTTCCAAAATTTAATAATTTTCCAAAAAATTTAAACAAGTTTTTTTTGAATTTTCAAAAATGCTTTATTTTTTCTTTTTACAAGAACTGTAATTGTAGCAACAATTTTCAAAATTTTGATTCAAATTTTGTTGTGTAAGTTGCCAATAAGTTCCTTAATCAATTTCCAAAATTTAGTATTTTTACAAAAATTTTAAACAAGTTTTTTTTGAATTTTCAAAAATGCTTTATTTTTTCTTTTTACAAAAATTGCAATTGTAGCAACAATTTTCAAAGTTTTGATTCAAATTTTGTTGTGTATGTTGTCAATAAGTTCCTTAATCAATTTCCAAAATTTAGTATTTTTACAAAAATTTACAAGTTTTTTTTGAATTTTCAAAAATTCTTTATTTTTTCTTTTTGCAAAAATTGCAATTGTAGCAACAATTTTCAAAATTTTGATTCAAATTTTGTTGTGTATGTTGTCAATAAGTTCCTTAATCAATTTCCAAAATTTAGTATTTTTACAAAAATTTTAAACAAGTTTTTTTTGAATTTTCAAAAATGCTTTATTTTTTCTTTTTGCAAAAATTGCAATTGTAGCAACAATTTTCAAAATTTTGATTCAAATTTTGTTGTGTAAGTTGCCAATAAGTTCCTTAATCAATTTCCAAAATTTAAACAAGTTTTTTTTTAATTTTCAAAAATGCTTTATTTTTTCTTTTTACAAGAACTGTAATTGTAGCAACAATTTTCAAAATTTTGATTCAAATTTTGTTGTGTAAGTTGCCAATAAGTTCCTTAATCAATTTCCAAAATTTAGTATTTTTCCAAAAATTTTAAACAAGTTTTTTTTGAATTTTCAAAAATTCTTTATTTTTTCTTTTTACAAAAATTGCAATTGTAGCAACAATTTTCAAAGTTTTGATTCAAATTTTGTTGTGTATGTTGTCAATAAGTTCCTTAATCAATTTCCAAAATTTAGTATTTTTCCAAAAATTTTAAACAAGTTTTTTTTGAATTTTCAAAAATGCTTTATTTTTTCTTTTTACAAAAATTGCAATTGTAGCAACAATTTTCAAAGTTTTGATTCAAATTTTGTTGTGTTAGTTGTACTTATTCCTTAATCAATTTCCAAAATTTAGTAATTTTCCAAAAAATTGAAACAAGTTTTTTTTGAATTTTCAAAAATGCTTTATTTATTCTTTATCCAAAAATTGTAATTGTAGCAACAATTTTCAAAATTTTGATTCAAATTTTGTTGTGTAAGTTGCCAATAAGTTCCTTAATCAATTTCCAAAATTTAAACAAGTTTTTTTTTAATTTTCAAAAATGCTTTATTTTTTCTTTTTACAAGAACTGTAATTGTAGCAACAATTTTCAAAATTTTGATTCAAATTTTGTTGTGTAAGTTGCCAATAAGTTCCTTAATCAATTTCCAAAATTTAGTATTTTTACAAAAATTTACAAGTTTTTTTTGAATTTTCAAAAATTCTTTATTTTTTCTTTTTGCAAAAATTGCAATTGTAGCAACAATTTTCAAAATTTTGATTCAAATTTTGTTGTGTATGTTGTCAATAAGTTCCTTAATCAATTTCCAAAATTTAATAATTTTCCAAAAAATTTAAACAAGTTTTTTTTGAATTTTCAAAAATTCTTTATTTTTTCTTTTTGCAAAAATTGCAATTGTAGCAACAATTTTCAAAGTTTTGATTCAAATTTTGTTGTGTTAGTTGTCAATAAGTTCCTTAATCAATTTCCAAAATTTAATAATTTTCCAAAAAATTTAAACAAGTTTTTTTTGAATTTTCAAAAATGCTTTATTTTTTCTTTTTACAAGAACTGTAATTGTAGCAACAATTTTCAAAATTTTGATTCAAATTTTGTTGTGTAAGTTGCCAATAAGTTCCTTAATCAATTTCCAAAATTTAGTATTTTTACAAAAATTTTAAACAAGTTTTTTTTGAATTTTCAAAAATGCTTTATTTTTTCTTTTTACAAAAATTGCAATTGTAGCAACAATTTTCAAAGTTTTGATTCAAATTTTGTTGTGTATGTTGTCAATAAGTTCCTTAATCAATTTCCAAAATTTAGTATTTTTACAAAAATTTACAAGTTTTTTTTGAATTTTCAAAAATTCTTTATTTTTTCTTTTTGCAAAAATTGCAATTGTAGCAACAATTTTCAAAATTTTGATTCAAATTTTGTTGTGTATGTTGTCAATAAGTTCCTTAATCAATTTCCAAAATTTAGTATTTTTACAAAAATTTTAAACAAGTTTTTTTTGAATTTTCAAAAATGCTTTATTTTTTCTTTTTGCAAAAATTGCAATTGTAGCAACAATTTTCAAAATTTTGATTCAAATTTTGTTGTGTAAGTTGCCAATAAGTTCCTTAATCAATTTCCAAAATTTAAACAAGTTTTTTTTTAATTTTCAAAAATGCTTTATTTTTTCTTTTTACAAGAACTGTAATTGTAGCAACAATTTTCAAAATTTTGATTCAAATTTTGTTGTGTAAGTTGCCAATAAGTTCCTTAATCAATTTCCAAAATTTAGTATTTTTCCAAAAATTTTAAACAAGTTTTTTTTGAATTTTCAAAAATTCTTTATTTTTTCTTTTTACAAAAATTGCAATTGTAGCAACAATTTTCAAAGTTTTGATTCAAATTTTGTTGTGTATGTTGTCAATAAGTTCCTTAATCAATTTCCAAAATTTAGTATTTTTCCAAAAATTTTAAACAAGTTTTTTTTGAATTTTCAAAAATGCTTTATTTTTTCTTTTTACAAAAATTGCAATTGTAGCAACAATTTTCAAAGTTTTGATTCAAATTTTGTTGTGTTAGTTGTCAATAAGTTCCTTAATCAATTTCCAAAATTTAGTAATTTTCCAAAAAATTGAAACAAGTTTTTTTTGAATTTTCAAAAATGCTTTATTTATTCTTTATCCAAAAATTGTAATTGTAGCAACAATTTTCAAAATTTTGATTCAAATTTTGTTGTGTAAGTTGCCAATAAGTTCCTTAATCAATTTCCAAAATTTAAACAAGTTTTTTTTTAATTTTCAAAAATGCTTTATTTTTTCTTTTTACAAGAACTGTAATTGTAGCAACAATTTTCAAAATTTTGATTCAAATTTTGTTGTGTAAGTTGCCAATAAGTTCCTTAATCAATTTCCAAAATTTAGTATTTTTACAAAAATTTACAAGTTTTTTTTGAATTTTCAAAAATTCTTTATTTTTTCTTTTTACAAAAATTGCAATTGTAGCAACAATTTTCAAAGTTTTGATTCAAATTTTGTTGTGTATGTTGTCAATAAGTTCCTTAATCAATTTCCAAAATTTAGTATTTTTCCAAAAATTTTAAACAAGTTTTTTTTGAATTTTCAAAAATGCTTTATTTTTTCTTTTTACAAAAATTGCAATTGTAGCAACAATTTTCAAAGTTTTGATTCAAATTTTGTTGTGTTAGTTGTCAATAAGTTCCTTAATCAATTTCCAAAATTTAGTAATTTTCCAAAAAATTGAAACAAGTTTTTTTTGAATTTTCAAAAATGCTTTATTTATTCTTTATCCAAAAATTGTAATTGTAGCAACAATTTTCAAAATTTTGATTCAAATTTTGTTGTGTAAGTTGCCAATAAGTTCTTTAACCAATTTCCAAAATTTAATAATTTTTCAAAAATGTTTTTAAATTTTTTTCAAAATTATTTCATTTTTTTACTAAAGTTGCATCATAAAATGTCCCCAGACTCAAAAACAATTGTAGACCATCACAAAGGGTGCAAGACTCAGGAAGCTATAAGAAAATGTAGCAGTAGTACCAACTATTTTAATGCAAAAAGTCACTAAATTATCAAAAAATGATTGTAAAGTATCACTGGACTATCATAAATGGTTCTAGACTCACAAAGCCACCAATAAACGTTTCTGCAGTAACAAAAGTTCCCCACGCTCAAAAAACAATTGTAGACCATCATAAATGATGCTAGTCTAATAAAACCATCAAAAAACGTTCTTGCAATAACAGAAGTAGCAACTATGCAAATGCAAAGTAACATAAAATGTCCACAAGCTCAAAAAATATTTGTAGAGTATCACTAAATACATAAAACGTTTCTGCATTAACATCACTACCAACTATTTCAATGCAAAAATCATTAGATTATCATAAAAACTTAATTTTTTTTGTATAGAGTATTGCTAAACCATCAAATCTCCATAAACTATCAACATTTGCAATACATTATCGTTGATCGTAAAATTTCCATAAATTAGGCAAAACAAATCTAAGATTATCAAAGATTGTCATCAAATGTTTCAAGCAAATCTTAAATCATTAACAAACATCCACAGACTATAATTAGAGCAACCATTCTTTAAATACAATTGAAAAACAATCATTTTCAAATGACATTGAAAAATGTAAACAAACAAATTTCAAGGGTACCACCCAAAATTCCTAAATCATTAAATATTCCTAATAAAATATTTTAAAACAAATAAAAATTGCTAATGTCAAAAAATGATGGTGGGGGATGGGATGATGAATAAAAACTAATCAAGTTTTTTATTGTTTATCGAGATAATTTTGTTGCAGGTATTTAATTCGAGACAAAGGAAATGGATTAATATGATCGGTGAGATATATTAAATTATTTAACCGTTGAGGTTATGTTATAACTTCTTATAATTTATCAGCTGATCATTGTTTATTTACATTGACCTAGTTTGATTCTAATTTGCTAAGCAACAAAACAATAAAAGGAAAGGCGTCATAGATATAAAAAATTATAATTATTATAATAATGATGGGTACTTACGAGCAATCCTGGTTGAAGTTAACGAAAAAAGTCCGCGAATTGTTCGGGTCGGTGGAGTTGGCCGTGCTGTTCATGAGTCCTGCTGGATTGGCGAAGAGATGATGGTGTAGGTGCACCAACTCGTCGATCACACAAACTGGCTTCGCTCGCTCGGGACAAACAAACAAAGACCGACCTTGACGGTTGCGCTTTTTTTATTTAATATTTCTCTCAACAGTTGCCGCTCAATGTCCGCCTCCCCTCTAATTGTCACACACCTTCGATAATCGCGCCCGTTTGTTTTTTATTATAAAAAAAAGTTCCAATCACATCCACTTTATTGCGCCTCCATATTGTGTTTTTGTCTGCGTTTTCTGTATATATTGACATAAACAGCTGATTGTAAATGGCGCATGCGTATTGATCATTTAGTCGGTGACGAAAACGCACGAACGCATTCGTTCACTAATCATCGCACACCTCCAAAATTGCATGACATGGATCGATCTCTTTTTTCAAATCCACTTTTCGCGCTCACCTTGAATATTTATTGTTTGACACTGAAAGCTTACGTCATGTTACATCATGCGCAGCATTAATAAGAAGCGCGTCGCTTTGTTTATCAAATATTTTTACAAACATTGTTAGAAATTAATTTCAAATGTCATTATGACATCCTCAGATAACAGACAAAATATTACTCATCATTTGTTTATTTGTTATTGCGCAGTTTACTTTAATTCATATTTTGTTGCTGGGTGATGAAATGCTAAAAAACAAAGCGATTTCCACTTGATTTTTTTTATAGCCCATGCTCAAATATCTTTGTTCTATTATCTACTTTGATTAATCAACGAGTTCACTTACGCACGTTTTAATTTGTGTAATTTACCTGAAGTGACTAAGAACAGAGCTGGCAAGTTTGCTTTGTATTTTGTTGTTGACAAATATTAATGAACGTCAAACTACATTGGTTTTGATATCTAACAATATATGTATCAAATGTCATCTATTAAGACATATATGAATGTTTACAATGATAAATTAATCGCAATTATGATATGTAATAGTCAATTTTGACAGACGATATTTATTTTGACTTAATACATTAAACGTCAATTTTGACATAATTCATAAACGTCAATTTTGACATAATACAATAAACGTCAATTTTGACATAAAAAACTAAATGTCAAGTTTGACAGTTGACATTAAAAATCTATTTTGACATAAAACACTAAACGTCAACTTTGACAAACAATATGAAACATTCATTTTGACATAATACACTAAACGTCAATATTGACATAATGCACTAAACGTTAATTTTGACATAAAACACTAAACGTCAATTTTGATATAATACACTAAACGTCAATTCTGACATAATACACTAAACGCCAAGTTTGACAGTCGACATTAAAAATCTATTTTGATATAAAACACTAAACGTCAATTTTGACAATCAACATGAAACATTTATTTTGACATAAAACATAACATAAACTGAAACATCAACGTCAATTTTGAGAATAATAAATATGTTAATAAAGTCTAAAAATATTAATAATTGATACAATTAAATGTCAGTTTTGACAGATTTGTCAATATTTACTGTCAATATTTACTGTAATTACATTTAAATTTGTTATCGTTTTATTGAACGCTTTTTGCGTGTTATTAAAATAACAAAAATATTGAAGCGAATAAACTATAAATGATAAAAATTGTTTTTATTATTGTGCAATAGTCTAACTAACGAAATGCTTTGTGAATGTGTTGAGGTCGTAACATGTTTATAGGTGATAAGCTTTAACAGCGATAAGGATTTACGTTGTTTTTACAATAGTCATAAAAGAACGTGCGTTTTATGAATTGCACTAGATGGGCACATATTTGTTCAAATTGAGTTGAGTTTTATGTTGGTAGATGTCGCTAGTATTCAAATTGTGCTTGTAAAATTATTTTAATATTATGCGCGTTTGTTTCGCCAATATCACTGAAATTTTGATCACTTGGTGATGATAAATTAAACGAATTCGGTGACATAAATTTAAAAATATGGCAAGTAATAAATAAAACAATTTGAGATAAGGTGAAATTAGTCGTTCTTTGTTATGTATCATGTTAAACAATAATTCAGTAATATTTTAGGTCATCACAAAGTGATCAAAATTTCAGTGATATTGGCGAAACGAACGCGCATAAAATCAACATTTACAAATTTGACATTAATGGACATGAACATAGAATGAATGCCAACATTAATTTTACTTTTGAATGAGTCCAACAAAATGGCTACCTTGACATGACGTTTATTTAGAATGGCCACTTTGATTTTTATTTAAAATGACTGCCAACAATTCAATTATTGGAAAAACAAAATGGCCGCCAACAATAAGATATTTAGTTATTAATTACTTAGCGTAATATGAACAAAAATGATTAAAATATGCTTTTGTAATATTATGTTTGTCTCAAATAGCAAACTTTAGTGATTAAAGTAAAAATTCAATCACAAAAATTGTTAAAAACGTGTTTTTAGTACTGAACTTATATAATCCAGTACTAATTCATCAGTTTTCATTAAATGACGCACTTTTGGTACCCTATTTCGATCTTTTACATTAAGAAACAGTTTTTTTTATTAAGGAACCAAAGACTCAAAAATGGAATTTAAAAACGTTGATTTTTTGTCAGTTTTTTGCATTATACTTTAAAATTTTGTAAAGGTCTTGTATACACTAATAGTTCTCATTAATCTTCATTAAATTGCGCATCTTTTGGTGCTAGGTTTGTCTAGTTTGAGCAAATTTTGATTAAGTAACAAAAGGCAGGAATTTGTTTAAAAACTTTGTTTTTTTGCCAGTTTTTTGAATTTTACTTTAAAATTTAGTTGGAACTTGTATACATTTATACATTCTCATCAATCTCCATTAAATTGCGCACCTTTTTGTGTTAACTTTGTCCATTTTGGGCAAATTTTTATCAAGTAACAAGAACAACAAAAATGAAAATTGATTAAAAGTTTTGCAATTTTGTAAATTTTTTGGATTTTACTTCAAAATTTAGTAAAAAACTTGTATAAACTAATACATCTCATTAATCTTCATTAAGTTGCGCATTTTTTAGTGTTAACATTGTTCATTTTGGGCAAATTTTGATTACGAAACAAGACCTAAAAATGGAAATAGTTTAAAAAGTTTGGTTTTTTGCATTTTATTTCAAAATTTAGTAAAAGGCTTGTATAAGCTAATAGTTCTCATGAATCTTTATTAAATTGCGCATCTTTTAGTGCTAAGTTTGTCCATTTTGGGCAACATTTTATTAAGTAACAAGAGCACCAAAAATGGAAATTGTTTAAAATTTTTAATTTTTTGTCAGTTTTTTGCATTTTACTTCAAAATTTAGTTGAGAACTTGTATAAGCTAATAATTCTCATAATTTTCATTAAATTACGAATCTTTTAGTGTTAGGTTTGTCCAGTTGAGCAAATTTTCATTAAGTAACAAGAGTACCAAAAATGGAATTAGTTTAAAAGTTTTGATTTTCTGTCAGTATTTTGCATTTTGCTTTAATATTTAGATGAAAACCTATACAATTTATACATTCTAATCAATCTTCATTAAATTGCGCATCTTTTGCTATTAAGTTTGTCCATTTTGGGCAAATTTTTATTAAGTAACAAGAGTACCAAAAATGGAATTTGCTTAAAAGTTTTGATTTTTTGCTAGTTTTTTGTAGTTTACTTTAAAATTTAGTACAGAACTTGTATAAACTAATAGTTTTCATAAATTTTCATTAAATTGCTCATCTTTTAGTACTAGACTCAAGCATCTTTTGCAAGTTTTTATAGCCAAGCGAAAGATTTTAACATGAAAATTGTAAAATTATTGCAACTTTTTGACAGTTTTATGCAATTTACTTCAAAATCAGTACCTAACTGGTATAAACCTAAACTTGTTTATTAAGCTTCATTAAATTGCGCATCTTTTAGTACCAGATTCGACCATCTTTTAAAAGTTTTTATGGCCAAGCAATAGATTCAAATATGAAAATTGTAAAATTATTGCAACTTTTTGACAGTTTTATGAAATTTACTTGAAAAATTAGTAGATAACTCGTATAAACCAAAACTTGTTTATTAAGCTCCATTAAATTGCGCATCTTTTAGTACCAGACTCGATCATCTTTTAAAAGTTTTTATGACCAAACAATAGATTCAAATAAAAAAAATGTAAAATTATTGTTACTTTCTAACAGTTTTAAGCAATTTACTTAACAAAATAGTAAAAAAAAAATGTATGAACCAATATCTACCCACAACCTTCATTAAATTGAGCATCTTTTAGGACCACCTTTTAAAAGTTTTATGGCCAAACGATAGATTCAAACATGAAAATTGTAAAATTATTGCAACTTTCTAACAGTTTTATGCAATTTACTTAAAAATTAGTAAAGACTCGTATGAATCAATACTTACCTATTAATCTCCATTAAATTGCGCATCTTTTGATACCAGATTAACTCATCTTTGTCAATTTTTACGACCGAACTAGAAGCTTTAACATGGAAATTGAAAAAATATTTCGATTTTCAGAAAGTTTTTGGTAATTTACTTAAAAATTTAATATAGGACTCATCTAAACCGCTAAGTATCCAACAATCTCCATTAAATTGCGCATCTTTTAGTACTTTTGTCCATTTTGGACAATTTTTTATCAAATAATAAGAACCCCAAAAATAAAAATTGTTTAAAAATTTTGCTATTTTGTTGCAGTTTAATTCAAAATTTAGTTAAGGACTTGTATAAATTATACGTTCCCATCAATCTTCATTAAATTGCGCATCTTTTGGTGCTAGGTTTGTCCATTTTTGGCAAGTTTATATTAAGTAACAAAAGACACAAAAATGGAAATTGCTTAAAAGTGTTAATTTTCTGCCACTTTTTTGTATTATACTTAAAATTTGGTAAAAAACTTGTGTAAACTAATAGTTTTCATCAATCTTCATTAAATTGAGCATCTTTTAGTACCAGACTCGACCATCTTTTAAACTTATTAATGGCCAAACGATAGATTCAAACATGAAAATATCATGCGAGCAGTCCGGGGTTCGATCCCCGAAATATGACTGAAATGATAACTTGCTCTATATCCACCAGCGTGGTTCGGAAGTCACGTATTAAGCTGTTGGTCCCATCAAACCACTTTAAACAAGTCGTAGACTTAGTGGCGATGTAAAATAGCCGTAAAAAGCATAATAATAATAATAATAATAAAATTGTAAAATTATTGCAACTTTCTAACAGTTTTATGCAATTTACTTAACAAAATAGTAAAAAAAATGTATGAACCGATACCTACCTACAACCTCCATTAAATTGCGCATCTATTAGTAACAGATTCGACCATCTTTTAAAAAAATTTATGGCCAAGAGGTAGATTCAAAAATGAAAATTTGTGAAATTATTGCAACTTTTTGACAATTGTTTAAAAGTTTTGCTATTTTGTCTGTTTTTTTGCACTTTACTTCAAAATTTAGTTGAGGACTTGTATAAATTATACCTTCTTATCAATCTTCATTAAATGCAATTTTCGGATAGTTTTTTGCAATTTACTTAAAATTTTAATATCGAGCTCATCTAAATCTCCATTAAATTGCGCATCTTTTGCTACCATATTCACTCTTCTTTGACATATTTTTATGACCAAACTAGAAACTTTAAAACGGAAATTCTAAAAACTTTGCGATTTTCGGATAGTTTTTTGCAATTATTTAAAATTTTAATATAAGATTCTTCTAAACCGATAATTATCCAATAATCTCCATTAAATTGCGCATCTTTTAATACTAGATTCAGTCTTCTTTGGCAATTTTTTATAACTGAATTAGAGTCTTTAACATGGAAATTGTAAATAAAATGCAATTTTCAGATAGTTTTTTGCAATTTATTAAAATTTGAATGCAGGACTCATTTAAACCGATAAGTATCCAACAGTCTCCATTAAATTGCGCATCTTTTGATACCAAATTCAAGCGTCTTTTGCAAATTTTTTTGACCAAACTAGAGAGTTTTACATGGAAATTGTAAAAAATGCAATTTTTGGATAGTTTTTAGCAATTTACTTAAAACTTTAGTGTAGTATTCATTTAAACCGATAATTATCCAACAATCTATTATCTTTGATACCAGATTTACTCTTTTTTGGCAAGTTTTTATGACCAAACTAGAGCATTTTACATGGACATTGTAAAAAATGCGATTTTAGGATAGTTTTTTGCAATTTACTTATAATTTTAATATAGAACTTATTTAAACCGATAATTATCCAACAATCACAATTAAATTGCGCATCTTTTGATACCAGATTCACCCTTCTTTGTCAATTTTTATGACCAAACAAGAGGCTTTAAGAAGAAAATTATAAATAAAATGCGATTTTAGAATAGTTTTTTGTAATTTATTAAAATTTGTATGCAAGACTCATTTAAACCGATAATTATTCAACAATTTCCATTAAATTGCGCATCTTTTGATACCAGATTCACTCTTCTTTGATCATTTTTTATGACCAAACTAGAAACTTTAAAATGGAAATTCTAAAAATTTTGCAACTTTTGAATAGTTTTTTTGCAATTTACTTAAAATTTTAATATAGGACTCATCTAAACCGATAATTATCCAATAATCTCCATTAGACTGCGCATCTTTTAATTCTAAATTCAAGCTTCTTTGGCAATTTTTTATGGCTTTAACATGCAAATTGTAAATTTTATACTTACGTACATCTAATACTGGTGCTAGGCCTACTGAAACTGTAAAAAATAATACAAAATTGTACTAAAATATATATATTTAACTGTCCCAGTACTTCGTTCCTAATCCATGTTCATAATGTGTTATATAATACAATCCATTTGAATTTTACATCTTCATCTACAATCTCATGTTAAATTACATTTACAAAATATATATCTATCATAAAATAATCTCCACATTTCATTTACATATAACATATTTGTTTATCTCTTGTTTCCCTAATTCGAAACATTCGAACTAATCACATTTATATGTATTACAATTAGTATACACTTATTATATATAATATAATAATAATAATAATATTTAGTTAAAATCACAAGGTTTTTTTCATTACAAATTTTTGATTAATTACAACAATAATAATCAAAGTTGGCATTGTATTTTGTGAGGAGAGAGATTATAATATTATAATCAGTCCAGTTCAGTCTTTCATATCACTATGGTAATTGTAAATTTATGAAATTTTGAATCACCATGGTGATATCATATTATTACCAAAGCGTCCGCCATTAAAAATGCCGGCACGTTATTGGTCCAATTTTCCATTGACGTTAAAACAAACATAGATTGATTATAATTATAACCAACTTTTGAATATGCACATTGATTGAAGGGATAATTGCATTTTGTTAACCAATGACTTAGTAAACAAACTGCATTTTATTTTTGGCATTGATTATTTTGTTTCTTATGAGCCTATTCTGGATATATTTTAATATTCAGAATTCGGCTATTAATATCTAAAGTCTACAACATTGAGCTACGCTTCTACACATCAATTATTATTATAATCATCGCCTCCGCATGCTCGTGTATAATGCACGGAAGACGATACCTTAATTACCATACAACAATGTATGCATTGATCGAACAAAAATATAAATCATAATTCATGACCTTCTTATGGCACATGTGTTCGTTATGAAGACGAAATATAATATGGACGATCGACTGCGAATTAAATTGGCACATGCACATTCGTTAAATGAGGTTATGTTATGAGTATAATTTAGTTTTCATTCGTTAATTTAATGACAGCGACTACTGGCACGCTGACTTGTGAAGTGCGTTTTTTCTGCCCACACCGCAAAACATTGAAAAGGGCCCCTTAGAGTTGGTTTTTAGTGAACACGTCACAGGATCCATTTGTTACACTTGTTGGCCCTTTCGAATAATATCTGAGGCATCGACGACCCGTTCAACCGCCAGTGGTGTGCGGATATCGTTTGCCAAACCGATCCTATTCGAGGCGGCAACTTAGCATGTAAGTTAGCGTGCCAGTAGTTACTACCATATCATTCGTTAATTAAATATGAATTATCACATACTACCGGTAATAATTTGAGGTTATGTGATAACTCCTTAACCGTATAAATTATTGGAGTTTCGCAGCAATCGTCCACACAAACATTTTCCAATAATCGGAACTTTTCACTAAAATCTAAAACTTATAAATAAATAAAAATAATGAAATGGTAAAATAACCTTAAATAAATTTTAAGGTTATATCATGACGTATGTGATTGATGCTGTGAGTAAAAATATTTAAAAAAACACTGGAAGTATCTAGGAAGCTCTAAATTCTACTTGACTTCACTAATTTCTGGATAATTTTTGTACTTTACGTAATAAAATGTATATATATAAAATTAGTTACATATATATATTTATAGAGAATACGTTGTGCATGTAAAGAATTTTCAGAAATATTATACTTTTTTGGTTCGTTCAAAAAGACACGTATATATCAAAGGTTAGGTTAGAAAAATATCCTACGATTCTTGATATATCCAACGAATAAAATCGCTGCGCTATAAAACGTGATGATCGATGGATAACGAAATCACATTATGATTGTATTGAGTATATATATAAAATTAATTTAAATGGAGACAATGTAAATATTTTTTTGAGCAATATGATAAATTCGTAAATAAAATGATAGGGATGAAATCACAGAATAAATAAAAGCGCAGTAAAAATAAAATAAAATCTTAAAAATTATGATTGCCCCATTACTTGATTTGTTTTATAATCGTTTTGACTTAGCTCGTTATTGTAGTCGAGTTGAATGTTGGTAGATCGATGGGCCAGAGATGGATAAGCATGCTGTAATAGTGCACTCCTGCTGCTATTATCACAAAGACATGCCAGATTGCATGAGCGCACGGTATCACGCCATCTGCTTTGAAGAAAAATACGCCGAACATGTAGAATATGCCTCCAATTTTTAATTCTTGCATACCTACAAAATCCGCTTCCTAGAAATAATAGATTTGGAATTAGTTAATCTTGAAATAAAAAAATTGTCAAATGTAACTGTCAGCAATTGTCGATAATACGCGAAAATAATCGTTTTCAAAAACTTTCTATTCCCCCTCTATGCACCCAAATGTCAAAAACTAAAAAACATTGATTTTCATAAAAATGTCTCTCTACTCCCTCCAAAAAAATGTTCTACGGACGCCTATGCTTCCAAATGTCAAAAACTATTAATCATTGATTCTACAAAATTTCTTTCTCCCTCTCCAGAATGTTTTGCGGACGCCTATGCATTCAACTGTTAAAAATGTTCGGAAAACTATCGAAAATGTTCGCAAAACTGTCCAAAATGACACAATACAATCAACAATAGCACTAAACTGTCAGAAAATGCATTAAAGCTATCACAAATGACATACAACTGGTAAATTGTAACTATAACTGTCAAAAATGACATATAATTGGCAAACTGCAACTGTGACTGTCAAAAATGACATACAACTGGCAAATAGCAACTAAGACTATCAAAAACACACTAAACTGTCAAAAATTACATACAACTGACATGTTGCAACTATAACTGTCAAAAATGGACACAAAATTGTCAAAAAAACTTAACAATTAACTGGCAAATTGCAACCATAACTGTCAAAAATGTTCAAAAAGCTGGCAAATTGCAACTATAGCTGTCAAAAACGACACAAAACTATCAAAAAGGCTTAAAATTGACAAAAATGCTATTATAACTGTCAAAAGCTACAGTAAAACTGTCAATAATTACATGCAACTGGCAAATTACAACTATAACTGTCAAAAAATACATTAAAACTAAAAAATTGCAACTGTAACTGCCAAAAATGTCAAAAAACTGTCAAAATGCAACTAAAGCTGTCAAAAATATACTAAAACTTTCAAAAACTACATACAACTGGCAAATTGCAGCTATAACTGCCAAAAAAATACATAAAAACTGGTAAATTACAACTGTAGTTGTCAAAAGTAAAACTAGACTATCAAAATATACATTTAAACTGAAAAGTTGCAACTAAGACTGTCAAAAATTACACTACAGTCAAATATTGCATTAAAACTGTCAAAAATGACATACAACTGGCAAATTGAAACTGTAACTGTCAAAAAATACATTAAAACTGGCAAATTGCAGCTATAACTGTCAAAAATACATTAAAACTGGCAACTATAGTTGTGAAAAGTGACAGTAAAGTGTCAAAACATACATTAAAATTGAAAAGTTGCAACTATGATTTCAAGAATGACACTAAACTGTCAAAAATTACATTTAAACTGTCAAAAACTATACACAACTGACAAATTGCAACTATAGCTGTCAAAAACAATACTAAATTATCAAAAAATACATTAAAACTGTCATATTACTGTCAAAAAACAACATATTAGTGTCAAAATCGACATATAACTTAAATAATTACACTTAATTATCAAAAATGCATTTAAACTGTCAAAAATGACAAAAAAAACTTTTAAATAAAAACTGTTCAAAAATGTTATGTAACTGTCAAAAATGACAAACATGAATAAAGTGTCACTCTAACTGTCAAAAATTAGACTAAAATGTCATAAAAAATGTTGAAAAACTGCCAAAACTGACACTATTCTATTAAAATACATTAAAGCTGTCAAAGATGATACTAAACTGTCAATAAATACATTACAAACTGTCAAAAAAGACAATTTGCAACTATAGTTGTCAAAAATTACACTAAACTGTGAAACAATACATTATAACTTGAAAAATGATAAATAACTTTCATAAATGACACTTAACTTTAAAATACATTAAAACTGTCAAAAGTCACATACAACTATGACTGTCAAAAATGATACTAATATGTCAAAAATATAGTAAAACTGTCAAAAACACATTAAAACTTGACAAACGACAAATTTTTGAGAGGATTCCAAACCATTAAAAAAATTATTAACATACTACGGATCAGTGAAGGATCTTAGTCATAAAATCGCACACTGATAAGGCAGGTTAGCGAGTGAGAGAGCGTATACACGTTTAAAATGGTTTTTTGTTGCGAGATTCGAACCCACAATCTTTGGTGCAGCAGCTGGATGCCTAGACTATTGTGCCACGCTCCCCAGAAACGATGCAACTGTCAAAAATGCCACTGTAGCTGTCAATAACGACACTATATTGTCCTAAAAATCTGAATTAACTGTCAAAAATGACATCAAGGAATGCAGTGCCACTTTAACTGTCAAATTTACACAAAATTATTCAAAAATGTTAACTAAACTGTAAAAAAATAGATATAAACTGTCAAAAATGACATACAACTAGCAAATTGCAACTACAACTGTCAATAAATACATTTAAACTGTCAAAAATTACACTTAATACATTAAAACAGTTAAAAATAACATATAACTGTGCAAAATGACACTGAACTGTCAAAAGTACATTAAAACTGTCAAAAACATACCACATACGATTGGCAAATTGCAATTGTGACTGTCAAAAATGACTTACAACTGGCAAATTGCAAATATAACAATAAAAAATGACACTTAACTGTCAAAAATAGCACCAAATTGACAAATTTAAACTGTAAAAAATCTCAAAAATACACAAACACTGTCACAAGTGACATACATCTGGCAAATTGCAACAATATCTGTCAAAAATACATTAAAGCTGACATATAACTGTCAAACATGACACTAAACTATCAATAAATATATTAAAACTGTCAAAAATGACACATAACTAGCAAATTGCAAAAATAACAGTCAAAAATTACACTAAACTGTCAAAAAATACATTAAAACTATCAAAAATTACATATAACTGTCAAAAATACATTATAACTGACAGAACTGACTTAAAATTGTCAAAAATCTATTAAAACTGTTAAAGATGACACCAAACTGTCGAATAATAGAAACTTGACAAATGATATATAACTGTCAAAAATAACACTAGATAGACATAAAACTGCAGAATTTACTTATCTTGATAAAGTTTGAGTAACTTTCTATTATATTTTGACAGCTAAAACATTAAAATGCAGAAAATATGGTCTCTAAAACCATTTTTTTAAATATGTGAAAAGTTAGAACAAAAGTTGAAGTATAATAAACACAATTTAATTTTCTTAATTGAAGTTCAAATAAAATTTTTATCCAGATCTGTCAAATGTCATATTTCTGTCATTATTTATAGTATTACAAATGTCATCTATCAAATAAATGTTATCTTACTTCTGCTATGATGGGTAATGCAGGCAAAACTCCCATAGCAATATAAAGTATGGTCTCCAAACACTTATACTTCTCATGAAACGTCTGCTGATAAATAATCCCCAACGATGCAAGCAACCAAACGAGCCACTTCATGGTGCATCCCCATCCTTCGTCCGGCAATGTCCTGATTGTCAACCAGGGGAAGTAAGAGCCGGCAATAAAAACATAAATCATGGCTCGATCACAACGATGTAAAGTATTCTTCAGTGAACATTTTCCGTTACTGTAAAACACGCAATGGAAGCACGTCGACACACTGAACAGAGATATAACGGAGGCACCGTACAATAATGCCGAGATCAATTGAGCCACATTCTGGGAACGCGAGAGCAATTCTAACGTTCCCAGAATGCTTGGAATTATAGCTACACCGTGTGTTATCACATTGGCTATATGCTCGATTTCCGTTGGCTGATATGCTTCTTTAGGTTTTGGCTTCGCGTTTTTCCATTGGATCCTACACAGAAAAAAAGTTTCGATTTTTTAATCCTCATCAATGTCAAAGCTAATTAATAAAAATGCAACACTGTTGAATAATTATAATTAAATCTAATTTGAATTATAATAAATTACTTACTTTGTAAGATCGCATTGGGGCACAACTTTCCGTGTGATTTCTATGCATTGCTGTACGATGCTCGTGTTGTTTATCATGCCTGCAACCAACAAGAACAATTCAATACTGGCATCTAAGAATTTAATAAGAATGCATTATTAAATTAAGAACTATTTATAGCCAGGCTTAGGGTTGAGAGGGTTTCACCACCACCCCCCCAAAAGCATGCATCTTTAATTAAAACATCGATTGTTATTAACGAGAATTGTTACCGAATTGTACCACACGCATTGTAATCTTATTTTTGGACTCACCACGCGGAATCGAAGCAAGCCCTAATTTGAGATCTGCCACCACCTGTCAGCTGTCAGTGTGACAGGAATGTGGTTGTTGGTCTTGTACGCGCGGTGTTGTCATGTGTGTTTACATGCTTTTATGAATAATTTATGTTTAAGTTAAATAATAATAAGAATGATTCAGGTTTTGTTTATTTACTTTACTGCACTAATTTATGATATGCGGTGTTGTCAAGTTTTGCTACAATTAGCATTATTACTGTGTAATTAATTGACCGATGATTATTTTAATAATTATTTTAATTATTTCATTAATAGTACGACGGAATATATTCATGTTTATAAGTAAAAAAGAGTATAAGGTATTTTTGCTGTGTCTTATTTATTTTTTTGTTTTTATTTATCATTAATTAAAATTTTGTCGCCGGGACGTCTTTATCGAGGGTTTTGAGGTCATGCTTTGCATAAGCCGTTTTTCTCTCCAGCGCACCGTTTATGATAGATCACAAGCATTTAAGATGTTTATTATATCTTCTTAACATTTAATGACAGTTTGGAAACATTTTATAACGTTCATGACAATTTACGAACATTTTATGAGGTTTATGGTAGTTTAGAAACAATTATTGACTGCTTACAAACATTTTATAACGTTCATAACAATTCACAAACAATTCATGACGTTTATGATAGTTCAGAAACAACTAATGACAGTTTACAATTATTCTATGACATCTCACAAGCATTTTATGACGTTTATGATATCTTTTAAACATTCTATGACAGTTTAGAAACGTTTGATGATATATTAGGAACACTTTATGACATTTATTAGTCACAAACATTTTATAACGTTTATGACACTTCACAAACATTTTATGACGTTTATGATAGTTCAGATACAATTATTGACAGTTTAAAAGAATTTTATGACATTTATAACTTCTCACAAACATTGTATAGCGTTTATGCTAGCTTACAAACATTTTATGACGTTTATGACAGCTTAAAAACAGATATTGACAGTTCACAAACATTTTATGACATCCCGCAAGCAGTTTATAACGTTTATGATATCTCTTAAACATTTTATGACAGTTCGGAAACATTTTATTACGTTTATGACAGCTTAGAAACAGTTATTGATAGTTCACAAACATTTTATGACATCTCGCAAGTAGTTTATGACGTTTATGATATCTCTTAAACATTTTATGACAGTTCGAAAACATTTTTTGACTTTTATGACAGTTGCTAGTTTATGACATTTATAATAGTTCAAAAACAATTATTGATTACTCACAAACGTTTTATAACCTTTATGACACTTCACAAATATTTTATAACGTTTATGACAGCTCAAAACATTTATTGACTGCTTACAAACATTTTATGACATTTCACAAGCGTTTTATGACGTCTATGATATGTTTTAAAATTTTTATGACAGTTTGGGAATATTTTATGGCGCTTATAATAGCATAAGAACGTTTTATGACAGCTCACAAACATTTGATGATAATCATGATACCGAACAAACGTTTTATGATAGTTCAGGAACATTTTATATCATTTATGACAGCTCAGAATCAATTTACAACATTCACGAACATTTCATAACGTTTCTAACAGTTCAGAAATAGTTGTTTATGACAGTTCAAAAATATTTGATGATGTTTATGACATCTCACAAACAATTTATCACGTTTATGACAGCTCACGGTCATTTTATGACGTTTATAATGTCTCAACAACGTTTTATGACTGCTTAAGAACATTTTGTGATGTTTTTGACAGCTTACAAATATTTTATGACGTTTATGATATTTTTTAAACATTTTATAACAGTTTGGGGATTTTTTTTTGATAGATTAGAAATATTTTATAATATTTATGACAGCTCACGGACAACAAACATTTTATAACGTTTCTGACAGGTCACGAAGTTTTGTTTGACGTTTATAATATTTTAAACATTTTATGAAAGTTTGGGAATGTTTTATGATAGCTCACGGACGTTTTATGACGTTATTATTGACTGCTCACAAACAGTTCACAAACATTTTATGATATCTTTAAAACATTTTATGATAGTTCAAAAACATTTTATGACGTTTATGACAGCAAAGAAACAATTAATGACTATTCACAAACATTTTATAATGTTAATGACAGTTTACAAACATTTTATGACGTTTATAATAATTTATCCGGCCATTACTTAACAAAATTTGGCTATTGATTGTAATTTATAGTAAAAAACGGCAATTAATGAATGAAGTCAAGGTGTCAATAATTAACTTTAGCTGAAATATATAAAATCCGGCTGCTAAATACAAAATTCTGCTAGTATTAATCAAAATCCGGACGTTAAATATTAAATCTAGCTTGTAATTTAAAAAATGACATTTAATAAGCAAAATTAAGACATTACTGATTAAATCTGTCTTTAACATGTTGTAATCCGGCCGTTAAAAACAAAATTTTGTTTTTACTTTTTAAAATCCGACCGTTAAGAGTAAAATTTAATTAGTAAGTAACAAATTTGACATTTAATGGGCAAAATCAAAATATTACTAATCAAATTTGTCTACTACAACATGTTAAAATCCGTCAGTTAAATACAAAATCCGGTTAAAAATATCAATTATACATCAAAATTTGATCATTACATGTTGAAGTCAAAATAGTGTGTATTAATTACAAAATTAACAAAAAAATCAAAAAATCCGGCCGTTAATTATAAAATTTGATATTTATTGAACAAAACTAAGACATTTTTGATCAAATCTGTTTATAACATGTTGAAATCCGGCCATTAAAAACAAAATCCGGTTAGAAATATCAACATTAAGTAATTATATACAAAAATCCAAACATTATTTGTTAAAATCAAAACAGTGTGCATGTTAATTACAAAATTTTACAAAAAAATCCGGCCGTTAAGTACAAAATTCTGCTTGTACTTTACATTTAACGGCCGGATTTGATCCGGCCGTTAAATGTAAATTATTGTAAGTAAAAAATTTGACGTCAGCAATATGTCAAAATCCGGCCATTAAATATAGAATTCGGTTAAGAATATTAACAATAATGTACGAACCAGTTTAATATTAAACAATTGTTATTATATTTTAAAACATTATATTATACCTTAAAGAAAATTCCTAAATAATCAAAACTAACTGTTCACAAATTAAGTTTTAATTTTAAATTTCAACTATTTCTATACAATTGACTTGTCTTTTATTTTGTTTTAAATATAGTCTACGTCAACGATTAATAAAAATGAATTTACAAAATGGAATGTATAATTACCAAAGTATTCATCATTTGCGTGCAAGGACGCCCAATTATATTAATTAAATATACAAAAAGGTCACGAACGAGAATAAGCAATAAAATACTTATTAATTCTCCCTCCCGGTCGATACACTTAATAATATAATCATTCGTTTCATTTTCAAACAAAAAATATCAAGAATAAAATACCAATACCGTCTATCCGTTCACAATCGCGACGATATGCATTCAAACTTGTTACAACTCAAACTAATCAAAAATAATTTCAAGGCGGAACACTTGTGATAACACTTCAAAGGTTCAAAGGTTATTTACAATTCAATTGCTACTTCAAATTTAATTTTTTTTACTGTATACGTACTTGTATAAACGCACGTGAAACTATTTGCAATCCAAATTTATAGTTCAAAAATATAATATAATTGGAACTATAATTTTGGGTTGAATTAGATAAGGATGTTGTGTAAATTATTGAGTGAACATTGCCCTTTTCACAACGTGTTTCTTTATCGAATAGAAACATATCTCAGTTACAGGAAATTTTATTTTAGAGTTGTAATTAAGATAATTAAGATCCGGAATGCATTTGACCGTTTTATTGAATTTGAAACAATTTTAAGGCATTTGACTTATGCAATTTTGCTAATATTTTGCCATTTTTTGTGATTTGTAACTTGGATAAAGAAGTTAACTGTAAACATTTTATAATTTTTATAATTTCAATAATTTTAGAAACAATTTGCGCTACTAATTAGCAAATTTGATTTAATTTGCTCGATTGGTATGTTTCTTATGACTAATTTTGTCAAAATTTTACCGTTTTTTGCAATTCAAAGCTTTGAGAAATAATTTTCTTATTGACGTTTGACAACTTTTGTTATTTCAATATCTGAAGCAACCAGCAATTTGGGCTATTAATTAGCTAATTTGATTAAATTTGCTCAATTGATTTGTCTCTTATGACCAATTTTGCCAAAATTTTAGCGTATTTTTACAATTTGAAGCTTATGGAAACAATTTTATTTTAAACATTTTATAACTTTTATTATATCAATAATTTAAGCAACAATTTTTTATTATAATTGCAACAAATTAAAATAAAAGCGCTAATTATTGACAGTTTCTTTTATTATAATTAGAACATAAAAGCTGTTTTCCATTTGACCAAATAGTCGCACTTGGTGGCACTAATTTTATGGGTGTGACAAATAAGTTGTTCCATTTGTCAAAAGCGTTTTAGATATTCGATGTGGTTTTTCGAGGTAGAAAACTGCATATTTTCTTGTGCGAGACGCTCTTGTCCTCAAAATTTAAAAAAGGCAGTACAGATTTGATGAATTAATTTCATATTCTATATTATACATATCCGCCCTGGTTTTATACGACCGCTATGTACAAATTATAGATAAGTACATTTCAAAATGCACAATTTAAGCGCGGCGGCCATGCACAAAACAAAACTGACGTTTTAAGCGGGAACGCCCGCGGCGCAATGTTGCAGCTCGAATATTCCACATCGAAAATAGTCGCACTCGACCTCTAACGCACCAGGTGCATGAAACGGTCAAATGGAACATACCTAATGTTTGCAACAAATTCAATAAAAGCGCCATCTACTAACAGTTTCTTATATTATAATCAAAACAATGAAGTTTGCAACAAACTAAATAAAAGCGCCATCTATTGACAGTTTCTTTTATTATAATCAAAACAATGAAGTTAGCAACCAATTAAATAAAAGCGCCATCTATTAACAGTTTATTTTGTTATAATAAGAACAATGAAATTTGCAACAAATTAAAAGCGATCTACTGACAGTTTTTTTTATTATAATAGGTCTGTTCCAACACACGATTTGGACGGTTTGCAAACCGTTCAAACTGTGCACACAAACAAATATTTGTCAACCTTAGGCAATCTTTTATACACAGTAATTTATTTGTGTGCATAGTTTGAACGGTTTGCAAACTGTCCAAATCGTATGTTGGAACAGACCTAATTGCAACAATAAAGTTAGCAACAGAATAATTAAAAACGCCATCTACAGACCATTTCTTCTATTATAATTATGGGAATTTGTTTTATTTAAATCTAACAACGAACAACAATTTATGTAAAAGTTTCATCTACTGACAGTTTTTTCTATTATAATTAGAACAATGAAGTTTGCAACGAATTAAATAAAAGCGCCAACTATTGAGAGATTTTCTTTCATAATTTTCATCTTTTATAATTAAAAGAATAAAGTTTGCTACAAAATAAATAAAAACGCTACTGACAGTTTGAACAATGGCTGCGTTCAGAACTACTCATCACTGTCAATCATTCAAACTGAACGCCGCCGCTGATTCATCGTTAGCTGGCAGCGCTAGCCATTTTACTCATCATACATTGGTTGCTGACCAGGTAACTCATCAATCAGTGGCTGCGTTCAGTACAACTCATCAGTTGCCAGCGCTGACCCAATAATGCCCGTATGACACTGATCTATAATTCTTTATTGAATTATATATATAAAAATAATTAAATCTTAAAAAGTCTGTAAAATGCACAAATAATCATCAATCTTATTGTAGATTGAAATTTTAAGAATATTTTTAGTTTTTCTTTAGAATTGACACAAAAAATGTACGAATTAACAGTTTTTAAAAAATAGTTAGGTTATATTATAAATGCTATTACTCACATGTTATGTGTTAATTATAAAGAAAACCTAAAAATATTCTTAAAATTTCAATCTACAATAAGATTGATGATATTTTGTGCATTTTACAGACTTTTTAAGATTTAAATATTTTTATATATATAATTCAAGATATAATTATTGACAGTGTAATACGGGCATAAGCGCTGAGCCCGTCTGAACGGTATATTTTGCCACTGTTGCCAACCGTGTAAACTTTTATCAACTACATAAACATAAAGCTCAAAGTTTTGAATTTAAATAAATGATTTAATTATTTTATGAAGCCGCTGTTTATCGAGATATAATATATTCTCAATAAGTATGCCATCTAAGGTGAAGGTGTAGGATAAGATTAACCTGAAGTTGGCAACGAAGTACAGCAATAGATTATCTTTATCATTTTTTACTTCTCTCACTCAAGTTATTACAGCGTTAATATTATCTCGTTTACCTATGTTGCTTCTTTTCCCGTTTAAAAACATAAATAATTGCTATGTAGTTTGATTTTGACATGATGAATTTATTTTTCAAATAAAAGCGCGGATCAAGCTAACCTAGATGTATGATGAGTAAAATGACAAGCGCTGCCAGCAAACGATAGTCATCAAGCGCGTTCAGTACGCATGATGAGTAGTCCTGAACGCGGCCAGTGATTGGCCGCGTTCAGTACAACTCATCAGTTGCCAGCGCTGACTCATCAATTGGAGATAAGCAATAATTTATTTTTTTTAAATATATTTGCTGATTAAACGCTGGTGGTTAATAAGTTGCTTTGTCAGCATAAAAGCGTACCTAAATGTATGATGAGTCAAATGGCAAGCGCTGCCAGCAAACGATGATTCCCGCCTCCCGTTCAGTTTGAATGATTGACAGCGATGAGTCATCCTGAACGCAACCATTGATTGATGTGACTCATCGCTCATGCGCTGGCAACTGATGAGTCGTTCTGAACGCAACCAATAATTGATTGATGAGTCAGCGCTGACTGATGAGTCGTTCTGAACGCAACCATTGCCATTTTTTGAAAATTTATTTAATTTAAATCTAAAACAATAAAGTTAACATAAAAAATATAAAAGCGCCATTTACTGACAGTATCTTCTATTATATAAGTTCCATCTACGGACAGTTTTTTTAAATTATAATTGCAACAAATTAAATAAAAGCGCCACCTACTGACAATTTCTTCTATTATAAGTAGAACAATAAAGTTTGCTACAAATTAAATAAAAGCGCCATCTATTGACAGTTTTTTCTACTATAATTGCAACAAATTAATAATGAAGTTTGCAACAATGCAACTAATTAAACAAAATCAACATCTACTGACAGTTTTTTTAATTATAATTAGAACAATGAAGTTAGTTACAAATGAAATATTCTACAATAATTTAGAACAATGAAGTTTGTAACAAATCACTGTCATTTTTTGGAAATTTGTTAAATTAAATCTAAATCAATGAAGTTAACAACAATTTATATAAAAGCGCCATCTATTGACAGTTTCTTCTATTATGATTGCTACAAATTAAATAATTGCGCCATCTACTAACAATTTTTTTCTATTATAATTAGAACAATGAAGTTTGCTACAAATTAAATTAAAGCGTCATCTACTGACAGTTTTTTTAAATTATAATTTAGAACACTGCTACCGATATTCCATATTCTAAACAAATAACATAACCTTCTGTAATATATATATATGTATATATATATATATACAGGGTGTAGATTAATTGGCGGATAAACGCCAGGTAACTTTATAGATCGTGCCAAAAGAAAACGAAAATATTAATTCCAAAATGCTGAAAAACTTTTCGTTTGGGCTCACGAGGTCCTCAAAGTTTTGTTACGCTTGGCAACGTTGCAAACTTTCTAAATTCAAACCTATAATGTAGGCAACTTAATACACATAAAATAGGCAATTTAATACACACATCAAATTTTATTTTTTATTATAAATTACAAATGTTCAAATTGGCCACCGTTTACTTCTAAACACTTTACAGCACGTATCGATATCGAATTTATGACGTTCTCAAGCATCGCCGGCGTTAAATGTTAAATCTGTCAGAGTTGCTATATTCATGTCAATTATTTTAAATATATTTTCAAACAATCAATTGTGCATTGAAATAATTAATATTTTTATTTATGACAGAATCTAATAATTTATAGTAGTTGTATCAGCTGCAATGTATAAATTGTTCTATAATTCAATAATAATTATAGTACCTATTTGCTGGATTCACACATTTATTTTGAAAACGCATTTTAGCCGCATGGTGAAACGACAAAAGTCACCAATGGTTTTTGTCAAGGGTGGTCACGGGATTGACATGGCAACGTAGTAGTTGTTAATCCGAGACAGACATAAGGCAGACCGCCGCATACTAGACAAACGCAACATATTATTTCGCAAATGCATCAAAACACCATTCATAATTTAATAATGCGGTATGTGTCGTCAATGTGCAACCTCACACAATTTTAAATTCATGATTTTCAAAAGAATAAAGTATATCATAATATTTAAATTGAATTTTATTTGAATTTAAAAGTCACTGATGACCACCGGAGATCAGAATTGACCCCCGACATTTATTGCATTGCCTACTTTATAATTTGAATTTTATTAAAAATTTTGCTACGTTGCCAAGCGTATTTTTAATTTAAATTTGATTTATTCTTCAAAAGTAATTTGCACATTTTTCAATGTTTTTTATTATTAAGTTACAATAAACCTCGTAATTTTTATTATACTAAAAAAGAAAGCAAATTGGTACATAATATACGCAATTAAAACAATATTTGTATTGACAAAATTGAAACTTTGAGGACCTCGTGAGGCCAAACGAAGAGTTTTTCAGCATTTTGGAATTAAGATTTTCGTTTTCTTTTGGCACAATCTATAAAGTTACCTGGCGTTTATCCGCCAATTAATCTACACCCTGTATATAATAGCTTTAACTTTTTAATTTTAAATTATTATTAAACTTTTAATCATTTATTTTTTTTATTTTTCAAATTTTATTTTTTTTAAATACATATATTCATACATGTTCAATTGAATAGTTTTTTAATGGATTGAATTTATTAGTTTTTAATTTTTGAATTTTTAATTTTTGAATTTGTTTTTTTTTTATTTATATGTACATATTTTTTTAAATACATATACATTTTAATTAATTAATTTTTTAATGCTTTAATTATTTATTTTTTTTTTTAAATTTTAAATATTTTAACTTTTTTTTTTACTCTAATTGTTTAATTGAATTTGAATATTTATCTTTTTAAATTTTAAATTTTGAATTTTTTTATTTTTTTTAAATGATTATTTTTTTTACTTTTTTAGTTTTTTGAATATTTTAATTTATTTAACGTTTTTAATTTTAATTAATTAATTTTTTATTTTAAATTTTTAAATTTTTAAAATTTTATTATTTTAAATTTTTTATTTTTTGTTTTATTTTTTTAATTTTTTAATTTTTCAATTTTCAATTTAGTTTTTAGTTTTTTTTTTTTTTAGTTTTTAATTTTTTTAATTTTTAATTTAATTTTTTTATTTTTCAATTGATAGAAATTAATCAACAAAAACTTTTTTTTATTTAATTTTCATCTCTTTAGTTTTTAACTTTTAAATTCTATTTTTTTAATTTTTTTTAAATTCATTTTTTAATTGTTCTTAATGTTATAATTTTTTTTAAATTTTGAATTTTGAATATTTTACATATTTAATATTTAATTTTCTTAAATACATATGTATGTATGTATGTATTTTAAATGATTAATTTTTATTTTTTTTCAAATTTTTAAATTTTATTATTTTTAAGTTTTAATTTATAATTTATAAATTTTTATTTTTTTAAATTTTTTTATTTACATATTTTTTTTAATTTTGTAATTTATAGTTTTTTAAATTTTATATGTTTAATTTTTTTTTTAATTTTTCACTTTTTAATTTTTTTTTAAATAGTTTTTTTATTTTTATTTTTTTTTAGTTTTTATTTTTTTTAATTTAATATTTTTAAATTTTTAAATTTTAAATTTAATTTTTCAATTTTTCGATTTTTTTTTCAATATTTTAACTTTTTTAACTTTTTTTTTTAATTTCAATTGATTAATTCTTTGTTTTAATTTTTTTATTCAAAACTTTTTAACTTTTTAGTTTTTGAATTTTCTTTTTTTCTTTTTTTAAATTCATTTTTTAATTGTTTTAATCTTTTTAATTTTTAATTTTGAATGTTTTTTTTAATATAATTTAATTTTTTTGAATACAAATTTTAAATGATTGATTTTTTTTAAATTTTTTCAATTTTTTGAACATTTTAATTTATTTAATGTATTTAATTTTAATTATTTTTTTGTTTTATTTTTACTTTTTTTAAATTTAAATTTTTTTTTATTCTAAATTATTTATTTTTTTTAACTTTATTATTTTTTCAATTTTTTAATTTATAGTTTTTAATTTTTTTAGTTTTTAATTTTATAAATTTTTAATTTTTTAATTTTTTAATTTTTTAATTTTTTAATTTTTTAATTTTTTAATTTTTAATTTTTTTTAGTTTTTTAATTTTTTAAAAAAGATTATTTTAATTTTTAATTTTTTTTAATTTTTTTAATTTAATTTTTTCAATTAATTAACAGCAATCATCAAAAAAATCAACTAAATAAAAAAAAATGTCAATAATTAAATTGCTGCAAATATTAATAGTTTTATAATGTATCGATCTCACGTTATGCTATACAATCTGTTAAACAAAACGTGACGTTTCTTCCAGTTCAATCTGGTTGATAACCTTAATTTTCAAGGCAATTGTTTCAACACACATGTGATGATACCATAATATAATCAGACAGCCACTTACGCATTTATAAATAAATCCAGTCTGAGTATTTTTTCAATTGTTTTACGATCTTATCGCTTGAGCTGATTACATTTAATTTGTAAATTGTTGCATTCAAATATTGATAACTATCATCAACCTAGGTCACTATAAAACAAGTTAGATTTATTATGAAAAAATAAAAAAAATTTTTTTAGGAATTGAGATATTAGAAACTATTTTATCATTTTTGTTATGAATAATTGGAAACAGTTTTCATTTATTTGAAAATTGAAGAAAGTAGTTTTATGGAAAAAATAAAATACACAACCTATAAATGGTGTCCAAGCATCAGTTTCTTGTAGTCAAAATGTCTAGTTTAAAATTCATTTATTCCAACATAAATAGTTTTCCTCACAAATCACATTTAATTAAAAACTTCCTTATTAACTATCAAATTTCTTGTGCCATGTTTGTTGAAACCAAATCCTCTAACCATATATCATTCAAAAATTGGTCCATTATTGAAAACCCTGCCAAAATTGCTAACATAAACTTTAGAGGAGGTGCTGTAGCAATGGCTGATCCATCTCTTACACTCATTAAAGATAATCCTCCAAGCATCAATAATCCTTTAAACGAATGTTTACATTTTTCTATCCCATTCTTACAAGACAAACTGCATGTATTTTTAGTTTATATTCACCCATATTCCCAGATAGATAATACAATTTTTGTCAAAGCATCTCTTTTTCCTCACTCTCTAATTATTGGTGACTTTAATTTAAATTCTAGAAAATCGCGCCACCTCCAACAATTTCTGGCAAACTCTGATTTTACAAAAATTATTACTCTACCCACATTCATTATGAATGAAACTCAGAGTACCACCCCCGATCTTATCCTTTGTTCGTCAAGTATAAAATCCTTAATTCACTCTGTTAAAGTTATTCCAGATTTATGTTCGGATCACATGGCGCTTTATTTTGAAATTAACGTTCAAAAATTAAATTTTAATAAAGAGTATACTTATAATCTAAATCTATGCAATATTATAGCAGTTAATCAAGACATGGAGTCATTTATTAACTCTAATTCAAATATATCAAAAAATACAATTTCATCATTTACAAAATCACTTTCATCATCTATTCAGCAACATTCACCTAAATTTTTAAAATCATATTACAATTATCCACTCCCACCATTCATTTTAAGACTTATTAAATATAAACGACAACTTTATAGAGAGTTTAAAATGACAGAAGACAGATTATTAAAAAGACAATTCAATGACCTAAACAAAAACATTCATAACTTAATATTACAATTCAGACATGACAAATATGTAATCGCTTGTAATAAGATTAATGAAAAAAAAGGTAAAAATTTTTTTCAAGAAATTAAGAAACTTACTAATTATAGACGATCATCACAAGTCTGCTCTATAACAGACCCTGACACTAATGAACATTTTTCTAAAAGTACAGATGTTGCTAAAATATTCAGTAAACATTTTAATAACTCATTTTCTTTTTCAAACAACAATAATTTTGACAAACATCATTTAGAAGACATAAACAATTGGTATGAGACATTTTGTAAACAGACGTATATCACTCCGGAAGACGATAAAATTGACGAAGACACATATTATAACGTATTATCTAACGGCAAAAACACAGCACCAGGACACGACTTAGTTACACGAAAAATTTTAAGACAATTAAATTATAGCATCCATGACTACATAATACAAATGTTTAACTTTTGCTTTACTACTCAATATTTTCCAGACGAATGGAAAAAGGGAACCATTATTTGTATTCCTAAAAATGACTGTAATGCATCCCATCCAGCTAACTATCGCCCAATTACACTGCTTCCTGTTATAGGGAAAATATTTGAATCCATTCTGCAAAATAAACTCATTTCTCATGTAAATAACAAAATTCCTATCACACAGTTTGGTTTTATGAAAAATAAATCAACCACCCATCCATTAATAATAATGACATCCAATATACAAACATCTCATCTTGAGGGCCGGCATTCGAGCGTCTTGTTTATGGACATAAATAAGGCATTTGATTCGGTCTGGCACAAAGGTCTTATTTTTAAATTGTCTGCTTTAAAGATACCAAATCATCTCATAAATATTATTAAACATTTTCTATCTGACAGATCTCTTAATATACGTATAGGTTCAACATATTCTGATTCTTTTACTCCTCAGCAAGGTGTTCCGCAAGGATCACCGCTATCTCCTCTTCTGTACAATATATTTTGTTACGATATTTATAACCCAAACCCAAAATATTTTAATCCAAATTTATATATTCTTCAATATGCTGACGATACTACGTTAATATCCCACGCTGCTTCATTAAAAAAATCAATTGAACAATTGCAAAATTTATTAAATAATACGCAGAGGTGGTTTAATAAATGGCGTCTTTATGCAAATCCCTCCAAAACTAAATTGCTAATTCCGTATCATAAAATACTAGAAAATTCTCTTACACTTCAAATGAATCAGGAAACTATAAAACCTTCTCAAGTATGTAAATACCTTGGAGTAAGTTTTGACTCTAAACTCAGTTTTAATCCACATACTCGCTTCCTCAAAACCAAAACTGTATCCCGTGCAAAACATTTCCGATCCCTAACATACAAAAACAATGGAATAGATATAAGATGTGCTACTCATATTTACAAAACAATTTGTCGACCTATTCTCGATTATGCATCAATAATTTTTTTAAATTCTAGTAAATCAACATTAAATAATTTATATGTTGCCGAAAGGTCTTCCCTTCGCTCTATTTCCAAAATTCGACATCCAAATAATCCTCTTCATAATCCTTCTAATGACCTCCTGTACGAAAAAACAAACTTACTTCCTTTATCAGAACGACTTCAAAATCTTCATAAAAAATTTACAAATAATCCAACTAATCCGGAACTCATAAATAAACTCTTAGTTCGCAGAAACCCCATAATTTTTGCTAGATACAAAAAACCTAACATCCCGCTATATGAAATTATACTCTCACTTATAAACGACAATGACAATGACAATGACAATGACAATGACAATGACAATGACAATGTCAATGAAAATGAAAATGAAAATGAAAATGAAAATGAAAATGAAAATGAAAATGAAAACGAAAACGAAAACGAAAACGAAAACGAAAACGAAAATGAAAATGAAAATGAAAATGAAAATGAAAATGACAATGACTGACTAACAAATCATATCATTTTTTTTGCGCTTATTATCATAATTAAATATTAATTTCTCAGGCTGAAAGACTTTGGTCGATGGCCTATTCAATAAAATATAGAATTATATTATCTTTAATTGTAAATTATGCTATTGTATGTACTTTTTCTTTTTTTTTTTTTGTTTATTGAATAAAAATGATATATATATAAAATACGTTAATCTTGTGAAAAATTAAAAATTTACAGAAAATTTAAAAATAAGAAAATAAAAAAAAAGAAGTGTACAATATGAAGCATAAAAAAAAATTATAAAATTTTTTTTTTAATTTTTTTGATAAATTAAAAAATATTTAAATTAAAAAAAAAATAAACGTAATAAGTATTAAAAAAAATTGTTTAAATTTATGTTGAAAAAAATGCAGTTATAATCTTGTAAAAAATTTTTTTTTTTTAAATAAAAAAAATATGAAAACATTTTTTTTTTTGTAAAAAACGTTTAATTTTTATTTCTTTTTGACAAATAAAGAATCTAAATGTAATATAAAAAAATTTAAAAAAAACTATGAACAATGAAAAACTATTTTTGATAAAAACAATTGATTTTAGTTTTTTTTGACGAATAAAAAAAATTTACGTAATTTAAAAAACTAAAAAAAATCGAGTAATAATTTTTGTGGTCCATAAAAATCAAATTACAAAAAATAAAAAATTAATAATTAGAAATGTAATATAAAAAATAAAAAATGGAAAACTATTTTTTATATAAAATTCATTTTCTTTTTGACAATTAAACATTTTGTTTTTAAAAATATTGCCAAAATAAAACAATAAAATTAAAAATTTTGTTTGTTTTGGTTAAAATAATACCAAGTTCTTGTAAACAAAATTAATTAAATAATTTTATTAAAAAACAATTGATTCCATGTTATCAAAACAATCTAAACAATTTTGTTAATAAAACTATTTCAAATAATTCATTTCCAAAGCATTAAAATAACCAGTTATTGGCATCAAAATCAAACTACAGATTTTAATACGATTCGGGAATAATTTCTATTAAGCATTCTGAACATAGCCAAAATATTCTAAAAATAAAATCGTTACGTAATTTACCTGTCTAGAAATATCTCACTTTGTTTTAAGAACCCATTGTTGATGTAAGGAGAACAACGGAAAGTCTAAGACTGTGACAGTAAGCGAAGCTCTCCTCGCATATGCAATATTAACAAATGAAACACTTTCTATTCGTATCGAGCGTGGAAAGTGGAAACAATTGATGAGCTCGGAATTAATACATGCACGCACGAAAAAGGAGAAAAAACGTGGACTTAATGTGAAAGCTAATTATACAATCTTAATAATAAAATCATATTGATTATCGTTTAGTCATAATTATAATTCGATATAAAGTTTGTTTGTTTATTATTTTATTTAGTAAACAATAAATGAATAATGTTTATGATTTAATCTAAAAATGTGTAAAACAATTGAAACATTTAGTTTGTTTGAAAACAATCATTGCGACTCACATTTTATCTTCTCAATAACCATCTCGGCGGAGCGAGTTTATATTTCTATGTACGGAACTAAGTGTTCCTCACTCAATCATCACAAATCACAATAACCCTGAAATTGTATAAAAATATAAAAACTTTTCAAAACTCACTGCCAATAATTGCTTGCTCGTCTCACACGTGCGCTAGCCATCTATGACCTAAACATATAAGTAATTAGTGAATGTGCTACTAGTCACGCCATCTATATATTGTTGAGCGATTTTTATTACATTTTTATGCTTTTTATTATTAAAAATATAATAAATAGGTTTTTTGAACAATTTTTATTGAAATTGGGTTGGCGCGGAATTTATGATGTAAATTCAATGTGTTATAAGCGATTTTCTGCGCGGTTTTTTAGTTTACTTTGAAGTATTGCACAAAATAGATTTTTTTAAGCAATTTTAAACAACAAATTGATTATTTTTAAGCATTTATAGCAAACTTTAATTTGATTTTTTGTTGCGATTCATATTTCTGAGCGATTTTTTATGAAAAATGTTTTTATGTGCGATTTGTTAAGTGGTTTATGCAATAAACTGGTTTATTAAACAATTTTTAAGGATTTTATGCAAGAATTTTTTAAGATCTGGTTACAAATAAGCAGCTTATTTTCATATTACTGGTACTGTTGCTTTCATTAGCTTTTGTCGCCCATCACTGTTTTTACGCCGACGACAAAGGCTGGCGACAGTGACGGGTAAAGAAAACTGTACAAGCAACAGCACTGGTAACATAAAAACTAATAAAGCTTTGTTTACAGTCTGCAATAGAGACAAGAAGTTGACCTTACTGCATTGTTTCTCATGGCGTGTTTTGTGGCAACTTTTAAAGCGGTAGTGTCCTGTTTGAGCAGCTAGCAACAAAGATTTGAAATAGCAACAGCACCGCTACAAACATTACAAAATAATTTACAAAATTTATTTTCAACGTTTTCTTTATTGCAGATAAGTATATTTTGGCATAGCATTTAATTATATACAATCGTAATACACATTGAGTACACGTAGTGTAGTGTGAGGAGAAGGAGAATCAGCTACTCTGCGATGTACATCCCCTATTAAACGGACTAACAGCCGTGAAAGGCCTTAATGCTGGATCAGCATTCGGTAAAGAACCTCCAGTTGTCGTCCTGTTATGATTGTTAAATGTGAACATATCAGAGTTCATATCATTAGGCCTGAAACAAAATTTAAAAAAAATTGTAATATTAAGTAATGAGTTTGTTGCTTAATGTAAGACAAGATTGTCACCGTGGTAGGCAACTTTATATACACAAACTTATTGTTTGCTTTGTTTTACTTATGGTCTCACGCTTTTTAGCATTTTTTTGCGCTCACAATGGGTGCGTATAGGAATGCGGGAGCAAAGCGCTACATACGTAGCGGTCTTCACTACATCGGTAGCATTTGCTCCTAATTGGTTCCGATTTGCAAATCGTTAACAAGGAAGTGACATTTTATTGCTGGTACTACAAATGTAACGGTCCCCTCATGCCTTCCTGAACGCATCTATTCTAACATTTTATAATGCCTACTGTTGGTATGTAACCTGCCAAACTGCAGTTGTTTCTTGTTTATTATTTTACTTTTGTTTCAGATCTACAAACGCGCAAATTACCTTGTTATTACGCAATGCACGCAACGGAATTCATTTTCTGTAACGTTAGCTCAAATAGAAAACGCATTACACAACGGTGAGTTGTATATCTAAATTTTTTTATCTGATTTTTGCATACTTAAGTTATTTGAGGTTATGTATTTTTGTTATAAACATAACCTCAAATAGTTGTCTCACCTTATGACTGTTTCAGATTCCTGTTCGATGACATTGATATCATCGGTGAAAATTACCGTGCGATACTTCCTATCATCATCTCTTGCAGAATACTGATCTAGAACTCCGTTATAAATGAGTAAGTCGTCTACCAGAATCTACGAATCAAAGTTAGTATAATTTTAATACTTATTAATTAATTAATTCCGTACCCCAAATTCTCTAACACCTCTTGTTGGTGTTTTAGAATAGTTCCACAATTTTATCACAGATACGGTCACAGGTTTATCCAATACAACGTAAATGCGGTTCATGCATTTTGGTACGATGGGCGCCAGCCATGCGTGCAAACCATCATTGCTTTCGTTGATGTTGTCTATTAGTTTATCGGGCGTGCGTACATCACCTGATGTTTCAGTAAGCACGTTTATGCTTTCTGGATACGCACAAATATCTACAAAAAAATATTTGCTTAATTTAGCCCAATTTAACCAAATCAAACTTACTGCTATCTTCTAAATGTATTTTTCTTCCTTTATAATCATACAACTCTAATCCATTAAGTCCGCAATAGTACTGATCGCCCCATGTTGAATAGACTATAATCTCGTAGACAAATCCTTCCGGTATCCACGGATTCTGACAACCCTCCGATTGGTTTCCCGAAATTATAAAACTTGGATTTCTTTCTACAGTGTGTACCATTGAATCCATTTCGCCGAACTGTATTTCTTGCAGAAAATCATAGTGCACGATACCAGGAGCCCTGCGCAATACAAAAATCTCTTCTTTTGTGAATGGATTGGCCACTGGTCTATTGTCTAGATAGATTTTGACGCGACTCACTCCTGCGTAGGTCAGCTCCAAACTGGCATTGTAATTCCAAATTCTTAAACCTACAAAATAAAGTTAGCAATTCATTTACGTAATGTTATGAGAGGTGGTAATGCAACGCCCTCTATTAAAAGTCCAACTATATATGTATAAGAAGTCAAATTTATTATTTAAATTTAATAAAGTACGCTCAAATGCATTAGCCGTGCGCTTCTTTCTAATATTTATCCACTCAATGTTGCTAAAGATAAAGCAAAGGCCGCTACAAATGTAGTTGTTTGCTCCCGCTTTCCTGAACGCATCTAATTATACCATTCATGTACAAATATATATGAGAAGTGATAACGCAACGCCTTCTATTAAGTAAGTTGAACTGTACATTACTGCTACTCTTAACTTACCCGATATATAAACAAAACTGTCAAATTCTATTGTTATCGTGATCGGTTGTCCGTATTGATATTTAGTGTACCACATGTTTGAAGTATTCGTGGTCACATTGTCTCCATTAAAAAGTCTACTTAAAAGGATTTTTTGATTCTTCGAATCCGTTACGATGTTATCGGCAACAACCGGTACCACCATATCGCCTTCTTGGATAATTTCGATTCCTGTTAAGCCGATAACGTTTGCAAAACCCCAATTGGATACCAGAGTTATGTCAAGACGTTTGGCGCCTAATAGGATATGCTCTTCTGTTGTTTCAACAGGTGCACCCGTATACGGTCTCACGCCATCCTAGAAAATAAACTATAATCAAGAAGGAAATTTTTTAATTGCAATTAGTTATTAGATATTAGTTATAGTATCACATCATCATACTATTATAAGCATTAAATCTAGTAGAACAATAGCGCTACTTGTCAATCAATACTTTATGAAGTTTGTTATAAGAGTAATTTTAAATCTTAAGCTCATACACCCGCCGTATTAATCCGCTATCAATTTATTTAAATTAAATAGTAATAACGTTGTTCAACTATAGGCAACCAAACATACTTTTATTAAAACCATCAATCTTTTATTTATATGTCAATGGCGTTGCTGTCAAGGCGGCCATTTTGATTTCAATTTCTCGCCTTCTCATTGGTCGAAATTTTATATTTTAATACAACCATTGACGTAGAAACAACAAAGACTGCAATATTTTAAATAGCATTTTTGTATTGAACCGAAATGCAGAGCAGTATAGTACATCGATTACTAGTTAATATCCAAGGCGTAATTGACTCCCATTGATTTAATAATTGTCAAAGCCATATAAAAACAAAATCAGCGCAATCCAAACTAAACATATCATTCACTCCGCAGTAATTTTTAATATCATTTCTTACATCGAAATGACGAGAACATCGGCAAAACTTCTGCTTAAGTGCAGATGAGGGCTTTTTAGCACTTTAGATTTACATAAATAGAAAACAATTGTTTCAACTGTTTTAGTCTTTTTAAGAAAATGATACGTTTGGGTAGCCTATAAACAAAAAATGCTTACGCTAGTGCTTAACGCAGATGTTGGTGGTCTATCCTCATCGTTTCTTGGACTGTCAATCTTTGCAGAAGTCAGTGTCGGATATGAATGGTCATTCCGGGCTATCAATTCCAATATATCATCGTTTGTAGTAAACAATATGGTCTGAAATAGAAACAAAAATGAGTGAAACTTATCTAATGTCAGTGAACTGTATACTCAGGGCCGGCGCGAGGAGGGTTTACAGAGACGGCCCGCTGTAAAAAATTTGGTACATTTTGATATTGTGAGAAAAAACTTTGAGTGAAAAGGTCGTTTTTGCATATTGAAGATTGATCAAGTAAACTTGAACGTGTGTGTGCTAAATTTGCACAAATTCTTGTTAAAATATTTAATCTTATGTATAGTTGACAACAATTACACTACTCCAAACATATCTTGGCCGCTATAATAGGGAATTTAATATACACACAAATATTGCACTCATACTTTTTAGCATCATTTTCTTACGCTCATATTTTACACATTTCATAAATCAATCTAAAGTTGCTCTACTGTAACTTACATCACCAAACGCATCAACTCCTCCCATCATTCCACCGCATGCTTTAGCTATTTCGCCCATAAAAATAGTTTGATCGTCCAGCAACATGACAACATCTCTGACACCTCGATGGGAGTGTATCCTTGACTTGTTATAATTCTAGAAATAGCAATTAATTTTTTTAGTAAACATTATATTACAGTAATCCCAGTACAGCGTGGCCGGTTAATTTTAACTTCAATCTTATGTATAGTTAACACTACTCCAAACATAGTATAAAAAATAGTTTCTTACTCACCCATATCCTAACCAACGATATAGTAACCTCCTCAACAAACTCAATAGTAATTGTATGATTCTCGCCAGGATTAAAAGGAGCCAACCATAAATGCACATCATCCTGAGTCCTATTAATACCATCAATTAAATTCTTTACAACTCTAGGGTCATTATTGCATTCTGGTAATACATTAACATCAGATGGCGATGCACTTATTGAAGCAACTTCTGCAATTTTTCCATTATCTTCAAATATTTCAATTCCGTTAAGACCGACGTAATATTTATCACCCCACGTGCTCATAATTTCAATGATCAACAGCTTACCGGAAGGCAATTCCGGTATTATAAATTTCCCATCGCTTGATTTATATTTTGAACTATTAGAATAAACTTTTCCATGTCTGGATAATCCTTCAGGAGTAACACTGGTTATCTTTTCATTTTCTGATAGTAATTCGTTGATTATTTGCTGACGCAATTCGTTTTCTTTAGCTATTTTCCTTTTGTAATCTTTAAGCTTATCTCTGCGATGCAAATTAAGACCATCAACACTACTACCAAACTGCATTGTTTCCTGATACATGTTGAGATCATCGAATACGTCTTCGCTGGACCTTGATTTGCTTATAGTGGGTTCGGTTGCTTGTTTGATATTTGAGTAGACGTATTGCGGCATATAAGAGGACATTTCGCTTCTGCTCCTGCTTGGCACTTGTTTTTCAAGGAGGGATGGGCTGTAGGTTTTTTCGGAATCCGAATTGGAGGAGATTGAGGAGACCGGCGAGAGAGCCACGTCGAAATAATCTAAAACAATAAAAAAATGCGACAAAATAAAAACGTTGAAAGAATATCTGACTTGCACACACAACTAGCCACTATTTTCCAAATCTTAAGTTGCCTGATTTAGATTATTAATGGCCAAATTTAGATATTTTAAGACCGGAATTATAACCTCAATTGTTAAAATTAGGCACTTTGATGCTTCATATGTCAAATTTATGCTTTAAAATGCTGGATTTTGACATTTAAAGGCCGGATTCGTTAGTTATATCAATAAATCTACACATCAAAGGCATTAATTGTCTTATTTTGATACCTACTAGCTGGTTTTTATGTTTAAAAGTCGTATTTGTACGTTATTTTAATAAATTTACATATTTAAAGCACTAATTGCTTGATTTAAATATTCAGAAACCAGATTTTGTGTTTAAAGGCCGGATTTTGACGTTTAAAGGCCAGATTTTGACGATTAAAGGCCGCTTTTGAACGTTTCTTTAATAAATGACGCATTTAAAACATTAATTGCTATATTTAGATCTTTTGAGGTAGGATTTTTATGTTTAAAGGTTGGATTTTAACATTTAAAAGTCGCATTTGTTTGTTTTATTAATAAATTTACCCATTTAAGGCAATAATTGTTTGATTTACATATTTAATGGCCGGATTTGTGCGTTTTATCAATGCATCTACAAACGTAAAGCATTAATTGTTTAACTTTGATATTTATTAGCCGGATATAGACATTTCAAGGTCGGATTTATAACCTCAACTGTTAAAATTATACACCAGAATGTCAAATGTCAAATTTAAACCTTGAAATGCCGTATTTTGCATTTATTGGCCGGATTTGTGCCTTTTATTAGTGAAGCTACACATTCAAGGCATAACTTGCTTCATTTAGATATTTATAGGCAGTATTTTGATGTTTAAAAACAAAATTTTACGTTCAAAGGCCATAATTTTGCGTTTTTACACAATTAAGGCTATATTTAAATATTTAGAGGCCGGATTTATAATGTTAAAAACCGCGTTATGTCATTTGAAGGCCCTATTTGTTTTATCAATGAATTTACACATATAAGACACAAATTGCTTGATTTAGATATTTATTGGCCGGATTTGTGCGTTTTATTAGTAAATCCACACATGTAAGGCACTAATTGCTTGGTTTAGATGCATCAAATGTCAAATTTAAATTTTAAAATGCCCGATTTTAACATTTAATGGCCGGATTTGTGTGTTTTACCAATAAATCTACTCATTTAAGATATTACTTGCCTAAATTAGATATTTAGTGGCCGGATTTGTGTGTTTTATCAATGAATCTACAGATTTAAGGCTTAATTTAGATTTTTAACGGCCGGATTTTTGCGATTATGGCAAATATATGGCATTCAAAATTGTATTTTATGATTTATTGTTCAAAATACACATCTGAAAACATTAAATGTTGATTTAAACATTGAAATTGTGCGTTTTATGAATAAATCTACACATTTTACATATTAAATTGTTAAAATTTGAATGCTTTAAATGTGAAACTTAAACTTTGAATGCATTTATGGCGTTCAATGTAGTATTTTTATACTTTATTGTTAAATTTAGACTTTGAAATACTTGATTTTGCTTTTTAAAAGCCGGATTTGTGCGTTTTATCAATAATTTCATACATTTAAAGCATTAACTGTTTGATTTAGTAATTTAGTGGACGGATTAGATTAATGAATTTTATTAACAAATTTACACATTTAAAGCATAACTCGCTTGATTTAAATATTTAACGGCCGGATTTTTGCGTTTAAAAGCCGGAATTGTTCAAAAACAATGATTAATCTACACATTTGAAGCGTTATTTGCCAGATTTAAATTATTAGACGAAGGATTTTAACGTTTATTGGCCGGATTTGTGCATTTTATCAATTATTTTATACTTTTTAGACATTAATTGCTTGATTTAGATGTCTATTTGCCACATTTACATGATTTAAATATTTAATAGCAAGATTTTGAGATTTAAAAGTTGTTTATGTGTGATTTATTAATTATTTTACAGGTTTTAGGCATTAATTGCTTAATTTAGATGTTTAGAAGCTATATTTGTTCGTTTTATAATAATTTGACACATTTATGGCACTAATTACATAATTTAAACATTTAATGGCCGGATTTTGATTTTCTTTGTAAATTTTATTAATAAATCTACACATCAAAGCATTAATTGCCAAATTTAGATATTTAGAGGCCGGATTTTTATGTTTAAAAGCCGGATTTTAACGTTTAAAGCCCGGATTTGTTTGTTTTATTAATAACTTTACACATTTAAAGCACTGATTGCTTGATTTAGATACTTAAAGACATTTAAAAGCCGGAATTTGATGTTTAAAAGCTGACTTTGATGTTTAAAGGCTGTATTTGTGAATTTTATCAATGAATTTACACATTTAAAGTATTGAATGCTTGAATTTGATATTTAAAAGTCGGATTTTAATGTTTACAAGTTAGATTTTGACGTTTTTTTAATAATTCACACATTTAAAACATTTATTGATAGGTTTAGATATTTAAAGACTTAATTTTTATGTTTAAATGCCGGATTTTGACGTTTAAACACAATTGTCTTAATTGATTGATTTAAATATTCAAAAGCAGTATTTTATCATTTAAAGGCCGGATTTGTGCATTTTATTCTTTAATTTACGCATTTATGGAACTAATTGTATGATTTAGATATTTAGTGGCCGGATTTGTGCGTTTTATCAATGAATCTACTCATGTAAGACACTAATTGCTTGATTTAGATATTGAGTAAACAAACTTTAATGTTAATTTGGTTTATTTTGACATTTAAAGGCCGGATTTCACATTTTAAGCATTAATTGCTAGATTTAAGTATTTAAAAGCCGGATTTTGGTGTTTAAAGGCCGGATTTGTGTGTTTTATTAATGATTTTACACATTTAAGACACTAATTGCTTGATTTAGATATTTAAAGACAAGATTTTGATATTTAAAAACTAGATGTGTAAATTTTTTTAATAAATTCTTAAATTTAATGGCTAGAAGTTTATTTTTATTATTTAATCTAGATATTTAATGAACTAATAGCCTGGTTTTGACGTTTAAATGCCGGTTTTGTGCATTTTATTAATAAATCTACACATTTAAGGCATTATTTGCATGATTTAAATATTTTGCGACAGGATTTTGACGTTAAAAAGCCGAATTTTGACGTTTAAACACAATTATGGCATTAATTGAATGATTTAGATATTCAAAAGCAATATTTTAACATTTAAAGGCCGGATTTGTGCATTTTATTGTTGAATATACACATTTATGGCACTAATTGTATGATTTAAATATTTAATGGCCGGATTTGTAAGTTTTATTAATAAATCTACACATTTAGGGCACTATTTAGACACCAGATTTTGACATTTAAAAGGCTGGATTCGTGCGTTTTATTAATAAATTCTTAAATTTAAGACTTTAGTTTTGACCTTCAAAAGCTGCACTTGTTTATTAGCATATTTCATATTATTTAATTAATACATTTCAACTCTGATACTTGATATTTGAAATAAGAATCTTTTGCTTTTAACATAATTTTTATTTCGTTTTTATATACAAACTTATTATAACAAATTTACTCACCACTCAACTTGTGTGGTTCTTCATTGGTTTTGGCACTGTCTAGGCGGCCTTTGTGTGACTGCTGGAATAGTTTGAGACTCTTCCACGACCTCTCCAAATCGCCTTGCTCAAAATCATGGCCTTCTTCAAACTTAGGCACGATGTATTGTTGATCGGATAAGTAGGCATTTTTAGGAGTGGTTAGAGCGCTTATCTGTGAAGTCACCGATGCTCTGCGACCGTATCTTGCCGAAGACGATGGTCTCCTAAAAATAAATATAATAAGAATTATGTGATATCGGTATTAGTTAACAGAGAACTAAAGTTAATTGTAAAGTAATATCAGAAATTAAATTATTTAACACAAAATTGGTTAATAATTAATCAATCAATTTTGAAGGATTGCAACAGAATTATTAAAATTTAATAAAATTGGTTTAAAATCGCGATCAAAGGAAGCTAATTTATTTATTGCAAACGAAAAGTCAAATCTAGAATGCAAACGAAAACGAAACGTCAAATCTAAAATAAAATTTTAGGTTTGAAGAAATTAAATTGTTGGTTTAATTAAAGTTGAAATATTAGAACAGATCACCTTGCCAATATTGCCATATACCGATATCTAGGTTCTGAGTGCATCCTTGAGCTGACGTAGTAAGTAAAAAATTTAATATAAAAAGCTTTTTATAGAAATAACTTACGAATGCAATATTAAGCTATCTGAAGTCGAGGGCACTTCCGGACTGCTAAGCGTATCAATAACATTCACCAAACTTGATTTTCTTGATGGATTCACACTAGATCTGCAAATTAAAATTGAGTTATTATTGATCCGCGTAATACTTTGCAAATTTCCGATCGAATTTCTTACTGTGTGATTGCAATATCCTCTAACCATTTCGGTATGTTACTATGTACAGGACCATCTTCGAGCGAATCGTATTCGCCCCTGTGGCGACGGCGATCCGACATCACATCACTTTTATTTGTTTTGTATTTAATGCCTGTTTTGAATGAATTAATAGACGCGACTGACGGAAGGAAATAATTGATGCCGTGGCCGTGTTTTGGTTGGACGCGTTGCCATGGTAACGGTGAAGGCACCCATATGGTGCTTTGTAAGTTTTTAATAATCATCATCATTGCGTACCTGTTGTACATGATTTTTGTCAATCAATCGAACGCGGTTTTCGTATAAATACTGACACGAAAGTGTATTATTATTATTATTATTACGAGGACGAATTGGATCAATTCATTGATTGGGCGCGTAATGTGCAAAGTTTTGGGAGTTATGTACTTTGCTGTAACAAAATTATTTGTTGTACAACTGATTACGCAAAAATTCAATCAATTTAAATATGTTTTGCTACCAATCAGCAAATTTGATTAGAATTGCTTGATTACGGAAAAATTCTTCCGTTTTTTTAATTTCAAACCATTTTTTTTGTTAAAATATTAACTTTTACAATTTAAATACTTTAAGCAACATATTTTGCTACTAATTAGCAATTTTGATTAAAATCGTTTGATCAGTTTTAGTTTTAAAACTGATTTCGTAATAATTTTTCCGTTTTTTATTTTTAAAGCTGCAAGAAACCAAATTATTGTTAAAATATTGCAACTTTTACAATTTAAGTATTTTAAGCAACATCTTTTGCTACTAATTAGCAAATTTGATTCAAATTGCATAATTGGTTTTTGTTTTAGAACGAATTACGCAATTTTTTTCCGTTTTTTACTTTAAAAGCTGCTGAAAACTAATTTTTGGTTGAAATGTTTCAAGTTTTATTATTTTAATATTGTTTGCTACATGTTGTGTCTTCATCCAGCAAATTTTATTAAAATCGCTCGATTGGTTTTAGTTTTAAAGCGAATTACACAAAAATTTCGCATTTTTAACACTTTTAAAGCTTACGCAAACTATTTTATTGTCAAAATATTACGATTGTTATAGTTTAAATACTTCTAGCAATATCTTGTGCTACCAGTTAGCAAATTTGATTAAAACCGCTTGATTTGTTTTTGTTTTAAAACTGATTACGGAAAAATTCTTTCGTTTTTTACTTTCAAAGTTGCAGAAAACTATTTTTTTGTTTAAATATTGCTACTATTTAGCAAATTTGATTAAAATCGTTTGTTTGTTTTTAGTTTTATAGCGAATTACACAAACATTTTGCTTTTTATGCACTTTTAAAGCTTACGCAAACTATTTTATTCTCAAAATATTACGATTGTTATAGTTTAAATACTTCTAACATTATCTTGTGTTACCAATGAGCAAATTTGATTAAAATTGCTTGATTTGTTTTTTGTTTTAAAACTGATTACGGAAAATTTTTTCCGTTTTTTTATTTTCAAAGCTGCAAGATACCGTTTTTTTGTTAAAATATTGCAACTTTTTCAATTTAAATATTTTAAGCAACATATTATACTACTCATTAGCAAATTTGATTAAAATTGCTTGATAGGTTTTGGTTTTAAAGCAAATTACACAAAATTTTGCAGTTTTTACATTTTTAAAGCTTACGCAAACTACTTTATTGTGAGACATATAACAATTGTTAAAGTTTAAATATTTGTAGCAATATCTTGTGCTATCAATTAGCAAATTTGATTAAAACAGCTTGATTTGTTTTTGTTTTAGAACTAATTACGGAAAAATTCTTCCGTTTTTTTTATTTTTAAAGCTTATGAAAACCATTTTTTTGTTAAAATATTGTAGCTTTTACAATTTAAATATTTTAAACAACATATTTTGCTACTAATTAGTAAATTTGATTAGAATCGCTCGATTAGTTTTAGTTTTAAAGCGAATTACACAAAAGTTTCGCTTTTTTTGCACTTTTAAAGCTTACGCAAACTATTTTATTGTCAAAATATTACGATTGTTATAGTTTAAATACTTCTAGCAATATCTTGTGCTATCGATTAGCTAATTTGATTAAAATCGGCTAATTTGTTTTGGTTTTAGAACTGATTACGGAAAAATTCTTCCGTTTTTCATTTTCAAAGCTGCAGGAAACCATTTTTTTGTTAAAATATTGCAATTTTTGCAACTTTAAGATTGTTTGCTACATGTTGTGCCATCATCCAGCAAATTTGATTAAAATTGTTAAATTTGGTTTTGTTTTAGAACTGATTACGGAATAAAAAATCCGTTTTTTTTTTTTTAATTTTTACGTCTGGACTGACGCTATGAGACAGGGTAATCGTCCAGGGTATTACAAGTTTTTGGTGGAGGTTAACAAAACTGTCTTCTTGGGTCCTACCGGAATTAAACTATCTAAGACTCATTGTGGCTAATAGCTTAATGATGTGAGTATACTGTTGGGTCTTGGCCGAGATTGTCGAAGGTTTAGATGATTTGGTCTGTTGGGGCCAATAGGTGCACCTCAGCAGTTCTGGATTCTGGGTGATGTGTTGGTGGTAGCCGAGTCGATGTTGAAGTCTTGATGCTTGTGGTGGAAACCATGGGAGTGGCGGAAGTGGTTAGTTCAAGTTTGAGAGCATTCTCGGAAAACATGTTTTCTTGGGGGTTGTGGTATTGTAAAAAGCATTTCATAAACAAATTAATTGTTATGTTTGACGTACTCCTTCACACAGAAGGTTAACATTTCTAACACTCAACCAGAGTTTGTACTAACACGTTTACTCAGAGCGCCCACGCCCCTTGGAGACACGTGCTTGTGTAGTCGTTTAGCCATGCGGTAACTACCTGGAAGCGGTGATCCGGATGTTAGGGTTTTTGTATGTTTGTGTGGTCGCCTTGGGCAGTGCGTCCAGGGATATGCTGTTTCTTGTTTTTGACTCGTTGGACTTAACTAGCAAGTTTACAATAAGGCGGATAATCCTGTTGAAAAATAGTTTGAGTCTTGTTTGGATGTTGCTCGGGAACGATGTGGTTTCTCTGAGTTTTATAGAGAAATCTAGAGAGTCAAATTGTCTTACCGGCTTTGTTCCACATGATGAAAAAGAGGTGGAGTCAGTGGTGGTAAAATAGTGTAGGAAATACCTCTTCAGTGTCTCTGCATTGGCAAACAATGATTAACTGTGGTTATTTACCTGATGGCAAGAGCAGACATTTTTATTGATTGTATACAACAGTGTTGGTCTAACTATGGGGTTGGTCTGATGTTTCTACTCAGCGTTCACCTGATTCTCGTAAGCATTTTGGTGCTAGCAAGCGTTGGAGTAGTTCCACAGCTTGCGGGAGCTAGTGCAACTTGGTTAAGAACAAACTCGCGGCCACAAGAATGCACTCCCCAATAGTTGGCTGAGTAGTGATTGGTACGTTGTTGTGTACGTGGCTGAACTTAGCTACGGCTACGGATTCGTTTAAGAAACACATTTGTGAATCCGCGCTCTCACTCAAGCATCGCCCAGCTAAATCATTAACATGCGTACCAGTATTGGAATTTAGCGGCGCTCTTATATTTGTTTTAGATCAATATAAAACTTAATAATTTAAACAAATTGCTCTGTTGTTTAACTAAATAGTATTATTTAGCAATAATTAAATAAATAATAAATTTAAAACAACTGCGTTGTCAACAAAATATGTAGATATAAATGGGTGTTATTAAATTATAAATATAACATTAAAACAGCGTTCAATATTTTTACATAAAAAATAATTTGTAGCTTTTAAACGTTTTTACATATATTTGCATCATATTATTTAACAAATAGAAATAAACTTATTTATGAAACAAAAATCTAATTAATTTGACTAATAATTTAATTTAAGGTTGGATGGCCATTGCTTAAGCTAATAAATATTTAATTAACCAATAATAATAAAACCTTAAACTTCTGGATATCCGAAAAAGATTTGTTTAAAAACGGAAAATGTAAAATATAGGAAAAATAAATTATTCAGTTTTTTGGCTGACACAACCTTATTTATAAACGGATCCGCAATGTTTTTGCTAATAATTGTTTCTATTTAACTAACAAATGGGAATACAATTTTAATTTTCCGGATATCTCGGGAGAAATTAGTTTAAAACCGAAAAATGTAAAATATAGCTAAAATAAATGATTCAGTTTTTTGGCTGACACAACCTTATTTATGAAGGGATCCGCAATGTTTTTGCTAATAATTGTTTCTATTTAACTAATAAATGAGAATACATATTCAATTTTTTTGATATCTCGGGGGAAATTGGTTCAAAAACGGAAAATGTAAAATATTGCAAAAATAAATGATTCAGTTTTTTGGCTGACACAACCTTATTTATGAAGGGATCCGCAATGTTTTTGCTAATAATTGTTTCTATTTAACTAATAAATGAGAATACATATTCAATTTTTTTGATATCTCGGGGGAAATTGGTTCAAAAACGGAAAATGTAAAATATTGCAAAAATAAATGATTCAGTTTTTTGGCTGACACAACCTTATTTATGAAGGGATCCGCAATGTTTTTGCTAATATTTGTTTCTATTTAACTAATAAATGAGAATACATATTCAATTTTTTTGATATCTCGGGGGAAATTGGTTCAAAAACGGAAAATGTAAAATATTGCAAAAATAAATGATTCAGTTTTTTGGCTGACACAACCTTATTTATGAACGGATCCGCAATGTTTTTGCTAATAAGTGTTTCTATTAAACTAATAAATTGGAATATATATTCAATTTTTCGGATATCTCAGGGGAAATTGGTTCAAAAACGGAAAATGTAAAATATTGCAAAAATAAATGATTCAGTTTTTTGGCTGACACAACCTTATTTATGAAGGGATCCGCAATGTTTTTGCTAATAATTGTTTCTATTTAACTAATAAATGAGAATACATATTCAATTTTTTTGATATCTCGGGGGAAATTGGTTCAAAAACGGAAAATGTAAAATATTGCAAAAATAAATGATTCAGTTTTTTGGCTGACACAACCTTATTTATGAAGGGATCCGCAATGTTTTTGCTAATATTTGTTTCTATTTAACTAATAAATGAGAATACATATTCAATTTTTTTGATATCTCGGGGGAAATTGGTTCAAAAACGGAAAATGTAAAATATTGCAAAAATAAATGATTCAGTTTTTTGGCTGACACAACCTTATTTATGAACGGATCCGCAATGTTTTTGCTAATAAGTGTTTCTATTAAACTAATAAATTGGAATATATATTCAATTTTTCGGATATCTCAGGGGAAATTGGTTCAAAAACGGAAAATGTAAAATATTGCAAAAATAAATGATTCAGTTTTTTGGCTGACACAACCTTATTTATAAAGGGATCCGCAATGTTTTTGCTAATAATTGTTTCTATTTAACTAATAAATGAGAATACATATTCAATTTTTTTGATATCTCGGGGGAAATTGGTTCAAAAACGGAAAATGTAAAATATTGCAAAAATAAATGATTCAGTTTTTTGGCTGACACAACCTTATTTATGAAGGGATCCGCAATGTTTTTGCTAATATTTGTTTCTATTTAACTAATAAATGAGAATACATATTCAATTTTTTTGATATCTCGGGGGAAATTGGTTCAAAAACGGAAAATGTAAAATATTGCAAAAATAAATTATTCAGTTTTTTGGCTGACACAACCTTATTTATGAACGGATCCGCAATGTTTTTGCTAATAAATGTTTCTATTAAACTAATAAATTGGAATATATATTCAATTTTTCGGATATCTCAGGGGAAATTGGTTCAAAAACGGAAAATGTAAAATATTGCAAAAATAAATGATTCAGTTTTTTGGCTGACACAACCTTATTTATGAAGGGATCCGCAATAATTTTGCTAATAATTGTTTCTATTTAACTAATAAATGAGAATACATATTCAATTTTTTTGATATCTCGGGGGAAATTGGTTCAAAAACGGAAAATGTAAAGTATTGCAAAAATAAATGATTCAGTTTTTTGGCTGACACAACCTTATTTATGAAGGGATCCGCAATGTTTTTGCTAATAATTGTTTCTATTTAACTAATAAATGAGAATACATATTCAATTTTTTTGATATCTCGGGGGAAATTGGTTCAAAAACGGAAAATGTAAAATATTGCAAAAATAAATGATTCAGTTTTTTGGCTGACACAACCTTATTTATGAAGGGATCCGCAATGTTTTTGCTAATATTTGTTTCTATTTAACTAATAAATGAGAATACATATTCAATTTTTTTGATATCTCGGGGGAAATTGGTTCAAAAACGGAAAATGTAAAATATTGCAAAAATAAATGATTCAGTTTTTTGGCTGACACAACCTTATTTATGAAGGGATCCGCAATGTTTTTGCTAATAATTGTTTCTATTTAACTAATAAATGAGAATACATATTCAATTTTTTTGATATCTCGGGGGAAATTGGTTCAAAAACGGAAAATGTAAAATATTGCAAAAATAAATGATTCAGTTTTTTGGCTGACACAACCTTATTTATGAAGGGATCCGCAATGTTTTTGCTAATATTTGTTTCTATTTAACTAATAAATGAGAATACATATTCAATTTTTTTGATATCTCGGGGGAAATTGGTTCAAAAACGGAAAATGTAAAATATTGCAAAAATAAATGATTCAGTTTTCTGGCTGACACAACCTTATTTATGAACGGATCCGCAATGTTTTTGCTAATAAGTGTTTCTATTAAACTAATAAATTGGAATATATATTCAATTTTTCGGATATCTCAGGGGAAATTGGTTCAAAAACGGAAAATGTAAAATATTGCAAAAATAAATGATTCAGTTTTTTGGCTGACACAACCTTATTTATGAAGGGATCCGCAATGTTTTTGCTAATAATTGTTTCTATTTAACTAATAAATGAGAATACATATTCAATTTTTTTGATATCTCGGGGGAAATTGGTTCAAAAACGGAAAATGTAAAATATTGCAAAAATAAATGATTCAGTTTTTTGGCTGACACAACCTTATTTATGAAGGGATCCGCAATGTTTTTGCTAATAATTGTTTCTATTTAACTAATAAATGAGAAAACATATTCAATTTTTTTGATATCTCTGGGGAAATTGGTTCAAAAACGGAAAATGTAAAATATTGCAAAAATAAATGATTCAGTTTTTTTTGGCTGACACAACCTTATTTATGAAGGGATCCGCAATGTTTTTGCTAATAATTGTTTCTATTTAACTAATAAATGGGAATACATATTCAATTTTTTTGATATCTCGGGGGAAATTGGTTCAAAAACGGAAAATGTAAAATATTGCAAAAATAAATGATTCAGTTTTTTGGCTGACACAACCTTATTTATGAAGGGATCCGCAATGTTTTTGCTAATGATTGTTTCTATTTAACTATCAAATAGAAATAAAATTTTAATTTTCCGGATATCAGAAGGGAGAATGTAAAATACAGCTAAACTAGTTTGTTGAGTTTCTTGGCTAACACAACCTTAATTAAGAAAAAACCGCAATGTATTAAGCAATCATTGTTTCTGTTCAACTAACATAGTATGTAGAAATTATATTTCCAATTTCTTAATAAACAATTTTTGACGAACTAGATATTGTAAAACGCTCACTAATTAAGTTTAATAAGAAAAGATAATTTTAAAACTACAAATATTTTTTTATCAAATAAAATTCTTTCAGTATTGTCATCTAACATATTATATTTATAGCTACATATTTATAAAGAAAAAAAAACCTGCATGGTAAAATGATTAAAACTTAATACATTTTGTTTTTAATTATGTAGACTATTTAGCGTTATCCAGGTTGCACCACGAGGAGGCAGTCTACTTTACAACCCAAAATTATTTAAATGAAATTCATCTATTAGTTAAATTATTTTAATAATATGTCAACTTAATGAACAATGAATAATGAATAATAAATAATGAATAATAAATAATGAATTAAAAATAATAAATAATAAATAATAAATAATAAATAATAAATAATAAATAATAAATAATAAATAATAAATAATAAATAATAAATAATAAATAATAAATAATAAATAATAAATAATAAATAATAAATAATAAATAATAAATAATAAATAATAAATAATAAATAATAAATAATAAATAATAAATAATAAATAATAAATAATAAATAATAAATAATAAATAATAAATAATAAATAATAAATAATAAATAATAAATAATAAATAATAAATAATAAATAATAAATAATAAATAATAAATAATAAATAATAAATAATAAATAATAAATAATAAATAATAAATAATAAATAATAAATAATAAATAATAAATAATAAATAATAAATAATAAATAATAAATAATAAATAATAAATAATAAATAATAAATAATAAATAATAAATAATAAATAATAAATAATAAATAATAAATAATAAATAATAAATAATAAATAATAAATAATAAATAATAAATAATAAATAATAAATAATAAATAATAAATAATAAATAATAAATAATAAATAATAAATAATAAATAATTATTTATTTATTTATATAATTAATAATAAATAATATATAATAAATAATAAATAATAAATAATAAATAATAAATAATAAATAATAAATAATAAATAATAAATAATAAATAATAAATAATAAATAATAAATAATAAATAATAAATAATAAATAATAAATAATAAATAATAAATAATAAATAATAAATAATAAATAATAAATAATAAATAATAAATAATAAATAATAAATAATAAATAATAAATAATAAATAATAAATAATAAATAATAAATAATAAATAATAAATAATAAATAATAAATAATAAATAATAAATAATAAATAATAAATAATAAATAATAAATAATAAATAATAAATAATAAATAATAAATAATAAATAATAAATAATAAATAATAAATAATAAATAATAAATAATAAATAATAAATAATAAATAATAAATAATAAATAATAAATAATAAATAATAAATAATAAATAATAAATAATAAATAATAAATAATAAATAATAAATAATAAATAATTATTTATTTATTTATATAATTAATAATAAATAATATATAATAAATAATAAATAATAAATAATTATTTATTATTTATTATTTATTATTTATTATTTATTATTTATTATTTATTATTTATTATTTATTATTTATTATTTATTATTTATTATTTATTATTTATTATTTATTATTTATTATTTATTATTTATTATTTATTATTTATTATTTATTATTTATTATTTATTATTTATTATTTATTATTTATTATTTATTATTTATTATTTATTATTTATTCTTTATTCTTTATTATTTATTATTTATTATTTATTATTTATTATTTTTAATTCATTATTTATTATTCATTATTTATTATTCATTATTCATTGTTCATTAAGTTGACATATTATTAAAATAATTTAACTAATAGATGAATTTCATTTAAATAATTTTGGGTTGTAAAGTAGACTGCCTCCTCGTGGTGCAACCTGGATAACGCTAAATAGTCTACATAATTAAAAACAAAATGTATTAAGTTTTAATCATTTTACCATGCAGGTTTTTTTTTCTTTATAAATATGTAGCTATAAATATAATATGTTAGATGACAATACTGAAAGAATTTTATTTGATAAAAAAATATTTGTAGTTTTAAAATTATCTTTTCTTATTAAACTTAATTAGTGAGCGTTTTACAATATCTAGTTCGTCAAAAATTGTTTATTAAGAAATTGGAAATATAATTTCTACATACTATGTTAGTTGAACAGAAACAATGATTGCTTAATACATTGCGGTTTTTTCTTAATTAAGGTTGTGTTAGCCAAGAAACTCAACAAACTAGTTTAGCTGTATTTTACATTCTCCCTTCTGATATCCGGAAAATTAAAATTTTATTTCTATTTGATAGTTAAATAGAAACAATCATTAGCAAAAACATTGCGGATCCCTTCATAAATAAGGTTGTGTCAGCCAAAAAACTGAATCATTAATTTTTGCAATATTTTACATTTTCCGTTTTTGAACCAATTTCCCCCGAGATATCAAAAAAATTGAATATGTATTCCCATTTATTAGTTAAATAGAAACAATTATTAGCAAAAACATTGCGGATCCCTTCATAAATAAGGTTGTGTCAGCCAAAAAACTAAATAATTTATTTTTGCAATATTTTACATTTTCCGTTTTTGAACCAATTTTCCCCGAGATATCAAAAAAATTGAATATGTATTCTCATTTATTAGTTAAATAGAAACAATTATTAGCAAAAACATTGCGGATCCCTTCATAAATAAGGTTGTGTCAGCCAAAAAACTGAATCATTTATTTTTGCAATATTTTACATTTTCCGTTTTTGAACCAATTTCCCCCGAGATATCAAAAAAATTGAATATGTATTCTCATTTATTAGTTAAATAGAAACAATTATTAGCAAAAACATTGCGGATCCCTTCATAAATAAGGTTGTGTCAGCCAAAAAACAGAATCATTTATTTTTGCAATATTTTACATTTTCCGTTTTTGAACCAATTTCCCCAAGATATCAAAAAAATTGAATATGTATTCTCATTTATTAGTTAAATAGAAACAATTATTAGCAAAAACATTGCGGATCCCTTCATAAATAAGGTTGTGTCAGCCAAAAAACTGAATCATTTATTTTTGCAATATTTTACATTTTCCGTTTTTGAACCAATTTCCCCCGAGATATCAAAAAAATTGAATATGTATTCTCATTTATTAGTTAAATAGAAACAATTATTAGCAAAAACATTGCGGATCCCTTCATAAATAAGGTTGTGTCAGCCAAAAAACTGAATCATTTATTTTTGCAATATTTTACATTTTTCGTTTTTGAACCAATTTCCCCTGAGATATCCGAAAAATTGAATATATATTCCAATTTATTAGTTTAATAGAAACACTTATTAGCAAAAACATTGCGGATCCGTTCATAAATAAGGTTGTGTCAGCCAAAAAACTGAATCATTTATTTTTGCAATATTTTACATTTTCCGTTTTTGAACCAATTTCCCCCGAGATATCAAAAAAATTGAATATGTATTCTCATTTATTAGTTAAATAGAAACAATTATTAGCAAAAACATTGCGGATCCCTTCATAAATAAGGTTGTGTCAGCCAAAAAACTGAATCATTTATTTTTGCAATATTTTACATTTTTCGTTTTTGAACCAATTTCCCCCGAGATATCAAAAAAATTGAAAATGTATTCTCATTTATTAGTTAAATAGAAACAATTATTAGCAAAAACATTGCGGATCCCTTCATAAATAAGGTTGTGTCAGCCAAAAAACTGAATCATTTATTTTTGCAATATTTTACATTTTCCGTTTTTGAACCAATTTCCCCCGAGATATCAAACAAATTGAATATGTATTCTCATTTATTAGTTAAATAGAAACAATTATTAGCAAAAACATTGCGGATCCCTTCATAAATAAGGTTGTGTCAGCCAAAAAACTGAATCATTTATTTTTGCAATATTTTACATTTTCCGTTTTTGAACCAATTTCCCCCGAGATATCAAAAAAATTGAATATGTATTCTCATTTATTAGTTAAATAGAAACAATTATTAGCAAAAACATTGCGGATCCCTTCATAAATAAGGTTGTGTCAGCCAAAAAACTGAATCATTTATTTTTGCTATATTTTACATTTTCCGTTTTTAAACCAATTTCCCCCGAGATATCAAAAAAATTGAATATGTATTCCCATTTATTAGTTAAATAGAAACAATTATTAGCAAAAACATTGCGGATCCGTTCATAAATAAGGTTGTGTCAGCCAAAAAACTGAATCATTTATTTTAGCTATATTTTACATTTTTCGGTTTTAAACTAATTTCTCCCGAGATATCCGGAAAATTAAAATTGTATTCCCATTTGTTAGTTAAATAGAAACAATTATTAGCAAAAACATTGCGGATCCGTTTATAAATAAGGTTGTGTCAGCCAAAAAACTGAATAATTTATTTTTCCTATATTTTACATTTTCCGTTTTTAAACAAATCTTTTTCGGATATCCAGAAGTTTAAGGTTTTATTATTATTGGTTAATTAAATATTTATTAGCTTAAGCAATGGCCATCCAACCTTAAATTAAATTATTAGTCAAATTAATTAGATTTTTGTTTCATAAATAAGTTTATTTCTATTTGTTAAATAATATGATGCAAATATATGTAAAAACGTTTAAAAGCTACAAATTATTTTTTATGTAAAAATATTGAACGCTGTTTTAATGTTATATTTATAATTTAATAACACCTATTTATATCTACATATTTTGTTGACAACGCAGTTGTTTTAAATTTATTATTTATTTAATTATTGCTAAATAATACTATTTAGTTAAACAACAGAGCAATTTGTTTAAATTATTAAGTTTTATATTGATCTAAAACAAATATAAGAGCGCCGCTAAATTCCAATACTGGTACGCATGTTAATGATTTAGCTGGGCGATGCTTGAGTGAGAGCGCGGATTCACAAATGTGTTTCTTAAACGAATCCGTAGCCGTAGCTAAGTTCAGCCACGTTTGTTGTGTGCTCAACGTGTTTGTCTCGTTATGGATGGTGCGAGAGCAGTCCCGAAGACGTGACTCACGGAAGCGTGTGCAATGCCGTAAGTCACTTGTAGACTTGGGGCAAAAGTGTAAAGTGTAGAATCAAAGAGTTCTATAACTAGAGATTCCAAGCCAGTGTTTTGCCGTACAATATTTGTTCTTGTCGCACAACATTATACTCTTTCCCTCTATCTACTAGTGATCGAGCGGCTATTCGTTGCTTATACATTGTTTAAACGGTTGCTTGGAATTTCTAGTTATAGAACTTTTTGTGTAGAATAGGTCTAGGTTGGCGTTAAGTTTGTCCAGTTTGGGTTTTTGTAGAGCGGGAGAGGATCTACGGCAGAGGGTGCAAGCCGTACACATTGTTTGATAGTTTTAATAACTTTTTAACAGTTACTAAGTTACTAAGACATATCAACAGATAAAGCTACTTATTTTTATGACAGTTTAGAACAAATTTAATACGTTTTTGTGCACTTACAATTTACAGAGCAACATGTTACAGTTTTAATCCACAAATCTTGATTTGTTTCCACCAATGTTTAGTTTTAAGCCAAAATTTGATCATTTTGATAGTTTTAGGCCTTTTTCTTTAAAGTTACAAAGTGTTTAGTGGTAAAAACTATTCTTGGGCAATTTTGTACTAAATACCCATACCTTAACCAAAATATGTTCCAAAGCCAGATTTTATTTTTAGTTCAAAAATGTTATTTTAAGCCTACATTTGTCCTCAACTGGTAAATTATATGTTTGAGGCCTAATTCTTACCAATTCAAGCCCAATCTTTAAAGTTTTTAACATTAAGACTTAGTTTTAAACCAAAAATTAAATATTTGTTTTTTTTTATGTTTTTTTGACTTTATTTTTAGTTTAAAATCGTTAATTTAAGTTCAAACTAATAAACTATATGTTTGAGGCCTAATTTTTATCAATTAAAATCCAAATTTATAAATTTTTAATATTAATATTTGTTAAAGCAATCTATACGTACATTACAGAGAACTGTAATGGCCCTCTATGTATTACCTGATGTACTATCATATGTTCTTACTTCAATATATATTCACTTACTCGTTATACGCTTTGTTAACAGGTTATAGGCCTTCGATCGCGAAAAGAAATCTGATTTAATCTGTGTAATCATTGCGGGAAAATTAACGAATTAATGCTATTCAAGTAATCCACAAGTGTGTTAAATAAGAAAAACCAGACTTTTTGTCGAACGTGTTGTTTTTGATCAATTTGTGTAAAATCACGTGTAACCGGTCGTCTTTGAGGTTAGACCATGCATCGCTCAGAAGAAGAACGTTATCGAATACCCGTATTCAACGGAAAGAATTTCGATAATTGGAAATTCCGAATCGATGTGTTATTGGAGGAATATGGCTTTTCAGAATGCCTTGAACCAATAAAGGAAGATGACTACAAGCCTGAAGAAGGTGCTACAGAAGCGCAAAAATCTGCACTTATTGATCGAAAGAATAAACGACACGAGAAGGATAGGAAGTGTAAGTCGCTGATCATTCAAAGTATTGCCGATAGTCACTTAGAGTATGTAAGAGATAAGAAAACGCCGAGCGATATTTGGAAGTCGTTGAAAGCGGTGTTTGAAAGGAAGGGTATTGCAAGTCAAATTATCATAAGGAAGGAATTGCTAACACTCAAATTAAAAAGTTCAAGTTTGGAAGAGCACTTTCTTAAATTCGACAACTTAATACGCCAACTGACTGAAGCAGGTGCTCAGATGCCTGCAGAAGACAAAATTTGTCACTTATTTCTTACATTGCCGGCAGCGTATGATGTCATAATCACTGCGATAGAAACTATGTCGCAAGACAAGTTGACAATGGAGTTCGTCAAGAATAAGTTGCTTGATGAAGAAACCAAACTGAAACACAATAAAAGTGATGAAAAACCACTAAAACAAGGTGAACAGTCAGTTGCTTTCGCAACTGGAGTACCGTTTAAGTATCGCTGTAATAACTGCGGTAAACGTGGGCATAGAAAAGCTGACTGCAGAATCAAAAAGGAAGTTTATAAAAAGAGCCAAAATAAAGAATATAGTGCTGGTGTTTCTTTTTTGGCAACGGCTAATAAAGTCAGTGAAAATGATGACAACAAACTCGTGTTCATTCTCGACTCAGGTGCTACTGAACACATGGTTAATAATGACAAGTATTATAGTGAAGTGGAAACGTTGACTGAACCAATCAAAATGCATGTGGCAAAGCAGGAAATCTCAATGCTAGCAACAAAAGTCGGAAAAATAAAGGGAAATTCAACTGTCAATGGAAAATCAACATTGTGTAATATTCAGAAAGTGCTTTATTTGAGAGACTTGAACTTTAATCTTCTCTCAGTTCAAAAGTTGGAAAAGTCTGGATTTGAAATTGTTTTTGCAAATGGTCAAGTTAAAATCATCCATAACAATAGTGTCATTATAACTGGAAAGAAGGTAAACAAACTGTACATTGTCGAATTTGAAATGTGTCGCGCGGAAGTAAATATTGTGAAGAAATCCAACGAATCGTCATTGTTATGGCATCAACGTTTGGGACATGTATCCGGAAGTGCGTTGCAAAAAATGGTGCGAGAAGAGATGGGGCATGGACTCAGTGGACTGAAGGTCGACGGCAAATTCGACTGTACAACATGTTACGAAGGGAAGCAGACCAAGTTACCACACAACAGATCGAGACCATCATCGAAACGCCCACTCGAGATAGTGCACAGCGACGTATGCGGACCGATCAACCCAACATCATGGAATAACAAAAGATACGTATTAACCTTTATTGACGATTTTACTCATTTTAATGTTGTGTATTTACTTGAGAAAAAGTCTGAGGTTTTTTCGTGTTTTAGAGAATACATCTCAATGGCTACCGCACACTTCAACGTAAAGCTATCGCGTTTCCGATGCGATGGAGGCAAAGAGTATTGCTCTAATGAAATGGTCAACTACTGTAAGCAGAAAGGCATCCTGCTGGAAACAACAGTGCCATACACTCCCGAACAAAATGGAGTAGCGGAGCGTATGAATCGTACCTTGGTTGACACCGCAAGGACAATGCTGCTGGGATCCAAATTGAGGAAAGTAATGTGGTCCGAAAGTATCTACACCGCATGTTACGCAATCAATAGAAGACCTACTGACTGTTTAGAAGACAAGACGCCTGCACAAATGTGGTTCAATGTTAAACCAGATCTGTCAAAGTTTAGAATTTTTGGATGTATTGGTTTCCTACATGTTCCAAAAATGTTCAGGAAGAAATTTGATAAAAAATCAAAGAACGTATATTTAGTAGGATATTCACGAAATGGATATCGTCTGTGGGACGATGAAAAGAAACGCATCATTGTTGGACATGATGTGGTGTTCCAAGAGAACAAGTTCGTGCACAGTAAAGAAACTCTTAATGAAAAAGATCGGAGTAACGAAGAAATAACTCGTGACGAGAACGACTCCGAAACAATCCTCATACATACCAACAACGAAAATGTATCCGATGAAAATCTGGAAAGCGTTTCCGATGATGATAAGGATGACACCGATTCGGAAGAAGATGTAACCAATTCTACACCACCGACCGAAAAACGTAAAACAAAGCCACCAGTCTGGATGAAGGACTATACCTCCTGTCTCGCACTCCATGCTGAAGCCTACGTAGAAAATCTACCACGTGACATTGATGACATGGATGGTCGAGAGGACGAACTGGACTGGAAAAATGCTGTTAATGAGGAACTTACAGCATTAGAAATTAACAACACTTGGACGCTTACAAAATTACCAGAAGGAAGTAAAGCTCTGAAAACAAGGTGGGTGTTTAGAATTAAACGAAATGAATTTGGAGACATATGCGAATACAAAGCCCGACTTGTTGTGAAAGGCTTTGCACAAATACTCCTGTAGCGCGCTTGACTACCATAAGAACTATGCTATCTATAATTTGTAACAAACATTTGTTTGCTAGACAATTGGATGTCAAAAATGCGTTTTTGCATGGAGAGTTGAAAGAAAATATTTATATTGAACCTCCAAAATGTACGACACATGAAAAGAACAATGTCTATAAATTAACAAAAACAGTAGCGTTGTCCTCAACTGAGGCTGAATATGTGTCATTGGCAACAGCTACAACTGAAGTCATGTGGATGAAACAGTTACTTTGTGAACTAAATATCACTTGTAATCAACCAATTAAAATGTTTGAAGATAATCAGTCATGTATCGCTTCACTAAAAAGGCAAGAACATCAACGTTTGAAGCACGTTGATATTAAATACAATTTTATTAAGGATTTGTATCAAAAGAAGGAAATTGATGTTATATATATTGCTACGCAAAGGCAAAAGGCCGATATATTAACAAAGGGTTTATCCCATGAAAAGTTTGTAAAACTTAGAGATTTATTAAGTATTGTTTCATGTAATATTTAAGTGTTAACCATTATTGTAATGTTTATAATATGTACTAATATGTACCCATAAATTGGGAAGAAGTGTTAAAGCAATATACGTACATTACAGAGAACTGTAATGGCCCTCTATGTATTACCTGATGTACTATCATATGTTCTTATTTCAATATACAGGGAGTTTATAAATGAATGGGATTATGTAATCACTTTAAATATGCCGCCTTTTTAAAATCGTCCACTATACTACATATGTTTTCATATGTTTGCTTGACAGCTGTCAAAGTTGATCTGTCAAAACAAATAGTTTAGTAAACAATTTAACAAAAGCGGCACATTTAAAGTGATTACATAATCCCATTCATTTATAAACTCCCTGTATATTCACTTACTCGTTATACGCTTTGTTAACAATATTGAATATTTTGTTGGTTTCGGTTTTTTTTCTTCCAATTACTAATGTATTTACTGTTCAAAACTGTTAAAATGATTTTAAGCAACATTGTTTGTATGTATTAAAACTAAAATTTAAAAAAAATATAAGTTTACGCTTCAATTTAATCTAAAAACGCATTTTTTCTTCATTTTAAGCCCACATCTTTAAAACTGAAAAGCCTTCTTAAGTCCAAATTAGTAAAATATATGTATACCTACTCCGCACTAATTTAAGTCTAATATTTATTTAAATCAAATTAAATTTTTAAGCCTAGGTTTTATTTTAGTCTAAAAAATGTGTTTTTTGAAGTTTTAAGCCTACATTTTCAAAACTTAAAAGTCTTTAATAGTAGAAACTAGTAAAATATGTTTTGTATGCCTATTTCAAGACAATTCAACTTTGAAATTTTAAATCTGCAACTTTAAAGTTCAATTTTAAGCCAAAAAATATGTTTTTTATGGTTTTAAACCAACATCTTCAAAACATAAAAGTCTTCAATAGTCCAAAGTAGTAAAATGTGTGTTTTATATTTATTTTAAATCTGCAACGTCAAAGCTTAATTTAAAGCCAAAAAATGTGTTTTTTGTAGTTTTAAGCCTACATCTTTAAAATTTAAAAGATTTCAACAGCCCAAACTAGTAAAATATGCATTTTGTGCAAATTTTATACCAAATTTAGCTTGAAAATTTAAATCTGTAACGTCGAAACTTAATTTTAAGCCAAAAAAATGTTGTTTTTGTGGTTTGAAGCTCACACCTTTAAAACATAAAAGTTTTTAATAGTCCCGAAGTACTAAAATCTGTGTTTCATACTAATTTTATACTAAATCCAGCTTGAAAATTTAAATCGGCAGCGTCAAAGCTCAATTTTAAGCCAAAAAATGTGTATTTGTAGTTTTAAGCCGGATATCTTCAAAACATAAAAGTTTTCAATAGTCTAACCTAGTAAAACCTGACCTAATCTAACTTAATAAAATGTTTGTCATACCAACTTCATGCTAATTCAAGCTTGAAACTAAAATCTGCAACTTTAAAGCTCAATTTTAAACCAAAAAATGTTTTTTTTTGTGGTTTTAAGCCCATATCTTCAAAACATAAAAGTCCTCAATAGTCTAACCTAGTAAAACCTAATCTAATCTAACCTACTAAAATGTAATAAAATGTTTGTCATACTTACTCCATGCTAATTTAAGCTTAAAACTTAAAATCCGCAACTTTAAAGCTCAATTTTTTAAGCCAAAAAATGTGTTTTTTGTGGTTTTAAGCCCACATCTTCAAAACTCAAAAGTTTTCAATAGTCCAAACTAGTAAAATATGTGGTTTATATCTATTCCATGCCAATTCAAGCTTGAAATTTTAAATCGGCATTGCCAAAACTTAAATTTATGAATAAAATGTTTTTTTTTTATAGTTTTAAGCTGTTTTCTTGTAACTAATAAAGCTTTTGCAGGTAAAAACTATTTAACTATATTTTGACGAATGTATTTAAGCTTAAACAGAACAAATTTTATAAGTTTGGGCTTTATTAGAACCTAAAGCAGAGGTTTTTATAAAAGTCTTCAAAAGTTTGTAATAAAACAATTTTGAAAATTTTTAAAAAATATTATTGATTAAAAATTTGATTTTTTCGTAATTTTTATCACTAAAGCATTGATTAGTCATCATGTACAAAAAATTACAAACAAATTCATCTAATAATTTTGGTTTTAATCCACAACTAGTGATTAAAGCTCAAAATTTGTAATTAAATAATTTTGGAAATTTTAATATGAAAATATGACTTTCTCGTAATTTTTATGATTAAAGCATTAATCATTGAATATGATGTACAAAAAAATACAACAAAATTTATCAATTAACTTTAGTTTTGATCCACAATTAGTGATTGATGTCCAAAATTCGTAATTATTCAAATTTTTAATATTTTGAAAAAAAAGTTTAAATGAAAATAGATTTCTCGTAATTTTTATTACTGAAGCATTGATTAATAATTATGTACAAAAAATGTCAACAAAATAAATCAATAAATATCAAAATTAATGTCCAAAATGGTTATGATGATGATTAACATTTTAAATTTGTAAAATTTTGAAAGTTTAATTTTTTGTCGCAATTTATAGCTGAAAATAATTTAAGGAAATAAAACAAAATAGAAGATAAAAATAATATTTTCTTAGAACTATACAAATATAGTGACATAATATCAATCAATCACACTGGATTTGTATCAAAAACCATTACAAATCGATTAATAATAATAATCAGTAGCTATCTCTCTCCAAAACTTATTGAAAGATTAAATTAAACAAAACGCATCATGTGGATTTTCTGGGCCTCTTCACAGTCACACTCTGCGCTTCCGGTATCAAATTAGCTACGGAAATATTGGCAATTTCAGGTTCCTCCTTGAATATCTCCTGCCTATCAGCTTCTGAAAGCGGCGCCGATGTGAATAATCGATCATTCTGCAACAAAATAGGTTTAATTGTTGTCCGCATTTCCGGTGCAATTGTTGCTTGGGTGAAATCCGATCGCGGTTTCTGCGTGCTAGACGCTACAATTTTACTATCACAAGGCGGTAATTTACCAGTATCTTCGACTGTTATTTTATCGGTATTATTGCGTGCTACGTGGAATATAATTGTCGGTCTAGACCAATGCGAGTTATCAACATTTTGCGGTACCTCTTTGATCCTATCGTTAATTGCAGGTGTAGCTTCGCTTGCTGCCCATAATGGGGTTACATTGGGTCTCTGTGATGTTTGGCTGAATGTACCATAATCGGAAGGATTTGCCGGCCACGGTTTTCCGGGCGGAATTATTTGCGCTATCAAAGAGCCTGATGGATTCGGTTGATATTGGGGACGATTTGGTCTATTAGGATATCCCAATACTTGCGGCCTAGCTGCACTAAAATCCACCAACATTATCACAACACAAGAAAACGCAAACATGTTAAACTGAACTGAACTGGTTGCGATTTAAATAGCTAATGGTACGGGAATACCGAAGAGCTCTTAAATACGCATTGAAAAACCAGTTTGAAACTTTTATATTTTAGTGGCTGGCATTTTTCTCTTTTTTATTATCGTAAACACTTTGGATAAAAATGTCGCACACAAATTTCTACCCGATAATGATTTATGCAAATTTACAATTACAGTTAAATAAATAATTGAAATTCTTTTCGTTTTTATTATTATATAAAAACGAAATAGGATTATATTAATGTAATTAGTATAATGGTAATATCATTACGTTTATCTGGGTTCTTTGTCAACTTGAGTTATCATCAATCGATTCTTTTGAATTTCTAAATATGATTCATTTGTTTATGTCATTATATTTTAATTTGTTAATAAATTACACGTTTTATGCTTTGATGGTTGATTTTAATGGAAATACCAGTGAGCAATGCATTTCTATATTGCCAGTATCGACTTACTTATTAATGTTTTTAAAATTTATTCTAATGGATTATTAATTATTATACTAATTTACATTTATTTTTCTGTAAATCAAATCTGTAATAATCTGATTAATCTAAAATGTTAAGCTTTAAGAAAAGTTTCTAGTAAATATGACTACATAGTCAAGTTTGATTTAGTATCAACTGTAAAAAATTGAAATTATTTTGACATAACCTCAAATTAATTGACAGACATTTACTGCTTACTAAAACGATCATAACTTGCTAACTATTTATTGAAAATTGATGCAATTTGTTACCAATACATTTCTTCATTATTAATGCAAAATTCATAAAAATTGACACGCCCAATTTTGTCATAACCTCAAATTATTTGACATAAGCCAGACATGTACTGCTTACTAAAACAATTATAACTTGCTTACTATTCATTAGCAATTGATGCAATTTGTTACCAATCTACTTCATTATTATTAGTACCAGTTGAACAAAATTCATAAAAAGTGACATGCCCAATTTTATGTAATCTTAAATTATTTCACATGAGCAAACTAGATTTAGTAACTAAAAGAAGACCATAACTTGTAAACCGTTTATTAACGCTAGAGAATTGCCGAGTTAGTCGCCCCGTTCTGTTGTGGTGCCACTAGTAGTATTGTTATAGAAAAATATTAAATCCTATCACATCTACAAGAATATCAGTTAACTTTTCTCTCTAGAAAAATATTAACACGGACAGCGCCGTTTTTAAATTAAAATTAGTTCTTATAGGACAAAACGCCAACCAATTCAATATCCAAACAATAAGATTTTAGTCATTACTTTTTTATATGTTGAACTACATACAATATTCTATGTCTTCATGTTTTTGGTTAAAAATATGAAGTTATATTTAAAGAGTAAAAAAATAACAAAAAACTAATTAAAAACGTCACTTTTTAAAATTTAATTGCAAAGAAACGACTTATTGCATCAAATTTCTACAAGTTTGAGGACACAGATTAGACTTTCTTCTACAATGTGTGAAAATTTTATTCAATTATATTCAGGCGTTTTCTTGCTGAGTTTGATGCTGTGAACTCTTATAATAGCGCAATAATTCTCCCCCCTTAAATGTTTATGTAAATTGATATCAATTTACTTTATTATTATTAGTATTAATTGTAAAATAATAATAGAAATTGATACGCCCATTTTGACATAACCTCAAATTAATTGATATAAGGTACCTTTATTTTGACATTTACTGCTTACTAAAACTGTCATAACTTGCTAACCATTCATTGGAAGTTAATGCAATTTGTTACTACCAAATTATTAGTACCAACTGTGCAAAAGTTATAAAAATTGACACGCTTAATCTTAAGTTATTTGACATGAGCAAACTGAATTTAGCAATAAAAATTATTTTTTGGAATTTTACTTAAATTTGCTCTACGATTTATATGATTATTATTAGTACCAGCTGCAAAAAATAGAAATTGTTACTACTATTTTGACATAATCTTCAGTTAGTTAAAACGCTTGGTTTTCTTTGACTGCGCATAGAATTCTCATTGCGAGCGTTGGGAGTGCTCCGGGAAAAAGTTAAAATCTGTTTCTGAAAGGCGAGCGCATTAGAACCGACTTTAAGAAGAACTTTGCTTCAGCTTGAAATATGCTGGACAGTTTTTGTAAATTACAATGTGCATGTCTTGATAAGTAGTGTCGGGACTTTACAGCCTTTTTGGAAGAAGTAATGGTTAATGATGTGAACTTGTCTTTGTGGATGTCAATCCGCTCAGACTCTTTGTCAATCAGGCTAACAATAAACTTTTTTCTTGTTTTGTTTTTTTAAGCAGATCTTTGTTCCTCGAGAGCTGAACGTACATTATTCCGATGATCTTTGCTTTTTTTGGTAGAAAGAGAATTTTTCTAAAGACTTGCAAGTTTTGGATTTACCTTCACAGGCGCCTACCGACTAAGTTTCTTCCAGTTTGTAGATGCTGACCGGGTAGGAGAGCTTGTTGGTAGGTCTATGGAGCTGTTGGCTGCACCAAACTTGGTTGCCTTGGTTTTAGTAACCGGCCGGGTTGTAGATTTTTTAGCTTTGCTGGATGATGGCTTTGATGGCGCTGAAGGCTTATTAGTTTTAGAAACTGAAAGGGATTCACCCGCGTCTTTCTTCTGATTCTTTGCCTTCTTCTTGTTTACCGCCACAATGAATCAATCTGGAAGAAGGGCGTGACTTGTTTGTCTTAGTGGATTTTTATCTTCTGCCGACTTGAATAAGGTGAACTTTGCGCTGGTTTTTGCTTCCAGCTTCAACTTGAACAACGATCCTCTTTGTTTTGTTCATCAAAATCAGGATGTGGGCTTTGAGACTGGAGACTTTTGAAACTTGTTCCTTAATAAACTTTTTGTTTAACCAGTACATTATAACGAAGATTTTGTTGTTGGGGACTTCTACCTTGCAGTTGGAAAGTTGTCATCATCGGGGTCCATGCTAGAATGTTAGGGGTTGATGATTGATACTTCCAACCAGCAGGTCACTTAAGTCACGTCACAGACCCAAACCTTCAGCGACTCAAAGACGTCATCTTTATTCTTAGTAGTTTAGAAACACTAGACAATGACATGGACTTAATCAAGATCAAGTCCACTTGTTGATCAATGCAGCGTCAACGCAGTTGAACACGATCAATTTTAGGAACCATTATGTGGAACGACGAGTTGCTTGCAGCGCAATCATGCAATCAAACTGCTATCATCCGAATGGCAACTGTCTGTGAGACTACCGAAGAGGACATACTCAAAACTCACCCAGTAGTCTTTGAGGAGTTTGAGAAGAATATCTTACAACCTCTCATAACAACACAAAAGGTCTACGCCGAAATTGAACCGAGGTGCTCACTGCAGTCACTACCAAAAGCGACACCAAACAAAATCCTCCTGACGGAAACCGCTTTACGCCCAACGTTTAAGCACAAAATAGAAACGGAATGTTGCAAACAGAGGAAACCGGAAGAGATTCAGACCGGAATAAAACCCTTCAAACTGAATTCTCAAGAAGACGTTGCAATCAACTGCACCGCAGATTTTGCAGCTAAGCCCGGCTTAGCCCACAGCATGATACGCGTGGTCTACACATGTACACCCAACAATGTCACAACTATTCCTTCTGCTGACGGAAACTATGTCAAGCAAGAATTGCCAGAACTTGGCTAGCAATAACCGCGAGTGGATTCTGTGCGTACCCGCGACGTTGTAACGCGAGTAGAACACTTGTTTGCAAAACGAAGATGGCATTGCAAAATATTGTGCTGTGGAGACCGCCGTACAGTTCGTGCTGCGAGTGATTCAAACTTTTCGAATCACAGCGCCATAAAAACTCAGTGAAATTTCTGTGGCCACTTCTTATAACAGAACACTCCCGTTTTGTGCAATTGTGTTTAGAACTAAATTGACGTTACCTAGACACCAAACATTAAGATGGAAACCGGAAACTCAGCTCTAAAAGTGGGGGGGGGGGGGCGAATTGATGCTTTAAGTGGGCGGAGCCAAGGTCTACCGATAGCGTCACACCGCGTCATTTTCCACTTCAATTTGAAGGCAGTTGAGATTAGTCAAGAGCATACAGTCAACAAGTCAACATTGGACTAGAACCTAACACTAGGGCAGCTATAAACTAAATTGTCCGTCTTTTGTCTTTTCTGAAGATTCAAGGGCAAACCTTAACAACTTATACTCTGTGCTTGCACTCCACGCCAGAGTTTTAGGACAACCACTGATCCAAATTAAAACTTATAGTCCTAGTAGACTGCACTCTGAGTGAGTGTGCAAAATACTGTGTGTATGTGTGTCTGAGTATTCTGGGTGAATACAACCGTCTTAAATTTCTAATAACGCTTACAAAATGCAATCCGAATATTGGAATACAATCTCCGATAGCAGCCGCGTCGCTCCCGGACTTGGACCAGCAACGCTTTGTAGACGTAAGCCGGTAACACAAACAGAACAGGCTCAGCTACTACCAAGTCACTAGTGAGAAACACCGAACCAATTTTAACCTTGCCATGTTCTTTGACTACTTTTTTAAATCTGCAAACGTTATCACTTTGACACCGACAAATGCCCCGGGAATGATTACTATGCATCTCGGCCTGCACACGACTTACTGCACCAAATAGCCGTGGTAATTACTTGTTTAGAGCCTAACTACTTGTTTACTTCTTTTGCTTTTTCACGCATTACCACTAACTATCCAAGTAGATTTTTGAGTTTGTAGTTTCGGATGTTTTTCTGCCGTGAGTATCTTTGTTCCTGATAGGCTGCTTGGCGCTGTCAAGCTTATTGCAGCCGGAGGTCTTGGTCTTGGAGTGCTGTTTGGGTTTGCGTTTCAACTTTCTGGCTCGGACAAGTTTTGTCTCAACGGAAGCTTGCCCGGAGTTTTGCCGGTGCGATTATCTTGCGGTTGAAGTAGTACATTGCCAGTGGTAGAAGTTTCTTTCACTGTTTATAGTTCTTATGCTTTTTTTTAAGCTTAGCGTGTTTGCGTTCTACCGGGTTAGTCCGGGGGTGATACGTAGCGGTCTTCTATTTTTGCACGGTTTTCTAAAACTGTTGGCTTGTAAATTAAGAACTGTTGGTCAAGAGGGAATTTTTTGGGTATTTCCACCGGTGGTTGCATGCAACGGTATTGTCTTTACACATCTGGTGCACAAGTCGATCATGATAAGTGCGTATTGGTTTGGTTTTAGCCTTTGTAATTCTCCAGAAGTCTTACAAAGTCATTGGCAACTTTTTCTTAAGGATAACCAGGTAGGTAAAACTTTAAAGGTGTCTTTGGTTGTAAGTTTCTTGACTTTACTTTGACGCAAATTGTGCATTTTTTAATAAAAGTGCTCATTTTTTTGTATGTTTGGCTAGTAGTACGATGGCGGTGTTGGTCTTAGCTTTTCCTAAGTGGCCGTGTTCTTTGTCGAATGGTGCTGTTTTATAATCTCTTGCTGGGCGCTTGGAGGTACCGCCAGTTGGTCATAGCCAGTATAGGTTCTTATCTACTTCCCATGTTTTCAAGTTAGTAGCCCAGGTTTATTTCTGCGGAGTTTTCTGGATCATTAAGCATTTCTTGTCATTGTTAGATAATGAACTGAGTTGGATCACATTCTCCTTGAGCTTGTCGATCTAAGTTTGCTCAATAAGGGTTGTGTGATTGATCAAGTTGTTGATATAGTGACTGTATTGTGTCCAACTTTTTCTTGTTTGAGTCTTTGGAAGGTAACAATCGTTTGTTTTTTTCTACCGACGTGGCGATAAAATTGTTGCTTGGGTGCTGACGCTCTTAGTCAGTAGGTTTACGGCGCTAAAAGTATGCTTTACTTTAAAGTTAAACTTCCGCGAAAGGAAAGAGCATCTTATAAATTTGGCTTTGCATCTGTTAAATTCTTTAGCTAAACCAAAGCCTTACATATATTGTTTAGAAGGCATAATTTGTTACCGGTTTTCCCTCAAGGTGGCCGGACAATGTCGACAATGTCTGTGGCGAAGAAATCTAATAGCTTTGGTGTGGTTTTATGTTAGTAGTGCTCTATCCGCTCACTCAGTGTAGCTTGGGTTTTGCTTCGCCCTAAAGTATTAAGAAAGGCTAAGTCAGACAATTTAAAATCCGTCCAAAAACGGTTGAAAAGTGTAACATTTAATTTACAAAATATTTTAAATAACAAATTTTATTCTTGAAACATTAATATGTTGTTAGAAAGCACCAAAATAAATTGTTGAAAAGTATAAAAAATTTATAAAGTCTTAGAAATAGCATCAAAATATTGTTAGACATAGCAAAATCCGGTCATAAACTAAGTTTTTATGCAAATTCGTATCAATTTACTTTATTATCATTAGTACAAACTGTAAAAGATATAAAAATCAATTCCCATTTTGACATAACCTGAAATTAATTGACAGCTAACTTTATGAAGACATTTACTACTTACCAAAACGATCATAACTCGATAACAGTTTATTAGAAATTTACACAATTTGTTACCAACATATTTCATCATAATCAAAACCAATTGGGCAAAATTTAAAAAAATGTACACGCTGAACTTTGTGTAATCTTAAATTATTGACATAAACAGGGTCGGGTAACTAAAACAAAACTAAATTTTTAATCTAACAATGATATTTTTACTGAGCACATTTTTATATAAAATAGATAACGTAAAATACGCCAATAATTAATTTATAGACTATACAATTTCAATATTCTGCAATAAAATATTTATTCCGCAGAGTATTCACAACAGGAATACCTTTATTGTATATTCGATGTATTAAAATATCGATGCGTGGAACGCACATAGCTCACTAGACGTGTATAACCTAAATGTCATCATAAAAGTCCCATGTCAGTGCAGCAGTGAGCTAACGATCCCATCAATTATTAAATTAATGTAAATTAATGTACATTCATGAATGATAAGGCGTGAAATACATCGACTAACACAATATATAAACCCGTAGCAATATCAACATAAAATCATAGGTGAGTAAAAGGGTGCAGTTGCAACATAATCTCTCTCTAAAAATAGAATATTTAAAATCAATATGAATTGTATGCAATTCTATTTTAAGACAATAATTTATTCTAATTAATTTATTCAGCAATGAAACTCTGTCTGATATTTGCGACGATACTCCTCGCTTCATGCTCAGTATGGGCGACGAATTATCAAGACATGCAAGATAACGAATTTGCTGAATTTGAAGAATTTGAAGTTGAAGATGCATTTGTTCCATCCAGCAACGAAGATAAAGAAACTAGAGAATCGAATCATCAGGAAGCGGGTGATATTTTTATATCGGATGGAGATGATGATGAAGATATAATAATAAGCGATGATTCTGAATTTGAGCACTTCCAAGATACAGAAGAATTTGAGGGTTATGCTGGGAGTAAGGAAGATAAACCGGATTTGGAGCCGAAAATTACTATAACTAAAGTGCCAATTCATTTTCGTGCTAATTGGGATAGTTATTGGTTAGAAATATTGATGGTGGCTGGATTGATTGTTTATTTTATTAATTTTGCTACGGGGAAATCGAAGAATACAGTGTTGGCTAATACATGGTTTCAAACGCATAAGCAGTTACTTGAGGATAATTTTATATTAGTCGGTGAGTTTGATTTATTATTTATTGACTGTTTTTGGTGTCATAATTTGACATCTCACTAGGATAGCTTGATTGGAATTTAGTCTTTGTCACATTTTGATAATTTATTAATTTAGGACAAATTAAGATATTTTGGATGCTCAACTTTAATAATTTGTTGTTGTTGTCGACAAAAGTTAAAACTTAATTCAATTTGGTTTCAAACACAAATTTTGTCACAACTTTTTTGATTTTCAATCATTTTTGATCAAATTTGTTTTAGTACAACATTATTGTTGCCAATTTCCAACTTTTTAACTTTGTGTCAAAAAAAGTTATAACTTAATTCAGTTTGATTTCAACAAATTTGGTTTCAAACACAAGTTTTGTCATAACTTTTTAGATTTTTAATATTTTTTTATGAAATTTGTCTAGGCAAAGTCACTAGTTGGAACTATTGTAGCAAATTTGCAACTTTATGTCAAAAAAAGTTATAACTTGATTCAATTTGATTTCATCAAATTTGGTTTCAAACACAAAATTTGTTATAATTTTTTTGATTTTTAATAATTTTTGATGAAATTTGTTTTAGGCATAGTTACACTAGTTGGCATTATTGTAGCAAATTTGCAACTTTTTAACTTTACTTCAAAAAAAGTTATAAATTAATTCAGTTTGATTTCAACAAATTTGGTTTCAAACACAAATTTTGTTGTAACATTTTTGATGAAATTTGTTCTATGCATAGTCACTCTAGTTGGCATTATTGTAGCAAATTTGGAACTTTTTAACTTTATGTCAAAAAAAGTTATAACTTATTCAATTTGGTTTCAAACACAAATTTTGCCAATTTCATTTAAATTTCATAGTCAATTTGACAGTTTTTAACACAATTTGACAGTTTGTGTAATAATTTGACAGTCTGTGCTATATAATTTGACAGTTTGTTTGGTCATTAGACGTTTTAATGTGAAACATTTACAATTTCTTATAATTCATATACATTCCCAAAACATAAAAGTTTCTCCTTATTACATACAAAATATTTGTTCTACACTTTATTGACATTAGATAAGATTATCCATGTTAATCAGAAAGTAAATAAATACAAAGTGTATCAATTGTTATTTTTTAATTCAGGCGACGATGGAGCTATAGAACTTACCAAAGAAACAGGCGGACTCGTCAAGGAAAGCGAGAACATTTTCACGCTGTGGTGTAGCGGACGGACATGTTGCGAAGGAATGCTTGTCGAGTTAAAACTCATAAAGGTATAATACCACATTATGTGAATGAAAATTTGTTCATTTATTGAAATTATAGTAATCCCAATACATCGTTGCCCATTATACCGGTCATGCTATATTGGGTTTACTGTAGCTGAAATTTGATGTCAGTTTAGTTGTTTGTCAAATCAGAAATATAATTTTTTGACGTTTTATTTTCAGAGGCAAGATTTGGTTGCGATCTTGGCCGGTATGATGCGTCCGACCCTCGATCAAATCCACATAAAAATTACGATGGATTCCGATGCGATGGATCCGTTCGTATTTTGTGTCGCTTCGAAGAAAACCGCCATTCATTTGTCCAAAGATATGGCTGACATCAGTCAGTACTGTCCGGAACGAAAAACCGGCGACAAGTTTTACATCCCTGCGAACTTCCAGGTGATGAGCGAGATACCCGAAGCAACTTCGGCAATGCTCGACGCTAAAGTGACGGCCGTACTCAATAAATACACTGATCTCGTGGATTACATTCACATCTCAGACCAGTTTTCTGGACCCAAACAGACTGAAGATACTGGCGCTCTTAAATTACCTGACGTCAAAAAAGTAAGTTATAAAACTTTGTCATATGTTACAATTTGTCATTTTATTTTACAAAATGGCCGTCATGAGCAATTTTTAATATTTGGGGTTATGTTTTTTTTAATTATTCCGGTTTCGGCTGTTAGTTCATCACTTGTGTTTTATTCATAACTATATTTTAATTTGTTTTCAGTCATTGATGTTTGGTTTCAATGTGCCCGTGAAGGGAATGCCAATGACTGAAGCCATGGAACAACTTAAACCATTAATGCTGATGGTATTTTATTTAATGGAGAAAATTAAGAGATATCACTTAACAAAAGAAGGTTAGTAATAGTAGTAGGTGCGCCTCGTATCACAATTTAATAATATAATCTTAATTTAGGCAAAGCAAAGGCTGATAAGAATAGACAACGTGTGGAAGAGGCTTTCTTAAAATCCACACATGCAGCCCGCGCCGAAGCAGCAGCAGCGAGACGCGAAGAGAAGCGTCGCGTTGAAAAAGAAAAAGTCATGGCTGAAGACGATCCCGAACGTCAACGTCGTTGGGAAGAGAAGGAACAAAAGCGTCAGGCCAAAAAACGTGCTCCCAAAATGAAGCAACTCAAAGTGAAAGCACTATAATCATGTTCAATAATAATTTTGTAAATATTTAAGGATTGTTCTTCACTTATTTGCAGCGGCATTGTTGGATGACTTTTAAAAAGTTTTAAATGCCGCCGTACAGCGTGTTTGTGTGTATATGCGGCCAAATGCAATCGTAGTTTTCTAAAAATTAATTGTTAGTGTTGAATAATGCATTTATTTATCAAAGATTTTCAACGAAAACTACGTTTGGGGTTCTCTGTTTTATTTCTCAACTAGCGATATTTGGATGCGATATCACTATCGAAAAAAAAAATAGATAGGTAGCGCTACCGTATCTCAATATCGCGATGTATCGAACAATCCTTAATCCTTGATTACAGTTTTGGTTGATCCTGACGAGTTTTAGTTTCCGTTGGATATGGATGGTAGCAAATGACTGCAAAAGTAAGTGTAATACAGTAATTAAATATTTTGTATCTAAAGCTATAATTTGATTCACTGCTTTTCATTTGTCAATTTTGACTTATGTTCAAGTTTTTTTAGTTCATAGTATACAACGGTTTTAACATGCGCAGAATGGGGCACACGATGATTTTCTTTTTTCACGTTTGCAAAGTATGACTATTTTAAACGTTTGGCTGTTGGGTAGGTTTAATAAGAGATTATAAATAATTTAGGCCGTAAAATGAGCATATTTATTGTATAATGTATATATTACCTACAACTACATAATGCAATAAAATATCTTCCTTATCACATACATTATCACAAAACTATGACTTATACTTTAGAATATCAGCTTATAAAATATATTTCAATCTCTTTGTATATGCTGCATAGATGAGATTGAAATAAAATACAAATTTGCTTACAAACTAATATACAGGGATGTATAAAATACTTTTGAGAACTTATAACCTAATAAGAATACATTTCCATTTAAGCTGCAATGGTTTGAACTAAAATAAATGTTATAATTGCACAACCCTGTATGTAAAATTATCTTTGGATCTGGTTATTGAGTTGTTTATCATTTGTAAAGCCTCTTTCACACGCAGATTCATAGGTCATTGCGATTCTATATTACTGTACTAGCAAATGAATCCGGGCGGTTGAATCATGTGAAAGAGGCTTTAAAATGTTCACTGGCTGGAACAATTTGTAAATGTGGGAAACTAAAACAGTTAATTTAGGATGTAACTGATGGAAGTTCGTTGCCATCATATGTACTCTTTCTTCTACTAGTGAGCATTAATTTTTTGTTTAGATTGATAACTGCTCTGGCAAAAATGATGGCTTCTATATCGATGAAATCGCCGATTATTACATTAACACCGCCTGTACCGGGCGTTTGATCCTTTATCCAATCCAAACATTTGGTGATTAGTGGAAGTGCACTGAAAGATTTTAATGTACCTAAAATGAACAGAAATTGGTGAATTGTTGGGAGGGGGGAGTGCATTTATTTAATTTACTTACCACAACATAAGTTTTTGAAAACGACAATGCTATCAGGTGTTAACAGGAATTGGCTAACATAGCCGTAATTACTATCTCTGCTACTAATACCTTTTGATAATTTATCCAATAACTCGATCATATCAGTGGTGTTAGGCCAAGGCGTTGGATAACATCCGGATGGAAAGAATTGATGGAAATTTGTATTCCAACGATAGACCACGATCACCTACAAACAAATAAAATTGTTAAAAGCATTTATAATTCATAAATTGTGTCCTAGCCGCCCACCCAAAGATTTGTCAATGTTTTATGTCTGTCAATATGTCATCTTTATAAGCTACTGGAACACGGGCGGCAATTGTAATATCTAATTTCTTGATTACAAACATGTGGGCGGAAACAATTTTTCAAAATGCTGATACACAATTTTACACACCCACCCAAGCGATTGTTATCAAGAAATTGGTTACGTCAACTCCCTCTTTTAACTTAATGACGTGTCGTCACTCATAATTCATAAACTCCGTTCTGCTCACCCGCCCGCCCAATTGTTTAATATTTAAGAGGTAGTATTGGGCAATCATCGTTATTTTAAGCCATCCGCCTATAACTCGTAAACTGAGTGTCTTTTTTTTTTAGCTGCACGAACTTTCAAATCTGGCATAACTGTCAAAATTCACTAACTTTGACAGTCAAACTTGACACTATTTAATTTCAATCAATTTTAGTTATAAATAAAAACATAATTTATCATCAAATTTGTCATACTAACAAATGTCAAAACTTTGACATTCAAATTGACTTATTTTAACTCAATTTAAACTGTCAAATTTGATGTTTTGGATTTCTAATCCTCATCATTATATTTATTAATTAATCTAAAATACCTGATAATGATTCTGATGTAAATATTCCATCGTTAAATGCTTCATATATCTATTCTGTAAAGCAGGTACTATACGATCCCCAAAAGCATCAACAATAGCCTGTATTAAAGTAACATGATCGGCTTCATTCATGGCATAAAAATGTTGAAAATCTAAAATAAGTATCTTCAAATTTAAATGGTATCGATGTAATCAATAATAAATATTTACTTCTTTCGGATGTTCATCAAGAAATTGTTTTAAATCTGCTAACACCTCAGATACAGGAACTGAATATAATGCGTGCACTATATGCAACACATCTTTGGGTTTTGTTGCACATCGCAAATCGAAAAAGCGAATACCAGATTGTAATTGCTCGAGAATAATGTAATCCTGTGTTTTCGACCATCTACTCATTACAGAAGTAAGGATTTTTCCGAGGAATTTTAATTGGACCATCCATGGTTCAGCATCTGGGGCTAATTCTGAGTCTCCGTTGATACTATAAGTGCCACTATCGTGAGTACCTGTTAATTACAAACATAACCATAAATTTATTTGCTCTAGTTAAAAGTATAAAACATAACCTCATTGGATAATTATTTTTGCTCACCTGGTATCGCTAAATGTATGATTGGAATGTGATTCAATTCTTCAGGCAAGTTTGCCATCCAATTTTCCAAATTTAGGGCCAAATCTATATCTTCTTTATTATTTTGTTTTATTTCCATTTCATTTTCTTGTTGAAATATATCCACCACAAAATCATCCCCTTTGTTTTCTTCCATGTTAGCCCCTGCTATGAAATCGAAAATATATAAGAAATATATTTACTATTCGTATTTAATCCCATGATTTATTAATGATGATGATAGAAAGTTCCCCAAACCGGTCAAATTCAGCAAGGACGAATTTAATTAGGAAATCAATAGGAAATGAGTCAACTGATTTACCTGCTTTGTCCATTTCAAATCGTACACAATTGGACTGAATATATAATGTATAAATAATGTAAGCTTTTATATACTTTTTCAAACTGATTTGTATCAATTGATTTGATTAATTATAATTGAATTAAAAATAGAAATGTTTGTTTAGTCTTTAACCTATTTGGATAAAGATCTAATTGTATTAAAATAGAAAATTTTAAATTATTAGATTGAATTTATGCGATAAATTATTTTTAAATTTGCATTGTTTTACTTCATTGTGGTAATCATAGATGGCGCTAGCTTGCTAAGCGCTAAAAATAAGGTTGCGATTTTTTAGTTAAATTGCTGCAAACCTTGCTTTTAGTGTTAATCAATATTGTTAATTTACATTACCCAAAATCATATAATATGGTATTATTTTCATGATTGTGTTTAAGAATATTTATAATTATTTTGGTACTGTTATCAATTGATTAATATTGTCAAATTAATGATCTATATTACATAACTTGGTATGCGTTAGTAACTATGGTTGCATATAGAACAATGTAGACGTCACTTACCTGAATAATGTGTACTGGTCGCCAAAAATAAAAAAAAAAACTCAAAAACTAGCTTAATTTTTATGAAAATTTAATTATTAGTTTTATTATATAGTATTAAATCTTAGATTGCTGAATACACATCCGAATATCAGGTAAAGTCTTCTTAGCTATGGAAGTAAATCAACATTAGCTAGTTCTTGGAGTTTTATAGTAACTGTATGCGGCTTTGCATTTGCTTTTTTAGTCATAAATCAAAAATCTGTGGAACAATTTTTATAAAATTTGTTAGAGTATTGCAGAATATGCTAACAAATATGTATAAATAATAAAAATCGTAATAATATTACAATTAAATAATTTTTATTAGCTCTAAAAGTGCAATTGCGATAGTTTGACACTTTCAAGTTGTTTTTGACAGTTTTGTATTATTTTTGAAAGTTTTGATGTGTTTTTGGACAGTTTTGTATCATTTTGTATGAACTTTTTGACAATTTTTGATAGTTGCCATTTACTAGTTGAATGTCATTTTTGAAAGATTTTATGCATTTTTGACAGTTGTTGTTGCAATTGTTTAGTTGTATGTGATTTTTGACAGTTTTAATGAACAAAAATGACTGAAATCTGCCAAAAAAATACATTAAATTTTTCAAAAATGACAAAACTAATAAATTGTAACTATAACTGTCAAAATTAGAACAAAACTGTCAAAAACCACATAAATACTGTCAAAAATGATACAAAATTGTCAAAAAATATATTAAAACTGTCAAAATTGATACAAAACTGTCAAAATACATTAAAATTTTCAAAAATGAGACAACATTGTCAAAAAAGACACTGTCCAAATATTAGTACTGTTGAAGATGACACAGAATTGTTAGAAAATCTATTAAAACTGTCACAAATAACAAAGAACTATCAAGAAATACATAAAAAAGTCATAAAATTGTCGAAAAATACATTAAAGCTGTCTATCAAAGACGACCAGAACTGTCAAAAATGACACAAATTTGTTATAAAATACATTAAAATTGTTAAAAATGTTAAGGGAACTGTCAAGAATATTATAAATACTGTCAAAAATACATTAAAACTGCTAAACGACACAGAACTGTTAAATAAAATACATTAAAACTGTCAAAAATGACACAGATTTGAAAGAGATCTTCTCAAAAATATTAAGAGAACTGTCAAAAAGTACATAAATTCTGTCAACATCACAAAAATGTCAAAAATGTATTTTAAACTGTCAAATACGACATAAAACTATCAAGAAATACATTAAAACTGGCAAAAATTGCAAAGATATGTTAAAAATACAATAAACAGTCAAAATCGACACAGTACTATCAAAAATACATTAAAAATGTAAAAAAAAACTGTCAAGAAATACATAAATACTGTTCAAAATGGTGAAAAGCTACTTTATAACTGTCAAAGACAGCACAGAAGTGTCAAAAAATACATCAAAACTGTCAAAAATACATCAAAACTGTCAAAAAATACATTAAATTTGCCAAAAACACATTAAAATTGTCAAAAATGTTAAGAGAACTGTCAAAAAATACATGAATACTGTTAAAAGTTACACAAAATTGTTAAAGAATACATTAAAGACAACGCAGAATTGTCAAAAATACTTTAAAACTGTCACAAACGGCAGAGGATTGTCAAAAAATGTATAATACTGTCAAAAATTACACAAAATTGCTAAAAACACATTAAAACTGTCAAAGATAACACAGAACTGTCTATAAGTATTATTATACTGTTGAAAATGACACAGATTTGTTAAAAAATACATTAAAACTGTTACAAATTACAGAGAATTGACAAAATTGTTAAGAGAACTGTCAAGAAATACATAAATACTGTTAAAAGTTATACAAAATTGTTAAAAATACTTTAAAACTGGCAAAAACGACACAGTACTATTAAAGCTGTCAAAAATTACACAAAACTGTTAAAGACACATTAAAACTTAAAAAAAAAAACTATTAAATTGCAACTGTCAAAACTGAACTGTCTAAAATTACATAAAATGTCAACGATACTATCAAAAATTACACACAACTTCAAAGAGAACTGTTCAAACATAACTAAATTACATGATTTAGAGTAACCCACCCTCCCGCCTTCTTGGATAAAGAGACTTTTAACGCGCGCAAAGAGAAGAAATTTATAGTTTTTGATAGCAAACTTTTGGGTTGTTACTCCAGTTTAAATTACTTGATGGTAATTATGATTTGGAGTGACCTACTTACCGCCCAAGTATTGGTTATCAAAAGAATAAATAACACCTCTTCCTTCTTGGTTAATGAAACTTTTTACTTGAGCAAAGAGGAGAAATTTTTTGATAACAAGTTTTGGGCGGGTGGGTGGACACTCCAGTTTAAACTACTTGATAGTAATCATGATCCAGAGTGACCCACCAAGTGTTGGTTATCAATAGATTAGACATCTCCTCTTTTTTGGACACGCAAGCAAAGTGAAGAATTTTTAATTTTTTGATTACAAATTTTTGGGTGGGTGGGTGGGTAGTTATTTCAGTACAAACTACTTGATGGTAATTATGATTTGGAGTGACCCACCCACCCACTCATGGATTGGTTATCAAAAGATTAGATAACACTTCTTTCTTCTTAGACAAAAACACTTAGACGCTTGCAAAGAGGAGAAATTTTTAAATGAAGTTAGCTTTTGGACAAAATTTTTGTCCACGGAAGATCCGAATCCATCACAAAAGAGAAAAAAAAACAAGTAAGTCGGCACGGCGGGGATCTAGTGTTGAAATATCTAAAAACGTTTCTAAAAAATTTTGAATTAATCTCGATTTTTGCTTCAGAGCCTTATTATCGGTTTTATGTTAAAAAAAAAAACGTTTCAAATATCGTATGACCGTTATCTTAAATATTATTTTCTAAATTTAAATACCTTTTAATTGATTTTCTATCTGTAGTTTTACCATATTTTTTTCACAAACTATCACTTATGTTGATCGCATTGTAGAATCAAAATTAAAATAATTTTTTTTTCAATCAATCACTTGTTATTATAGACAACTGATAAAAATTTTGTTTTTGTTTGTGGTTAAAATATGTTGAAAAAGTGTTATCAGAAATTGTGTAAATATAGAAACAATATTTTTAACAATAAACATTACTGTCCTTTGTAGATAACTTCCGTAGTCTAATTGTGAAATAAAGATAAACAATAATTTTAATTAATTATCTTTTAATTGTTCTATAAATAATATTTGAGCTTTCTACAATATACTGTTGAAATTTTTGTGAGAATTTTGACAGTTAATGGATCTTTTTTTGACAACGCAATCAAAATATTTTGACAGTTTTACCGAATATGACAGTTCAAAACTGTCATTTCATGCAAATAAATTTATGAGAATTTATTATTCGCCCACGAAATTTTATCAAAAACCTTGCTTCATAAATTCCTTTTTCTTTCTACGTGAATTTCGTTTTATTTCCTGCAATTAATGTGTTGTTGTTTTTTTTATTAAATCGATGATTAATGTTGCGTGACCTTCAAGGATCCGCAAGAGAAATGTGTGCGTTGTTGTTATTAATTTTTAAGGAAGGAATTGGTGGTATTTTCACATTTTTTATTTCAATGTCATTTCCTGCTGCGGAAATGTAATCAACAGGAAACAATTTTAAATCATTTTCTAATTTTTTTTTCATAATACAATTCGTTAATTGCTTGCATTTGTTTTGTGTGCGGTTAATTTATTAATTTATTTGGTTTGCTTATGGTTTGAATGCAATGAAATAGTTTTGGGGGTTTTTGAATAATTTTGTTATTATTAAGGCACACTGGCGAGGTTTGTAAAACCGAAACTGTCTGTTTTTGACTCTTGGTAGCTGTGATTGTTTAATTTTATCAAAAAAAAAAAAAAAAAAAATTCAAAAAAATATTAAATTTTTTTTAATTTTTGTTTTGAAATTTTGAATATACTTTTATTAAGTGATTGAGTTGAACTTTGTATATCACTAATTTAAATATAAAATATTAACAAATGGAGTCTCAGTGGCGTAGAATGTATCGAATGTGTTTTAAAAAACCAATTTTTCAAAAAATTATTAAAAACATTTTGAAATTTGTTTTTTAAATTTTGATTATACTTTCATTTAGTGATTGAGTTGAACTTTCTATATCACTAATTTTAACCTAAAATATTAACAAATGTGATTTAAAAAACCAATTTTTTCAAAAAATTATTAAAAATTTTATGGAATTTGTTTTTTTAAATTTTGATTATATTTTCATTTAGTGGTTGAGTTGAACTTTCTATATCACTAATTTGAATCTAAAATATTAACAAATGCACTCCCAGTAGCGTAGAATGTATCTTATGCGATTAAAAGAAAAAAACTATTTTTTTCAAAAAAATATTAAAAATATTTTGAAATTTATTTTTTTAATTTTGATTATACTATTATTTAGTGATTGAGTTAAACTTTCTATATCATTAATATAAACTTAAAATATTAACATACGAACTCTCAGTGGCGTAGAATGTATCGTATGAGATTTAAAAAAAAACTATTTTTTTCAAAAAATTATCAAAAATATTTTAAAATTTATTTTTTGAATTTTGCTTATACTATCGTTTAGTGATTGAGTTAAACTTTCTATATCATTAATTTAAACTTAAAATATTAACATACGAACTCTCAGTGGCGTAGAATGTATCGTATAAGATTTAAAAAAAATACTATTTTTTTCAAAAAATTATTAAAAATATTTTAAAGTTTATTTTTTTAATTTTGATTATACTATCATTTAGTGATTGAGTTAAACTTTCTATATCATTAATATAAACTTAAATTATTAACATACGAACTCTCAGTGGCGTAAAATGTATCGTATGAGATTTAAAAAAAAACTATTTTTTTCAAAAATTTATCAAATATATTTTAAAATTTATTTTTTGAATTTTGCTTATACTATCGTTTAGTGATTGAGTTAAACTTTCTATATCATTAATTTAAACTTAAAATATTAACATACGAACTCTCATTGGCGTAGAATGTATTGTATGAGATTTAAAAAAAAACTATTTTTTTCAAAAAATTATTAAAAATATTTTAAAGTTTATTTTTTTAATTTTGATTATACTATCATTTAGTGATTGAGTTAAACTTTCTATATCATTAATATAAACTTAAAATATTAACATACGAACTCTCAGTGGCGTAGAATGTATCGTATGAGATTTAAAAAAAAAATATTTTTTTCAAAAAATTATTAAAAATATTATAAAATTTATTTTTTTAATTTTGCTTATACTATCATTTAGTGATTGAGTTGAACTTTTTATATCACTCATTTAATCTTAAAATATTAACAAATGCACTTTCAGTGGTGTAGAATTTATCGAATGCGATTTTGAAAAAAACCTATTTTTTCAAAAAAATATTTTGACATTAATTTTTTAAATTTTGATTATACTATAATTTAGTGATTGAGTTGAACTTTCTATATTACTAATTTCAACCTAAAATATTAACAAATGCATTTTCAGTGGCGTAGAATGTATCGTATGCAATTTTACAAAAATCAAAATTTTTTCAAAAAATTATTAAAAATATTTTAAACTTTATTTTTTGAATTTTGATTTTACTTTCATTCAGTGATTGAGTTGAACTTTCTATGTTACTAATTTCAACCTAAAATATTAACAAATGCATTTCCAGTGGCGTAGAATGTATCGTATGCGATTTTACAAAAATTAAATTTTTTTCAAAAAGTGATTGAAATTATTTTGAAATTTATTTTTTAAATTTTGCTTATGTTTTCATTTAGGGATTTAGTTGAACTTTCTATATCACTAATATAAACCTAAAATATTAACAAATGCGTTTCCAGTGGCGTAGAATGTATCGTATGCAGTTTTACAAAAATCAAAATTATTCAAAAAATTATTAAAAATATTTTCAAATTTATTTTTTAAATTTTGCATATGTTTTCATTTAGGGATTGAGTTGAACTTTCTATATCACTAATTTAAACCTAAAATATTAACATATGCATTCTCAGTGGCGTAGAAGAATCGAATACGATCTAGGAAAAAAAATTGTCTGCCTATCAATTACAAAGCGACATTAATAAATAAGAATAGTTTTTGAGAAGAGACGAGATTACTAGGTTTTCTTTTAAAACCAAATTAGGGAAAACTAGATGAATTCTTAGTACACTCAAATGTAATAATAATAATCAACAAAATTATGTAATGTTTATTCACATCTTGGAAAAACATTATTTATATATTGATAATACAATAATATATGTACATATAACTAGTAGGAACCAACTGAATAAATTACGATAAGCCACCAAAACACACGAATTCAGTGAATTTGGGATAACCTTTAGTGAAATTGTTCTAAAAATTTCGTCATATTTTTGTTTATGAAAAAAATAATTACAAATTTTAAAAATGATTAAAAAAACTTGATATGTCATCATCAAAGATTAGGTAATTTAATATTTCTTTAATAATAATTGTGTTTTTGCACGTAACACTACAGTTTTTGAAATTATAATTCTAAAATTTTACAAAATGTTCGGAATGCATGTGAAAATGTGAAATTCAATAATGTTAACAAATTTTAATTTTCTGATTGCATAATATTGCAATGAATTATAATCTATAATTTAACAAATCAATTTCCTCAAAATTCATGGCCACAGACAAGCCCCCAAAAAAAATCATCATCAAACTCTAAAGCAAATAATCGGCCTCAGTCAACGCAACACGCCTCGTTTCTTTACTACATACAAACCCGAATCGATAGGAAGTTAGGAGAGGAGAGTGCGGCTAGCGGCAAGCAAGCAAGCGAGCACTGCTATACATAAACACAGCCATCAGCTGGTCGCATTCGAGTGACGGCCGTCTTTCCGTATAATTCAATTCAATGCACCAAACAACTAGCTGCAATCTAATCAAATAAAGATAGTGTGAATTGCGTGAATTATTATTAAATCTGGCTACTGAAATTAGATACAGAATTGGGATGAGACACACTCTCAAAAAGTCTATAGTGCATACATCTTCTGATCATTTTTCTGAAGAAGAGGATTTTATTTAACGACGTGTTAATAGTTTTTTTTTTTTAATTTAAAGACTTTTGATTTGTGTTTAGTGCTGTAATTTTTGTTGTTTTATTTGGAAATGGATTCTTTTGCATACCAAGAAGATTGCAGAGGTATTTATAATTTTTTATTAGAACACAAAATTTTTCTATTTTTCTACCTGTATAGGATTAGACCCTTTTTGTATTTACATGAATTTTGAAATTATTATGAAAGTACTTTGAATAGCATTATCTTCTCAATGTTGTTAACTCAATTAAAGCCGCAATTGCATAACAATTGAATTAAAATGTAATTAATTAAATGAAGAAGACTTTTTTTATATTATTATTATTATTAATTTAATTCATTACACAATCAATGCTAGAGGCGTAGTCATTTATTTATATAAATTGTAGTAGAAAAAGCGATTTTAAAGCATTTCCGGGAGAGGGAGATTGTTTTTCAGCACAGAAGAAAATTAATTGTACTCAAAAAGCCGACTTTTGTACAGTTTTTTGCATTTTACTCAATAATTTATTATAACCACGTGAATCTCCACTAAATTGCGCATTTTTAGGCATTAATTTCATATTAAAAAAAAAGAGTTTGCTTTTCAGGAGTCATTTAGTTAAGAAAATTGTAATAAAGTTTCTACTTTCTTATAGTTTTTTACTTTTGATATAAAATTTTATACCGGGACTATGTAAGCTATTATAGCCACGTGAATTTTCATTAAATTGTGCATCTTTGGATCTTAATTTGATCTCGCAACTGGAAAATTGTGACTTTTTGACAGTTTTTTTCATTTTACTCAAACATTTAGTACTGAGGCTATGTAAACTATTATAATCACGTTAATCTCCATTAAATTGCGCATTATTAGACATTAATTTGATCCTAGAAAAAACAAATTTGTAAATCACAATGAATCAGCTGTAATAATTGTGTTCTATTGACCCAGTATGTCGCTTTGCGATTGCTCAAAAATTGATTCCCTGTTCTAATGACTCAGCTTGTCGCTTCGCGATTGATTAAAAATGAATTTTGTGTTCTAGTGACTCAATGTGTTGATTTGTGATTAATATAATCTAACTAAGTATCTTTGTTAGACAATATGTCGCTTCGCGATTGATAAGAAATCGATTTTGTGATTTAATGAGTCAGTATGTCGCTTCGCGATTAATTAAAAATTGATTTTGTGTTCTAAAGACTCAGATTGTGTCGCTTTGCGATTAATATAAACTAATTCAGTGGCTTTCAGATAACATGTCACTTCGCGATTAATCAAAAATTAATTCTAAACTGTAATAACTCAGTATGTCGCTTCACGATTGATTAAACATTGTTTTTGTGTTCTAATGACTCAGTAAGTCGCTTCGCGATTGATTGAAAATTGATTTTGTGCTCTGGTGACTCAGTATGTCGCTTTGCAATTAATATAAATCAATTGAGTATCTTTGTTAGACAATATGTCGCGATTAATAAAAAAATGATTCCAAACTTTAATGACTCAGTATGTCGCTTTGCGATTGATTAAAAATTGATTTCGTGTCTTAATGACTCAGTATGTCGCTTCGCGATTGATTAAAATTTGATTTTGTGCTCTAGAGACTCAGATTGTGTCGCTTTGCGATTAATATAAACTAATTCTGTGGCTTTCAGATAACATGTCGCTTCGCGATTAATCAAAAATCAATTTCAAACTCTAATGACTCAGTAAGTTCTTTGTTAGACAATATGTCGCTTCGCGATTGATTAAAAATCGATTCCTTGTTTTAATGACTCAGTATGTCGCTTTGCGATTAGTTAAAAATTGATTTTGTGCTCTAGTGACTCAGAATGTGTCGCTTTGCGATTAATATAAACTAATTCAGTGGCTTTCAGATAACATGTTGCTTCGCGATTAATCAGAAGTCAATTTCAAACTCTAATGACTCAGTATGTCGCTTCGTGATTGATTAAAAATTGATTTTGTGCTTCAGTGACTTAGTATGTCGCTTCTCGATTAATAGAAACCACTTGAGAATCTTTGTTAGACAAATTGTCGCTTCGCGATTGATCAAAAAACGATTCAGTGTCTTAATGACTCAATATGTCGCTTCGCGATTGAATAAAAATTGATTTTGTGCTCTAGTGACTTAGAGTGTGTCGCTTCGCGATTAATATAATCTAATTCAGTGTCTTTCAGATAACATGTCGCTTTGCAATTAATCAAAAATCGGTTCCAAACCAAAGTCATTAAAGTTTGGAACCGCTTTGCGATTGAATAAAAATTGATTTTGTGCTCTAGTGACTCAGAGTAAGTCAGTTTGCGATTAATATAAACTAATTCAAAGTTTTTGTTAATCAATTTGTCGCTTCGCAATTCATCAAAAACCGATTCTGCATTCTAATGACTCAGTTGGTCGCTTCGCAGTTGATCAGAAATCGCTTCCGTGTTCTAATGACTCAGTATGTTTTTTTGCAATCGATCATACATTGTTTAAGTTCAGTATGTCTTCGAAAGTAAACAGAAATCGATTTATTGACGTAATGACTCAGTAAGTCGCTTTGCGATTGATCATACATTGATACAATGTTTCAAGTTAGATCACAAAATTAAGTTCAAACTACTGCTCCGAATTCAATGAATTGAGTGCCCCGCCCACCTACCCAAGTGTTTGTGATTAAAAAATTGAATTGCAAACACTTGGGCGGGTACTCTAATTGAAACTACTGTCCCGAAATCAAAGAATTGAGTGGGGTGAGTGGGAATTCTAATTGAAACTTCTGTCTCAAAATCAATGAATTGAGTGCCTCGCCCAGTCGGGCGGGTGGGCGGAACTACTGTTCCGCAATCAAATAACTGAGTGTCCCGCAATCAATGAACTGAGTGACCCGCCAACCGACTCAAGTGTTTGTGATCAAGAAATTGAATTGCAAACAGTCGGGCGGGCGGGCGGGAACTCCTATTGAAACTAATATTCCGCAATTAATGGACACCCACCCAAGTAGTCGTGATCAAGAAATAGGATTACAAATACTTTAAAGATTGATATAGTAGTTGGATCGTCATTCAGACAATTTAATAAACATTTTGGCAGTTAAAAGAAAAGTTTTAAGATTAATTGGGCAGTTGAACAATTTCTTGCACAGTTTTTTAGATGATTCTGACAGTTTAAATATAATTTTGACAGATAGAAGTTTATTTTGACAAACAAAAAATTATTTTGACATTTTAAAGACCAATCCGATTGTTTAAGTATCTTTTTGACAGATTATTATGACAGATAGAAAGTTATTCTTACAGAAAAAAAGGATTTTACAGTTTAAAGATCATTTTGACAGTTTAAAGATCATTCTGACAGTTTAAATATCTTTCTGACCGATAAAAAATTATTATGACAGATAAATTGTATAAATAAATTATTACTTTTACAAATAGAAGATCATTCTTGCAGATAAAAGATTATTTTGGCAGATTATAGATCATTGTGACAGTTTAAATATTTTTCTTACAGATTATTAAGACAGGTAAAAGGTTATTCTGACAGAAAAAAAATGAGTTGGACAGTTTAAAGATCATTCGGACTGTTTAGATATTTTGTCTGACAAATAAGAGATCATTATAGGCCATATAAAGATCATTTTAACAGTTTAATGATCATTCGGACAGTTTAAATATTTTTTTGTCAGATTGACCTTCTATTATGACAAATAGAAGGTCAATCTGGCAAATAAAAGATCATTTTAACAGTTTAAAGATCATTCTGACAGTTTAAATGTGACAGATAGAAGATTAATTTGACAGTTTAAAGATTAATCTAACAGAATAAAAATTATTCTGACAGTTTGGAAATTATTATGACATTTGGAATGTCATTCAAAAAGTTTACAAGAAAACAATTTGATAGATTGTTTAAAATTTTGTTGGAAAACGTTTTGTAGTTTAAGATCGTTCTGAAATAAAAATAAAAGATTATTTTGACAGTTTGTAGATCAGACAGTTTAGAATTTTGACAGTTGAAAGATTAAAAAGATTATTTTTTTAATTGAGTTTCAAGATCATTCTAACAGTTCGAATTTTTTCAGGTTATAGATTATTTTGACAGTTTGCATATCATTTTGACAGATAAAAGATCATTGTGACAGTTTAAAGATTATTTACATTTGTAATGTTATTCAAACAGTTTAGTAGCAAAAAAAAAACAATTGAAAGATTGTTTTGAAACTCCTTTTTTCTGACAGAGAACTTCTTTTAGGGGTCACTAAATATTACTAAAAAATAACTTTCTAACATCGTTGTCTATTGGGCGCTAAATAATTGAAGCCAATAAAAACAAATTGGAAGTGACCTAAATAAATATCAATCCCACGAAATATTAGATAATTATTTTCAATGCAATAATATTTATTTTTTAATATTGTGTAAAGAATTTTCACCTTGATTGATAACATGACACACTTACAAAAATTAATAATTCAAATAATATGGAAAGAGAGAGAAATAAATCTAAATTTAAACAACAACACAGGAGATTAAATATATTTTTAGATTAGATATGATTACTATCTTATGCAGAACTATTTATATCAATTAAGTACTTAAAATAAAAGAAAATTTAAATTGGAACATATCCAACTGATAACATCAAACAATTTTTTTTAGTTGTGCAATTAAAAAATAGCTTAATATGTGCCAACAATTTTGAATTTATCTTAAACAAATATGTGATGATTTAATTCAAAGTGCAGTAGACTAAGTCGCATTTAAATGGATTCCTGTTTGCGATTACAAAACCATTATCATCTGGGTCATGTTTGTCTGCGACGTACGATAAATATATTTAATAAAATTCTACCATCTGCATTCAAACCAAATGCAATGTTTCTAAATATAAACCAGACTGGATGAACTTGTGTCTCTGAAAGTTCATTAATTAATCTTGCCAAATTGGCCCCCTGCTTAGAGGACACGTGAAATAATTAGGGTTATTTCATTAAATTTAATGCATTTGATGTATTTATAGAATTAAATTGGAATTGATTGGTTTTATATGTATTCGTTAATTTTAATTACTTAATTTACTACACACGTGCAGTTGTATTATGCGTAAATGCAGTACAATACGAATTCTTTACATGTTTCTATTTTGATCACAATTGTAATCAATTTGAGTAAAAATTAATAGTACAAGGTCAAGGAATTTTAATAACAAGATCAATATCTTTAGAAGGGGACGTTAAATAATTCTGGTATTTTGGCTAATATTGATTCAATTAAAGTACAATTTAAACTGAAAATTTGAATCATTTTGATACGATCAATTTTGCCCTAGGTTAATGTCTAAAATTAGATTTAATTTATGTGAAAATTTGGACATATTTAATAAAAACATTAATATTTTCAAAACTCTTTGGTTAATATTGGTTCAATATAGGTACAATTTAACCTGAAGTTTTAAATAATTTTGATACGGTGAATTTTGTCCTAGGTTAATGTCAAAAATTAGATTAAATTTATGAGAAAATTTGGGCATATTTAATAAATATATTAATATTTCTAAAACGGGACATTGGATCATTCTGATATTTTGGTTAATATTGCTTTAATATAGGTACAAACTAACCTGAAAATTTGAATCATTTTGATACGGTTTTAAGTTTAAGCCTAAAATTGGATTAATTTTAAATTGAATTTTTGACAACTAAATTAATATCTCTAGAACGGGACATTGGATCATTTTGATATTTTGGTTAATATTGGTTCAGTATAGGTACTAATTAACCTGAAAATTTGAATCATTTTGGTACGGTAAATTTTGTTTTAAGTTTAAGTCTAAATTTGCTATAATTTTAAATTGAATTTTGAACATATTTGACAACTAAATTAATATCTCTAGAATGGAACATTGGATAGTTTTAATATTTTGGTTAGTATTGGTTCAATATAGGTACAAACTAATCTGAAAATTTGAATTACTTTGATACGGTGAATTTTGTCTTAAGTTTAAGCTTAAAATTGGATTAATTAAATTGAATTTTTGACAACTAAATTAATATCTCCAGAATGGGACATTGGATTATTTTGATATTTTGGCTAATATTGGTTCAATATAGGTACAAATTAACCTGAAAATTTGAATCATTTTGATTCGGTGAATTTTGTTTTAAGTTTAAGCCTAAAATTGGATTAATTTTAAATTGAATTTTTGACAACTAAATTAATATCTATAGAACGAGACATTGGATAATTTTGATATTTTGGCTAATATTGGTTTAATATAGGCACAAATTAACCTGAAAATTTGAATCATTTTGATACGGTGAATTTTGCTGTAAGTTTAAGTCTAAAATTGCTATAATTTTAAATTAATTTTTAAACTTATTTGACAACTAAATTAATATCTCCAGAGCGAGACATTGGATCATTTTGATATTTTGGTTAATATTGGTTCAATATAGGTACAAATTATCCTGAAAATTTGAATTATTTTGATTAGGTGAATTTTGTTTTAAGTTTAAGCCTAAAATTGGATTAATTTTAAATTGAATTTTTGACAACTAAATTAATATCTCTAGAACGGGACATTGGATCATTTTGATATTTTGGTTAATATTGGTTTAATACAGGTACAAACTAACCTGAAAATTTGAATCATTTTGATACGATGAATATTGCTTAAAGTTTAAGCCTAAAATTTGATTAATTTTACATTGAACTTTTGACTTTTTTGACAACTAAATTAATATCTCCAGAATGGGACATTGGATTATTTTGATATTTTGGCTAATATTGGTTCAATATAGGTACAAATTAACCTGAAAATTTGAATTATTTTGATTAGGTGAATTTTGTTTTAAGTTTAAGCCTAAAATTGGATTAATTTTAAATTGAATTTTTGACAACTAAATTAATATCTCTAGAACGGGACATTGGATCATTTTGATATTTTGGTTAATATTGGTTTAATACAGGTACAAACTAACCTGAAAATTTGAATCATTTTGATTCGGTGAATTTTGTTTTAAGTTTAAGCCTAAAATTGGATTAATTTTAAATTGAATTTTTGACAACTAAATTATTATCTCTAGAACGGGACATTGGATCATTTTGCTATTTTGGCTAATATTGGTTCAATATAGGTACAAATTAACCTGAAAATTTGAATCATTTTGATATGGTGAATTTTGCTTAAAGTTTAAGCCTAAAATTGGATTAATTTTAAATTGAATTTTTGACAACTAAATTAATATCTCTAGAACGGGACATTGGATCATTTTGATATTTTGGTTAATATTGGTTCAATATAGGTACAAATTAATCTGAAAATTTGAATCATTTTTGTACGGTCAATTTTGCCTTAAGTTTAAGCCTAAAATTGCTACAATTTTAAATTGAATTTTGAACATATTTGACAACTAAATTAATATCTCTAGAACGGAATATTAGATAGTTCTGATATTTTGGTTAACATTGATTCAATATAGGTACAAATTAACCTGAAAATTTGAATCATGTTGATACGGTGAATTTTGCTTAAAGTTTAAGCTTAAAATTGGATTAATGTTAAATTGAATTTTTGACAACTAAATTACTATCTCTAGAACGAGACATTGGATCATTTTGATATTTTGGTTAATATTAGTTCAATATAGGTACAAATTAACCTGAAAATTTGAATCATTTTGATACGATGAATATTGCTTAAAGTTTAAGCATAAAATTTGATTAATTTTACATTGAATTTTTGACTTTTTTGACAACTAAATTAATATCTGCAGAACGGGACATTGGATCATTCTGATATTTTGGTTAATATTGCTTTAATATAGGTACAAACTAACCTGAAAATTTGAATAATTTTGGTACGGTGAATTTTGTTTTAAGTTTAAGCCTAAAATTGGATTAATTTTAAATTGAATTTTTTACAGCTAAATAAATATCTCTAGAACGGGACATTGGACCATTCTGATATTTTGGTTAATATTGGTTCAGTATAGGTACTAATTAACCTGAAAATTTGAATCATTTTGGTACGGTAAATTTTGTTTTAAGTTTAAGTCTAAATTTGCTATAATTTTAAATTGAATTTTGAACATATTTGACAACTAAATTAATATTTCTAGAACGGAACATTGGATAGTTCTAATATTTTGGTTAGTATTGGTTCAATATAGGTACAAACTAATCTGAAAATTTGAATTACTTTGATACGGTGAATTTTGTCTTAAGTTTAAGCTTAAAATTGGATTAATTAAATTGAATTTTTGACATCTAAATTAATATCTCTAGAACGAGACATTGGATCATTTTGATATTTTGGCTAATATTAGTTCAATATAGGTACAAATTAACCTGAAAATTTGAATCATTTTGATACGGTTTTAAGTTTAAGCCTAAAATTGGATTAATTTTAAATTGAATTTTTGACAACTAAATTACTATCTCTAGAACGAGACATTGGATCATTTTGATATTTTGGTTAATATTAGTTCAATATAGGTACAAATTAACCTGAAAATTTGAATCATTTTGATACGATGAATATTGCTTAAAGTTTAAGCATAAAATTTGATTAATTTTACATTGAATTTTTGACTTTTTTGACAACTAAATTAATATCTGCAGAACGGGACATTGGATCATTTTGATATTTTGGTTAATATTGGTTTAATACAGGTACAAACTAACCTAAAAATTTGAATCATTTTGATTCGGTGAATTTTGTTTTAAGTTTAAGCTTAAAATTGGATTAATTTTAAATTGAATTTTTGACAACTAAATTATTATCTCTAGAACGGGACATTGGATCATTCTGATATTTTGGTTGATATTGATTCAATATAGGTACAATTTAACCTGAAAATTTGAATTATTTTGTTACGGTGAATTTTGAGTTAAGTTAATATTAAAATTGAATTAATTTTAAATTAAATTTTGCTTAAGTTAACCAACAGCTTATTATTAAAAAACTTGTTTTTATACGTAAAGGAATGTAATTTATTATGAATGTCTTATGTAAACACATTTATTATATTATTTTTATTAAATAATAACATAAAAAGTGCTACTAAAGTGATATTCTATCTAATGTTTATCATTTATATTTTTATACCTTGAAGGTCTTCAAACAATGGATTACGTGCATACTCAACTTATCAGAATTATTATTTATTATATAATTGACGGCAATAAACTCTATTGTTTTGTTCTGCTAATCATCATTCTCATAAACTATTCATATTTGTATTATTAATTAATACGCATCTTTTGTTCCTTTATCTGTTTTGAATATAAATCATTAATGAGTTTGAATTACGCTTGATATTAAAAAAATTTCATGTTTTTTATCGTTAACCACTTTGTTAAACTGTTTGATATGTAATGGGAATTATGTTGTTTTCAAATTTGTCACTAAAACGTTGAATTTATAATTATTGTTGATTTCTAAAATCTCTTAATTGGTATCAAAGTACATTTTACACACGACGCATGTTGTAAGCCAATATCATCCCGCCCTTGATTGATTAAAGTTCGCCATAACAAGGCAACAAAAACAATAAATTTTAATGATCTAACCATACACGACGTTAATGGAATCATTTAAAATGTTTTAATTACTCAATTTGCAGGTGCGCAGAGTTTCAGGAAGACGCCGCTCCGCCAATTTTCACCACTACTCGTTGCCATTGTTGGTCTACCTGGACGTGGAAAAAGTCTATTGGCAAAAAGATTAGCCAGATATCTTAATTATACCGGAGATGTTACTAAAGGTATATAAATTTACATTTAATTTTTTTCTAATGTAATATGCAACCCAAATAACTGTCGGCCATCATGGTTATTTCAACCAATCACATGCAAGTAATTTTCATAATGGCCGGCTTTTATTTAACCAATCAAATTACCATAATGGCCGGCTTTTATAGTAACTATGGTTTTGAATGTAAGTCGGCCATCATGATTATTTCAACCAATCAAATGCATGCAATTTTAATGGCTGATTTTTAGAGTAAGATTTAAAATTAATTTTATAGTAGGCTACTTATTATTATTATGACATTTCTAAATTTTATTAATAGTTTTGGATATAAGCGAATATCGTCGCAAACATTTCGAGAAATATGATTCGCACGAGATGTTCCGAGCCGATAATCTTCCAGCGTGGAAGGTACGTCAACAGAGTTTCCATGAAGCACTTGAAGATGCAGCAGCATGGTTACAAGAACCCGAACACTATGTGGCTATATTGGATGGACCTAATGTTTCCAGAGCACAAAGGCAGGAGATTTACGATGTGATTTATGGCCATCTAAATTACAGAGTTATGTTTGTTGAATGTGTCTGCGAGGATCCGGTCATTCTTGAAAGGAATTTTAAGGTTTGAGAATTTTTATTAAATAATCCGTTCAAATTCCAACAAAATCGTTTTGAATCTGATAAATAAAATTGTTCTATTTTGATTTTGACACAAGCATTCTAATGATATTTAATGCAATTTGTATCAATTTCATTGAATAAATGGATTTATTGTGATCTCTTTTTATTATTGTAAATTATTGAATAAAATAAATAAATCTTTGACCAGTCATGACTACAATCACTGCAGTTAAATATTTATATTCTTAAAATAAATCAGAATTGATATTCCAATTGTGGACTTGAAATATCCGGTTATGTAAATGCGGACGAACTTTGTTTTTATTTACATTTTTTTAATCCACCGACTTTAGTTTCAACAAATAATTGATATAATATTTATTTTATATTAAATGCTTACACTAAGATAACTTAACTTTCACTCTGTAAACTGGTAATACAACATTGCAGTTGTATGTCAACTCATTTTGCTGTTAATTCAATTGTTTTTAAGTAAAGGAGCAATGACATTTAAAATCGTTGTTAGTACATATTTTTCATCATGAATATTTACAGAAATCAGTTCAAATATTTGTGTTTGATTGCAACAGACTTTCAAGGTTCTTAACAGGAATAATTATATAATTAATTAAACGCAGTTAATTATGATAAAATAATAATTCAAACGCAATTATTTGTATAGTCTACGTTTTTCAATTACAAAATATTAAACTTTTCCGTTTCAGGATATATTGGAATATTCGGCGGATTACAGAGATATGAATACCGAACAAGCTTTAAAAGATCTAACATTAAAGATGGCTCATTACAAGGCTCAATACGAGTCTTCTTCCTTGGGAAGTCACTGGGAGTTGCCTTGTCCTATGGTGAAGCTTCTAGATGGCGGTCATGGAGGTGTCGTCGCACACGGTGTCACCGGCTGCAAAGAGGCTAAAATTCTCTCTTTCATCTCAACTACCAGACCCGGCCAACAAGTCTTATATTTTAGCAGGGTAACTAATTAATTAATTAATTACAAAGAATTTTATTCTATTTGAAAGAGAGAAAAAATAGTATTTCTTCAAAGTTTACTCTTCTGGAGTTTTATTCATTAAGGGCGTGGTATTTTGAGTGTCATAAAACTTTGAGCGCAATTTAACTCCTTTTTAAAAACGTGTAGAGAATGAAATTTCTAGTGTCATGAAATATATGAGAAATACCACGCCCTTAAAACCATTTGCAAATCATAAAATGAGCAAAATCATTCCATAGCTTAGCTTGCCAAAATCTTGATCAAACCCAAACCTTATATTATCAATGAATTGCACTAATGAAGTGTAAATTTATTTATTTGTTGCAGCATGGCGAGAGTGAATATAATGTAGTTGGTCGCATCGGAGGCGACGCACCACTATCGCCCAGAGGCAAGAAATACGCCAAGTCGTTAGCCAATCATATTCAAGCATTAAAGATACCCCAACTACAAGTGTGGACATCAACGTTGCAACGCACCAAAGCAACCAGCAAGGACATACAAGCACCACAACAACATTTGCACGAATTGGACGAAATATTTTCCGTAAGCAAACTAATCATATTTTTACTTCATCTGTCTTTATTTTACCACAAGTTTTGCAGCTATATTGTTAAGTCTTTCAGTAACATTGTGTTACAGTCCGAGAGATGCAAAACAAAAGATGTCGGTAACTGTTGGATGTAGTCTATTATTAGCATAGTACCTTCTAGCGCAATAAAAATTGGAGATTGTTGTATGATAGAAATTTTATCTCGATCTATCATTTTTATTGCGCTATAGAATCTATACTATTATGTATCATGATCGTATGATTAGTAAGATATGATCACGCGTAGGTCTTGCTCTATCTTTCTTACATATGATAACGATTGCATGGAATGGAGCTAGCCAAATTCTTGCGTTTTGAGTCACGCAGTGCTTGGCTTGCTTGTCGAATATTTCTTATTTCTTTAACTGGGCTAGGGTCGTTGTAGGATCGGTGTTAACAATGGGTTTATATTTCTTTAAAAATAAGTCTTCTTTCTATAGTGCCGTGCTTACTTTAAGCGTCGGCACTTTTCTCTTATATTTGTGCGATCAATAGTTCTACAAAAACATTCTGGACCTACAGTTTAACGTGGAATTCGAACAACACTACTAGAGGGACTTACTAGGCAGATCCTTTGCTGGTTTTCCATTCCCTTGCCAAGAAGACGACCGAGCAAAGATACGATGCTATGGTCGGAGCAAGGTGCCGTTGTAATCTTGCTCATCGCTCAGCAATTATAAGGCTACGGACACAACGGAGATCCTCGCTTCGACAATAGCATCGTACCCTTGCTCATTGCTCACCGCGGCGCTAGAATACTGGAGCTTTGATCCTGGCTTAGTACTTTTGCTTTCGAGGATTGGAGTGATTAGCAAGGATACTAAGCTACCATGCCATGGTCGGAGCAAAGGTCTCCGTTGTGTTGCAGCTTTTTAGTTGCACAGTTACTTCCCGCTACTTTTTTTATGATTTGAGCCATCAATTGGTTCAAATTAGTAGCCAAATTTATATAATATCTAATCTAAGATTTGTTTTCTTCCCAGGGTGATTGCGAGAGCTTAACATACGAAGAACTAATGGAACAATTTCCCCGCGAATTAGCATTACGTGATTGCGAAAAATTAAAATATCGCTATCCACAAGGCGAATCATACATAGACGTAATGTCCCGTTTAGCACCCATCCTAACTCAACTTGAATGTGAACACAACGTTCTCGCCATATCTCACCAAGCAGTATTGCGTTGCGTCTTGGGCTACTTCCTAGAAACGCCGTTTGAGGAAATACCTTATCTCCATGTACCCTTACACACTATCATTAAATTAACATTAAGGGGACATTCGTATTCGATGGAAACGGTTAAGATGCCCATAGATTGTGTTGATACTAATCGACCCAAACCTGTCAATTGTGCTGTGGATAGACCTGCTGAAGATGTATTAGTTACCATCCCATCCCATTACGAATCAGTATCTTCTTTGTAAATTGATTTTATTTTAATCAATAAGTTATATTGCAGAATATTTTTGCATGAATAGAAATGAAAATATGGAATTAACTGTGATTACTTTTAACAAAATTTGCATTTTTATATAGAAAACTTTATATACATAAGGAATTGTTTAAATAGAAGAGAGAAAAATAATAAAGAAAATATATATTTAATGATCTTTTTGTTAACACTCAATTGGTAACATGGTAAGCCTTGCAGTGTTCTTAAACATTATTGAAACTGAATCTGACTTCTACCTACACGATCTTTGGATGGGAATGCTTCTAATAGGATGCATATGTTGCCAAAAGGTGAGTTGGTTTGGTAAGAGTGATGGAGATTGTTGATTAATTCTTAGTTACGTTTCTGGTAGTAATATTAGTTACGTTTTTGATTAAATTTTAAGCTTGCGCTATAATACGGGGCTATTCTCTATGCATATTGCTAGAATGTAAGCAAGATATATTGCTAGCTAACAATATGAAATGTCATTTTAACAAATCTTGCTAGTTAACAATATAAACTGTCATGTTAACATATCTTGTTTGCTAACAATATAAACGTTTATCACTTCAGGGAACGTGGCAAATCTCTAGATAAAATAATAATATAATTAAAAATTAATTTTGTTAGTGACAGTTTATATTGTTAGTAATCATAATTTGTTAAAATGACAGGTCATTTTGTTAGCAAGCAAGGTTTGTTAAAATGACAGTACATATTGTTAGCTAGCAATATATCTTGCTTACATTCTAGCAATGTACATAGAGAATAGCCCAGGAGCGTTATTCTGGCGTTAGCAATATGTTGCCCTTGCTATTTTATATGGCAAGAGCATGTGTTGAAAAATATTTTCATGACGTCACATATTGATGCGCCTTATTCTGCATTGTAAGGTATTGCTAAAGAAAGGCTGGCGCCATCTATTAAACTAAACATATGATAGGTTTGTTATTGTGTTTGAGCTCGAAAATATGAGAAAATGGTCAACATGAAATTATTATTTATATGGAGTGTATTCTATATTAATAAAACTAATCTAATAATTTATATTTTTAAATAATTATGTGTCAATATAAGAAAAATAAAATTAAAGTAATAAATTATATCCTAAAAATTATCTAATGAATATTTCTAGTTAATGGTTAAAAAGATATTATGCAAGATGTTAGAAGTGTTCCTCGCCTCACTTTTGCAATGTAAGATGTTAGATGTGAAAATAAATTTGAAAACTGGATTAACGGTATAATAATATTGTCAAACATATTATGTTTATTATAAATAAAATTTAATAAACATATCAATGTGTTCATCACATTTATAACTATTTCAGTTTTAATTAATGTAAATAATTAAAGTCTATTATTAAATCATAGTTTATTTTACAAAAAATACATATATAATATAAGTTTATCCGAGCAAAACTCAGTCCTAGATATTTCTTCTACGATCTTCTCTTTCGACTGTCACAAAGTGGCTATAATCTAAAAAACATATATTAATTGTATTTATGTATGAACAAATAAAAAAAATATATTATATTCAATTAATATAACACTACATACAAAATGTTTGGTATTACTCGATACATTAAAAATTGTAGTTGCAAGACAGTATATTAAACACTTAATAAAATATTTAATTTTAAATAATTTTTAATGTTGCAAACCAAATTTTAATATCAAACTTTTTATTTCTACCTTTAATATTATAATAAATTCTATAAAATAACCTTAAAAAAAAAAATTTTTATAATATACATATTATATAGGCAAATAACATAAGTGAATAAAAAATAATATAATATTAAATATATTTACCTTAATTTAAAACTTTTATATAAAATATAAACAAACTGTAGAGTGAAGGCTGCTATAAACACTGTAGCGCTATTGAAAACGAATGAGCAACACCTCCCGAGGTGGTGAAAGCAATAGCAATGCCTTGAACGATCTATGACGTCAATTGCCCTTGCTAACATCGCCAGAATACCGCTATCAATACCTACTTCGTTTTTAGCAACCGGTGTGACGTAATATCCACGTGGATACGAGCGCCAGAATAAGGCTCCAGATAATATTGTTATCTAGCAATATATATAGAGAATTGGGCAGAATGTCGGTAAAAAGCTACTTAGATTTCACTGAAATGACGTTATTTCTATAACAAAATTTGTCCCATAGAATATGTAAAATGTGAGCGTGACAAACGGATGCTGATCGCGCGGAGACATGAATGCAAACAGATTACACGTGTATATTATGTTGCCTGGTCAGTTTGTATTTGGAATAGTATCGGTTGCAGCTAAATAATACGTTATCTGGCGGCACATGTTCTTAAGTTAGTTTGTTAGGTGTTTAGGAGATTAATAAAAAAATTCTGGTTACACCACTGTTTTTTAAATATTTTACGTTTATGTTCTAACTATCGAAAAGTGGTCCAAATATTAATGCACATTTGGTTGCCTACTCTTCGTTTTGTATATTGGGTTGCCTAAATTACTAACCAAAATTATAAATATTTGCTTTTGTTGATATAATTTTGCATAATATGCATATAATTAATGCCATTATAAACAATTTTAGATTAAATTAATTGAGATAAGATTTTTTTTATAATTGATATTAAATTTAGATAAAAACTATTTCGTTCCTTTTTAAACCTGACATTTATGATCACAGGCAAGGACACGAATGTGTGCATTTAATTAGCGCCAGTGAAGGTGTTTCGAAATAAAAAGTGTCCCCATGCGCGACCCAAATCAATTAATTTAATATGAAGTAAGTGAATTATTCATTGCTTATTGCAATTCAGTTCATAATGCATTCCTAACTCATCATAACCTCAATATATATATATATAATTTTTTTAAATAATCCAAGTAACATAAATAAAATGACATAATTGATGATTTAATATCTATTTATATATTCAATTAATTTCAGGCCTTTTCTTAGTACAAAATCACTGACGTTAGTTCTAGGCGTATCGTTATGCGGTGTAACTGGTTACTTATTATATTTATTATTAAAAAAAGATGATGATAATGATTACACTAGCACAATTCCAAAATCATCGAAATTTAAAATATCTGAAGTACGTGTTCCTAAAGATGCAGTGCGAGCTATAATTGGGAGAAATGGCAAAAAAATTAAATTAATTCAGGAACAGAGCAATACGAGAATTAATTTTAAAGAAGATGACCCAACCAGTGATGAAAGGATATGCGTTATTAAGGGATCAATTGAGGGATGCAATGTAGCCGAACATTTAATTAATGAATTTATTGTAAATCAACCCTCATTGGAATGTGCTGATGTTTGGGTACCACAATTCACAGTTGGTAAAATTATTGGAAGATGCGGGGAGAATATTCAAGAAATTATTAATATCACCGGAGCACAGATTAAAGTTAATGATGGAGATCGAAGTGCCAGTTCTAGAAAGATTACTTTAAAAGGTAATTAAAGAAAATTGTTGTTATATTATCGATTAATTAATGTTTTTACAGGTTCTAAGGATCAGATAAGTCTAGCTAAATGCTATATTGATGAAATTGTTGAAAAGTATCAGCACACTAAAGCACAGATTGATGCAACTTTGGCAAAACGTGAGCCTAGATTGCCACCCAAAAATGGAGAAACTGCAAAGACTCCTGTTGAGAGTCCACGCGTTGAAAGGATATCTCCAATTCCTGGTAAAAAAAGTATTAGTGATTGAAATTGTTTAAAATTGCTATCTTATGCAAATTATTTCTCCATCTGGTGAGAGATAATAGGTTATGCATTGTTGATTAGTTTGCCTTGCATCTTGCTAGTTGGAATATAAATTATATAATTAAATTGAAATTATGCTCTAAATCAGTCGTCGGGGTTCATCAACCTTTATTGATTCACGACGACGCCGTCAGCAGCACCTCACGGCGCTGGCAACAATAGTAGTGGGATGCTAGACACACTGATGAAGGGTGCATACTCTGAAACACTGTCTCACAATGAGTGGAGAGGCAATTTACATAAAATACATCATTTAATAAATTTTAAACCTTGAAATTACATTAAGCCAGATCACATTTTGGGACCAGAATTTTATGTTTAAAACATGTATAATCTTATTTTAAACAAAGCAAGTTTAACTTTTAATATTTCAGATATATTTCAGTTAATTTTTGATATTAACTGCAGATTTTGATAAGTTTTATCGTCATTTTGACATTTTAGGACCGGAATTTTATTTAAAGTTTTTGTTTAACATATTAAAGACGGGTTTTAGTTTACTTATAAGACACGCCTTTTGCCGATGACGTCAGTTGTGGGCAAATAAGCGCATGTAACTAAAGTATGTATATAACACATTGTTATGCACTATTGTGTCTATAATGCCCGTATTCATAAAAACTGATTAAATTTAATGACCATTAAATGTGACAACATAACCTCACAATTCGATAAATCGTCAAAACTATTTTTATAAATATGATAGAAATACATGTTATTTATTATGCGTTATTATTAAATATTATTTTTCATTCATTTCTGATAGTTATTTATTATGCCAAACTTGTTTTTATGGTAGAATAAGTATAAATAATTTTGCAGTTGTCAAATTTAACGATCCGTTACTGTAACTGACTTTTATGAATACGGGCATAAATCTATTATTTATTTAATATAAATATTGAGTTTTGTAGTACAACAATTGTTATTTTAGTTTTTAAATTATAAATAGCGAATCTATAAATTAATTTTATTAAGCAATATTTAACTACTAATAGGGTTTATTACAATCAGCGTGTGACGTCATTCGTGGGCATATAACGTTGGCTTCATCATGCAATGAACGAAATACAGTACACGGCGCTTCTATAAGTGTATTTGATCTAAAGTTATGACACAACGACAGTTGCTTTGGACGAAACAAGGCCGGATTTTTTTTTTATATTTAATTTTATAAAACATTTCAGAATCAGATATTTGAGTTAGGATTTTGATGTTTAAGGCATAATTAAACGGATTTTGACAGAACAAAGTTAAAGGTATTATTTTAATATTTTGTCTGGATGGATGGATTTAATGTTTTGGCTGGATTTTGATATTTGAAATATTTTAGCGGACAACAAAGCCACTAGGCTAGTATCAACTACATTTTTCCTGTGACTTTTAAAATTAAAATTTAGTGGCAAAATGACTCATTTAATGTGCTTCTAATAGGTCATTTTGTGCTATGCATGCCCTTATTATTATTTCTAGTGTTTGAGATCTTTGTTATCTAATTTCAGGACAACCTGACAGTCCATTCGAAGTCTACGTTTCAGCAATGATTGATCCGTCAAGATTCTGGGTACAAATCGTCGGTCCGAAAGCAACTGAACTCGATTTACTAGTTGAAGAAATGACCGAATACTATCGCAAGCAGGACAACAAAGAAGCACATCAACCGGGTGACGTACAGCCGGGCGATTTAGTAGCAGCTACTTTTCAATATGACAACAAATGGTAACCATTATAACACCAACAATTCCGCAATTAAAAATTTAATTCCAGGTATCGCGCAGAGGTTTTAAATGTGGTCGATCGTGATCGTGAACAACACGCTGAATTATATTACGTCGATTACGGGGATACGGATACTGTACCCTGCAGAGAATTGTGCGAACTCCGCACCGACTTTCTAAGGTTGCATTTCCAAGCCATTGAATGCTTCTTAGCAAAAATAGGTACTGATTTGGAATAGTACCAAACAAATTATTATTTTTAATTATTTCAGAACCAGTTGGTGATTCTTGGTGTGAAGAAGCAGTCGATAAATTTGAAGAATGGACACATGTAGCGCAATGGCAAAAGCTTTCAGCTAAAATAAATGGTTATTGCGTGCGCGAAAAGACACGTGCGAAGCGTGAAGGATCTCCTGTACCTGGCGTTGATTTATTTGACGTAGGTAACGAAAAAGATGTTGATATAGCTCAGGAATTAGTTAAACACGGCTATGCAATAGTAAAAAAAGAAAGCGAGAGATCTAGTCGAGCAACTAGCGTTAGCAATGTTAGCATTGAATCCTCGTAGGTATTAAATTTGAGTTCAAATCATCGTGTCATTTTTTAAAGCAAAGCGGCTAATTAACTAAACTGCCGCATATTTTAATGTAAATAGACGGTGCTTTTGTTTGTTTTGAATGCATTTATTGTTAATGAATAAGATTTTTACTACAAGGTGCCAAGGATTAAGTTTAATGTGATTAATTTATTTCATTTAGACTAGGACGTACATTTATAAATATTATAAAGTGCCTTTACTTAATTATCAGTTTGATTGTGTTTAGTTGGTAGTAGTATTTTTCACTAAGCTTTTAACATTTGTAAATATATTAATACTTTCTTTTTTTTATCGTGATTAGTTTAGTTAAAATGAGATTTTTTATATAGGAAACTGTTTTTACAAATAGTTTTATTTAATTATTTCAATCATGACCTAGAAAGCAATAATAAGTTTGTAAAATTACATTTTTTTATAAATTATTTTTTTCTTAATCCTTTAGCTATCCTATTGCAAGGGCATATCGGTGGAGGGTTGGAGATTGGAGTTCAAACCCCATTTTTTTTTTCAGATTTTGAAATTGGCTTGAGTGGCGGTTCTACTGAGGAGGAGCTTGCTCTGTTAACGGGACAATATTAGGTTCTGGGATTAGGAACGTTGGGTGTTGATAACTATATATTAACTTTATTCAATTCTAGCATATCATTGCTCTTTGATCGCTTCTGTATTTGTCACTTGGTATTCGGATATATTGACTTTGGAATCTAATTGAACTTTACTCTTTTTTGTATGATCTGTGGTGGAAACTGTAAGTTGCCAGCATTATGTAAAGAAGAGGCTGCGGCATCAGTGGCTGAAACATGTTCGGTTCGGTTCAATTTATTATTTTTCTTGTCCCTTCTGTAAGTAGGCATTGAATCAGTTTAATAATGGAAGTATTTATTATGTATGAGTTTGTGTGACACGATGTCGAACTGTCGAAGCACTTGTGGTCACCGTCCTCGAGACTTGTATGCGGTCCGAAGCACACCTGATATGCATATATACCTGTGTTTTCCGAGTGTGCACCTGGAAGGTCCGGTGGTGACCTGCTGATCGAGTTCTTTTATGTTTAAAGACTCCTAAATGCAACCTAGGGTTGCTGTGCGAATCGGCGTTGAGACATCTTATACTGCGTACACACTTGCAACAATCAGCTGTACCGCAACACCGTCGCGTAACATTGTCGCGAAAACCGACAAGCAATGGGACGATGTTGCGCGAGAATGTTACGCGACGATGTTGCGATACGGCAGATTGTTGCAAGTGTGTACGCAGTATTAAGTGTCCACTCTGAATAGCGATTCGGATGGCAGTTGATGCATGTCCCCGAGCGCGTGCTGCTACACGTTGGGATTGTGAACCACTCTCTCATTGCCGGCGTTTGTCTGAGTGAGTTGTGTCTAATATTTTCTGTAGCCATTCTATAACTGGGGTCGTTGTTTGGTGTTGGGACATAGTCCGGTGTGCTTGCTGCGAAGTTTTGGATTGAATGATTATTTTCTCGAAAAATGTTTATTTTGTATACTTTTTGTTGGTCGATCTTTCTTTCCTTCTCTACCTCTTATTACCTTTCTTGGGACCTGAGGACGATCCGCTAAGCGGGAACACCTTGAAGATAAGTCCCCGTTTTGTTGCGAGACACGTTCTCGGTTTTTTTTGTGTTTCATTACGTCTGGTGAAGGTGTCCACTATCTGATCGATGGTGACCTGATGGTCGAGTCTTCTTTGGTCGGAGACTTCTAGCTGCAACCTGGAGATTGATTCAGATTTCGATAGCTTTTGTCATCGGTGAATTTTGTAATAATTTCAGTGAAATATAAGTAGCATTTTGTCTCATTCTATTTAAATTACGTCATTATTATGAGAAAAGTTACCGATGACAAAAATCACAGCAATTAGAATCACACTCTTGGAGTTGCTTTGTAAACCGGAGTTGAGGCGGAACTAGGTATTTGCGCGAGCTTTTAAGTGTTGGTGGTGATTGGTAAAACGCATTCTTGACTTGAGGGATCGGGGCTTTTGTTGGTATGCAGGAGTTTTCCACTATTCTGCTTTGGTGGCCGTATTACGAACAGGTTCGGTGTTGACTGGATATCTTGTCTTTACTTGTTAAATTTGCTCAGGATTTCTACTGCGTAACTGCTTCTGTGGTTATTGTGGCAGGGCTCCGAAGTTGGAGATGGAGGCTGTTGGTAGACTCCCGGTGATGTATCTTGTAGTGCCGGAGTTGGTTGTGTGGAGTTTTAGCATTTTTTGTACGAATTAAAAGTATGTTTTTAAACAATCTCACTCAGAAAACTACACACGCACTCATCCAGAGTGCCTACAGACTGAACCACACAGAATTGAGTTGTTGGGTGGAGTAACGTGGAAGTGCTGGAGCAGCTATCTGTTCTGAAACCCTAAGAAAATTATGGAACTTATGTTAAAAGAGCAGATGAAAAAAAAAAGAAATATTGCAAAGATAAAAGCAATTAAATAACAAAGAAACAAAGTAGAGGAACAGAGAAAAAAAATTAATTGTGTTATTTATAAGGATTATGATTTATTATTTTGGGGAATTATAGATATATTTGTAAATGTGATGTACGTATTTGTTCTGTAAATAATAATTAAGTCAGCACTCAACCTAATTCAGTCTGTACACTTCAAAAAACTTATAATCACATAAATATATTATCCGTCCATTAAAAAAAAATCTGACAAACTTTTGAAACGGTCTATTATAAATAACTGATCTGAAAACAGCCACTAACCATTATTCAAATAAATTCATTGAGCTTCCCTCGTATTTTCATAAAAAACATGGCGTCATCTAGCACTCTGCCAACTGATTAAAATTCCCCAGAATAACCACGTATTTGAATGAAATTCAAATAAATTGAAAGTAATTAATTAACTTAACCGTTGTAAATTTAATATAATGTATTGCTTCGATCATAGTGCTGCTACATTTACATAAATTCAATCGCATTCGAAGATAACGCCATTTTGGTTATAAGAAAAAAAAATCACTTGTGTGCAACACTGCAGAAGCACCGGTTAACCGGTGTTGTTATTTGGCGGGCTGGCGTCCTTATATTCCATTAAGAATACCCAACAATTCACAGAAACTGGGCCCTTTGTGAATCGTAAAATGGGCGATAAAGGAGATGCAGGTAGATAGTTACAAAATTTTATTGTTAAAATACTTAGGTTAATTATACTATCCATTCTAATCCATGCCCTACTAGATCTAATTAAGACTAATTAATTGAAGCAATTTTAGAAACATTTGATGATGCCGTTGAAGAACGGGTCATTAATGAAGAGTATAAAATATGGAAAAAAAATACCCCATTTTTATACGATTTAGTAATGACCCATGCATTGGAATGGCCATCGTTAACGGCTCAATGGTTACCAGATGTAACACGTCCTGAAGGCAAAGACCATTCCATACATCGATTAATATTGGGAACACACACATCGGATGAACAAAATCACCTACTTATAGCTAGTGTCCAATTACCGAATGAGGATGCACAATTTGATGCCTCACATTACGATAACGAAAAAGGCGAATTTGGTGGTTTTGGATCTGTTTCTGGGAAAATTGAAATTGAAATTAAAATTAATCACGAGGGAGAAGTTAATCGAGCAAGATATATGCCGCAAAATCCATGCGTTATAGCAACAAAAACACCATCAAGCGATGTACTTGGTAAGTTTTTAAATTTTCTTTAATAGAATTGAATTAATTGTTGGTTTAGTTTTTGATTACACGAAACATCCCAGTAAACCGGATCCAAATGGTGAGTGTCACCCAGATTTACGCTTACGCGGACACCAAAAAGAAGGATATGGATTATCATGGAACCCGAATTTAAACGGATATTTATTATCAGCAAGCGATGATCATACTATTTGTTTATGGGATATTAATGCGACTCCGAAAGAAAATAGAGTCATCGATGCGAAAACTATATTTACAGGACATACAGCAGTAGTGGAAGATGTTGCCTGGCATTTATTACATGAAAGTTTATTTGGTTCTGTAGCTGACGATCAGAAATTAATGATTTGGGACACGAGATGTAACAATACGAGCAAACCATCCCATACAGTTGATGCACATACAGCTGAAGTCAATTGTTTAAGTTTCAATCCGTATTCGGAATTTATTTTGGCTACAGGTAGTGCCGATAAGACGGTTGCATTATGGGATTTGAGAAATTTAAAATTAAAATTGCATAGTTTTGAATCTCACAAGGATGAGATCTTTCAGGTTCAATGGTCTCCTCATAATGAAACTATTTTGGCTTCTTCTGGTACTGATAGGCGGCTACATGTATGGGATCTCAGTAAAATCGGTGAAGAACAAACACCTGAAGATAATGAAGATGGACCACCAGAATTGCTGTTCATACATAGTGGACATACGGCTAAAATATCAGGTTTGATTTTTTTATTTGAATTAATTGACAATTTTTAAATTCTTTTCTTCAGATTTCAGTTGGAATCCTAATGAACCATGGGTAATATGCTCCGTATCGGAAGATAATATTATGCAAGTATGGCAAATGGCAGAAAATGTTTACAACGATGATGATGGAGAGATGGCAATATCAGATGCCGAAACACCAGCCAACAACTAGTATTCCTAATGTGATTTATTCTCATCCAATTTAATTTTATCTGTCTGTAAATGTTAAGTGTTTCTTGGGTTTTTTATAAGAAATTAATGTTTCTAAACATATAAATTTAATTAAACTCATTTTTTCTTAAATAATAAGGTACAAAATTTTTCTAAAAAAGCTGGTCTTTCCAATTAAGTTTTTATAATATTGTTGGTTTGATGATAATATGAAAAACAATTCATTGTAGCCCAACTTTTATTATAATTGTTTATTTAATTAATTTTTATTTAGTAAAGTTTTTCTTCAATTCCTTCCAGAGTGATTCAGTTTTGCTGCTTGTTTTATTTTGCTAGGATCAACTGACAAAATTGATTTTATTTTATTAAGGTAGGTGGTGCTATATAATATTTACTTTACATAAATTATTTATTTAGTAGTTTTGATTCTATTTTATCCATACATATATGAAAATCAATTAACTTTGCTAGCATCCTATATTCTAATCTGTTAAAACGTAACTTATTAATTAAATAGTTTTATCATTACTGATAACGATTGATATATTTTTTTTAAATTGCATTTGTAGCGCCACCTACAACACAACTTTAGTTACATCATTATTCAAAAGATGGCGACGTAGTATGCAGTGCCGTAGAATTTTTACTTTTGAAGAAGGATAATAAATTTTTGAAATAAGTTATAATTTATTGCAGAAGTAGTAACATTAATTAATACAAAGATGTGTTTTACTTAAAGACAAATTATGCAGTAATAGTGATTGTTGCTGAAGCTATACTGGCTACTAAAAGTGAAAGTACAGCAAGAACATGTAGCTCAGTTTTTATGAAATTTTTAGATAATACGTAAGTTTTTTTTAAGTTTAAATAACGAGTTACTTCTCCACGATTTCTGTCTGTCTAGTCTTCTATCGCACATGTGTTCAATAGGTTTGTATGCGGTTTTGCATTATTCTGTTGAAAAATTAAGGATTTTCAACCTCTTTAGATAGGGCATTAATGTTGGTTTTAGAATTGTGTTAACATAGCGTTTAATGTTCCTGGAATGAATACTAAAGGAAACTTACATTCATAAGCGATTGCTTCTCGAACCATCAGGGTCCCGTGTAAGAGCGGTCTCTGTATATTGTTCTACAGGAAACTGTAAACTTTTTTGTTCTCCTCGACAACGTCTAACTATCTTCCGACTATTGTGTAATTGCGTTATTTCAAATGGCATCTCTTGTGGTGAAGAGTCAGTTTTTTGTTAGTTAAGCTTTTCCAGACATATACAATTATTGCTCTTATTGTAAATCGGTCCCGAAAAACTCGATTTTTACGTTCTGCAGTGTTTCTAGGGCGCTCAGGTTCTAATCTCCGCCGTTGTCGAGCTAATGTACTGACACTTTTGCCAATTTGTAGGGCAATATTATTAATTGACAAACGTCTTTCTCTGAGCCTGATTACTTTACCGCGTTTAAAATTGTTTAATTGTTGATTTAAATGAGGAATTAATCAACTAATTTGCATGATAAAATTGTAATGTATATTTATATTTCAAGATAAATTGATTTATTAACTTATGTTATTGTTGAAGTTTTAATCATTTTTTAGTGTTAATAGTTTACATATTAACTGATTGCTTTTTATACTTTTTAGAAAAGCAAAGATGTATCGGTTTGTTTAAATATGTTATTACAAATACTTGTTATGCTAAGAACATTATTATTCATATTTTAATTAAAAACTAATAGATTATACAATTAAAACGTATGCTATAAATTTAGTATCAAATGAAAGCTAATTTTACAGCGCACAATGTTTATTTGAAGATTTTTTTGATATAATATTTACCAAAATTACAATTTTATATTTTAGAATGGATCTCTCCCCTCTTTCGCACGTCATGAGTAAGAGAGCAAGCGGGCGGCTCAATCTAGCGTTCAGTTCGGGCCGAGTAGTCGTGGTAGTAACGTGTGCTTGCGGTTCGTGTGTGTAGTTTATAAACGATAATCCGTTAAGTAATAATTAAACAGTGAATATGAACTATTTTGTATTATAAATTTGTGCAGTATTCAAGTGAATAATTACCTGATTAATGCAATCTTCCTAGTTTTTTTGGTGAGTAGTTATAAATAAGTTGATAATTTCTTGTAATATCATTGTAATAAATTATGTTTTGTTGTTTGTAATATATGTGTGAAATGTCGTGAAAAGTGAAAATTATGCTTGAAAGTTTGTTAAATTTATAAAACTGAAATTTGATACATTTTCTATGGAAAATTAAATTTTCTAAAAATGTGTATATATGTTTCAGTAAACTTAAGTATGCTTAATCCAAAATTTTAAACCGCAATTTAAAATTCTTTTTAGTAATTACAAAAATGCATGTTTATAATGAAATTTGTAATATTTTCAACTTGTAGGAATTTCTATGGAAAATTAAATTTTCCAAAACTATATCTACATATTTTTCAGTAAATTTAAGTATGCTGTATTCAAAATTTTAAACTGAAATTTAATTTTCTTATTAGTAATAACATAAATAGAATTTTATTAATGAAGTTTGTAATCATTTCTTATAGAAATTTCTATGAAAAATTAAATTTTCTAAAATTGTTTTTATATATTCTTTAATAAACTCAAGTATGTTGAATCTAATAGTATGGCCAAGTGACATATTTGATATTTTTGAGTTTTGTCGAAGTTTTTGGCTAGTCATTATTATTACAGAAATGCAATTTTAATATTTTTTGTTATAATTTATAATTTATTTTTATTCTTATAGCTCTGCTGTAATGCAAATGTTTGGTCCAACCTTGAGTATACATTGCAATGTAGCACTGCCAGTTTTAGTCAATTATCAACATACCAGACAGCTAAAAAACTCATTGTTTGAGTCAGTTTTTTGTCTATGAGCACATTTTAGGTAAATAAATAATATTATTGTAGTAATCACTTGATAATTATTTTTATTTCTCACAGACAGAGTCAACTTTTACACTTTTTAATGGAATTTCATTAAACGGTTGCCAAGCAGAGAAGAAGTAGATGTAATTTTTAGTATATATTGCAATATAGTTCAGCCAATTCCAGTTACAGCCAGTTCCAGCTACAGCCAGTTATATGTACATCTAATTCCAGCTGCAGCCAGTTTCAGTCAGTTACATCTACAGCCAGTTTCAGCAAATTCTTTACATACGAGAAAGCAGAAAACTGATTGTTTTCAATAAACTTTTTTGTGCCTAGAAGCACACTTTAGGTAAATAAATAATATTATTCTAATAATCACTTGATAATTATATTTGTTTGTTATAGATAGTCAACTTTTACACTTTTTTAATAGAATTCCAACTACTGGTTGCTGAGTAGAAAAGAAGTAGATAGTAACTACATATTGCAATGTAGTACAGCCAGTTTCAGCTACAGCTAGTTATATCTACAGCCAGTTACAACTACAGCCAGTATTAACTAGAACCGGTTCCAGCTAGAGCCAGTTTCAGCCGATTCTTTACACACCAGACAGCAGAAAACTCATTGTTTTGAGTAAACTTTTTGTATCTAGGACTAAATTTTAGGTAAATAAATAATATTATTGTAGTAATCACATAATAATTATTTTTATTTCTTATAGATAGTCAACTTTTACACTTTTTTAATGGAATTCTAACTACCGGTTGCTGAGTAAAGAAAAAGTAGATTGTATATATTGTAACGTAACACATGTAATGCTACTATAGCAGTTCCAGCTAGAACCTGTTCCTACTGCAGCCAGTTATATTTACAAACCAATTCCAACTACAACCAGTTCCAGCTGCAATCAGTAACATCGTTAGCCAGTTCCAGCCAATTCTTTACATACCAGACAGTAGAAAACTGTGTAGGATCAAATTTTAGGTAAATAAATAATATTATTGTAATAATTATATGGTAATAATTTTTGTGTCGATTTTTACAGTTTTCTAATGGAATTCCAACAACCGAGATCTCCGTAGAGAAGAAGTACATAGGAACCATAAAGAATTAAAGAAAATAAACATTAATAATAATAAATAAGTGGGTTTTAGTATTTGATTTTAAACTTTACTAACAGTAATAGCTTATATTTTGTATTCAATTTTTTTAAATTAAAATATCTACGCCTATGTGCGTCGCCATTTTGACTATAATTCAGTTGCATTTCGCGCCATCAGGAACGTCATTAACTTAAAAATCTTAAGTATACTTTGAAGTGAAATATCGCTAGCATAACATACTGAATTTTGTTAATACATCAGCTTAAATATTTAATTATTGTATTATAATGTTATAGAAGTTAAGTAATGTTTGCTTTAAATTTATTTGGTTAATTATTTGCAAATGTAGTACTACTTTAACTAAATCGTTGAACTGATTCCAACAGATGGCGGCGTCGCGTATGCATAGGCGTAGTGACTTTAATAACAAAAAAGGATTAAGTTAAAGCGTAATACACTTATCAAATTTTACAAACAACTTAAAATATTATTAACATAGCTGTAATAAATTGCAAGGAATAAGTCCATAATAATTTGATAATAATTTTGATTTTATATTCTGCTAGTGCTTTTATTCCCTGACTAGTAAACTTTTATATGTTTCTGATCATAAAGTATTGCGTTTTATTGTTTTAATTAAGAATTGCAAATATTGTTGTTTAAATATTTATTTATATTGATAACTATTTAAATTTAAGATACAACAAATTTAGGAAGTGATTATATACGCGCGATGTAATTTGTAGAAAAAAAGTGTAAAATGCTGTATTATTTAATTATTATAAAGTAAAGACGTTCAAATACGTTTTGTATCAGAGTAGAAATGCTCGTCTTGAGCAAACATTTTCTGATCACTTTTTAAATTTGTAGGTAATTTTATTAAAAAAAAAAATAATTGTTTCTGTGTGTTTATAATTAATTATGTTATGTAATAATTTATGCTAATTTATTTTAGAATTAATAATAAGTTTTAATTGTAAGACCGTTAAGAGTAGACAAAGACAAAACATTTTATAAATGTTGTTGACAAGATCAATTTAGTTAATGACCTACAAACTTAAATTAATGACATTTAATAGATGACTAACTTTAGATATTAACAAGTGACTAATGACTTTAATAAATAACAAACTGACTTTACGCGTGGAACATATTTGATGCGTCCAGGACGGCGCAAGCTGACTGCTTCTGATACGTATCATTATGGGTGATAGATTTTGTCTTTTTTTTTTAAGCTGAACCAATCGCCTATCAATTATACGCATAGATATCGGTCTGCTTCCGCATTACTGAATGCACCATCAAATCAAAAATTGACTGTTAACGCTTTTTTGTGGACGTTGCAAATAATAATTTAGTCAATTTGCGACTGTTAATAACATTTAAGAGACATGACTTTACTAAACTAGACTTTCACACTAAAGGTAGTAAGTTTACTTACCTTGTGGATTTTGTTTTTGGTTATTTGCAGTATTCATTGTTGCGCTTTAAATTTAAGGGAAAAGTAAGCCACAGTAAACACCGGTGTTTTTATCTTTAGACTTTAAGCGTTAAGTGGAAAATATTAGGAGTATGCGCAAGGGTTGTTTGTGTGTGCAACGGATAAATGTGTTTGTCATGTTCACACAGTTGCTGGCAACTAACTGCCATCTTTGGGGCAATTTTGAATTGGTCCGGAGATTTAGAAATGTCTAATAGTTACTAGTTTGTGTGTGAGCAGGGAAGATACGTTTATACTTTACATACGCGATAAGTTGCTGCTTTTGCTTTTCTTTCCTAATATTTTCTCAATTAAGCTTAAGTAATGTTTGATGTAAAAGGTCTGTTTAAAGACACAATTTGAACGGTTTTGAAACTGTTTAAATTACGCACACAAAATGTAATCTAAATAGAAATTTTGTTTGTGAATACATTAAACTGTTTGAAAACTATTGTAATTGTGTGTTGAAGCAGACTTTATTTGTTGTATTGCTGTATGTTTTTGTTTTGTTTATAAATGAATAAGAATATTAAGGGAGGGTGATTTACTTACCGTAAGTACCCAGAAAGCGGAGATAGAGTTGCATCTTGCTCTCTACCTATAGTCTAGGGGAAAACTGAACTACACGGGAGAACCGTGTTGGTCACGTTATTTATAGGGTCCAGGTAAAGTTTGATGTAAATGTGTGTTTTATTAGTGTTTTGTTTCTACAGAGGTAGTAAGCATAATTAGCTCTTACCAGAGCCGATTCTGCTTTCTACCTTAGGTCTAGGGGAAAACGGAACTACACGAGGGACCTCGTGTTGCTCACGTTCTCTACCTTGGCTGGAGGTAAGCATAATTAGCTCTTACCAGAGCTGATTCTGCTCTCTACCTTAGGTCTAGGGGAAAACGGAACTACACGGGGGATCCAGAGACTTCGTGTTGCTCACGTTCTCTACCTTGGCTGGAGGCAAACATAATTAGCTCTTTTTTACAAGAGCTGATTTGGCTCTCTACCTTAGGTCTAGGGGAAAACGGAACTACACGGGAGACCCGTGTTGCTCACGTTCTCTACCTTAGCTTTAGGGAAAGCAAAATCTGTGGTTTGTTGTTATGTAAGTTGTTTTTATGAATAAATAAACTTGTTATAAAAATACATTACTTTCATTTTCCTTTTTTATTGACAATTTCAGCATGGAGGGTTTAATTTTTTTCATTATTTTCTTTAAATATATCAATCATCAACCTTACTAATCTCCTCCCCCAACAATACTTACCCCCAAAGATATACCCCTTTCTACAGGGGAATCCTCCCCATCACGGGGGCTATTTATTATTTTTAAGTTTGTCAAGGTAAGTTATGTAGTATTAATAGCCGCCGAAGGCGGCTATTATTAATTAGTTCCCGCCGAAGGCGGGATTTAATCCGCCAAAGGCGGATTAATAGCCGCCGAAGGCGGCTATTAATTAGTACCCGCCGAAGGCGGGTATATATTAATATATACCCGCCGAAGGCGGGTACCAAAAAAAAAACGCCTCGGCACAGGCAATACGGGCTCCCCTACTTTTCTAGTCTATGCCCTTCCGGTAACTCCCAGAGTTTCCGGGTACTAATCTACCACCCAAAATTTGCAATCTATTTCCTTTCTCGGAGTTCAGCTAGTCTCTCAGAGTTTCGAATCAGTGAATAGTTTCCAAGTCCAAAAAAGTTTGCCTTTTTACGACAAACTTCACCAAACATAGAAAGTATTCCTTGATTGGAATACTCCTTAAAACCCCAACACAATCAACACTCAAATAATGAGCTGTTAATCGGTCCTTCTCAAGTCTCAAATCAAGTAAAACATTCCAAGTCGTAAGAAGATTGATTGTCAACCAAACAACTTCTTCGACGTAGCATGCTTTTCTTAACTCAAGCACACGTAAGTACCTCAAAAACAACTAACCATCTGAATAGCAGACTGCCTTGGTGCAACTTCCGATCCGGAATATAGAGCTAAAGAAAAAATCTGTTAATTTAATTACATCTAAAGTTGCGTTTAGATAAATTTGGCAAATTTACATTTTAATATTGTGTGTTGCATTTGGCGTAAATTATGTTCTTGAATCAGTTTTTCTGGAACTGCTCAATCAGTCAACTTTTGGAATCCAATCTTCTGGTTGAAAAACTTTTCTTTTTTGGAACTGCTCCTATTCCCCATTTTCTTAGACTCTATTGCATCCACAGGAACAATGATTAAAATCTTCCGGTGTCCTTGGTATTCTGCGGAATAGTGGCTTGGGTCCCTTTAACTATTGACTATTTCCCGTCACTTAGATCTCAACTGCCTACTTCATTTGTAACGCGTACATAAATTTGCGACGAATGCAACACAATGCCTATAGCATCAATCAAAAATAATGTTTTTAATTGCAAAAAAACTTAAAATATTTAAATTAACTGAAATTATAATTAAACATAAAAAATGCAACTTATTGCTTAATTCGGTGCCCGTACTTTGAAATAATTAACTTTTGCCAAATTTGTAATACCCATTCGTCGCTGCCTATTCATATTTGTGTCAAAAAATCCTTACTATATTACATGTAAATTGTTTGTATTATTCACTAAATTAAAAAATTTGTAAATCAAAAGAGAATACAATCATATTTATAAATTTGAGTTTCTAATTTTAATTAGCATTATGTCTAAGAATTTTTTTACATGTAATAAGAATGGAGGAGGACACGTGTGTTAATGTTTTATAAAAGTTATATCAACTTCTGTAAGTAATTAATATTATTTTTATTTAAAAACGACTTTAATTAATTTAAACTAAATGTAATCTATTTGCAAAACAAGTTATAAAAAAAAATAATTTTTATGAATAGTGAAAAGCAATTTCAATTGTAACAAATGGTTTTTGAATTTAAAATTTGCTATCTGAAAAAATTTAAAATTATAAGCAAAATATAAAAAAAATTGAAAATTAATTAATAACTTATTTAAAAAGTAATTTAAACTTACAGAAATTGATTATTAATTAATGAAATTGACATTTTAAAGAGAAATATTTCGCAACTAACACCAAATATAATCAAACGTTAAAATGACGACGAATAATAAGTTATGATGAAACAAAGTTAGTCAGTGAAATCAAATGTTACAGTCTCTAAACAGTCTCATATAACCTGTGCCACCAAGGTCGAACCACCTATAGAACAGTGGAAGGTGTCCCTGCGCATGAAGGGTTTACCCTTTTTTAGACCAATTGCTGATAGCATAACACTGACAAGAACGACCAAATTCTTCAAAGTGCTAAGCGTCAACTGGAATGGTGGGGACTCACTAAGCCGGCGTCGACTCTTACACTAGATCAAACCTTAAACCTTGGTCAGGCTACAGGTCATCACTAATGTGACTACGTTGGGCTTTCGTTTAACCTAAACATGTCATTAATGAGGATTCAAATTGCAATTATGTCTTTGTTTATAATTGTTGTAATTCACATTTATATAATTTTAGAAAAAAAAATAAAAAATTTAATACTAAAATATCTTAAATTGTTAATGAAATTTTGTTTAATTGATAGTGATAAAATGGAATTACAACATAAAAACGTTTCAAAATATTTAGTACAAGTTGATTGGGACGAATTGGCAAGAACGAATGGGTATGCGCAACGTTAGTGTCAACAGATGTTTCCTTTGAAATTATAATATAAAATACCTGCAACATTTATAAAAATAAAATGAATCATAATTAACTTTACTATAAATATTATTAGTAAAAGAAATTCTAAAACTACTCATGCTTCAAAGTAACCAAGTGAAATAATTTTAAAACGAATTATATATTAAACTAAATTTACATTTAGTTACTAAATAAAAAAATAAATAAAAATAAAAATTATTTATAACTGATGTAAACATAAATAAAGCAAATTTAATTAAGAAAAAATTAAAAATATGAATTAAAATTATTAAAACAATTAAGAAATATTAGAATCAAAACTTAAAAATAAATTTATATAATTAAAAAACTTGGTACTTTGGAAATTGTTAAAATTAATAAAGCAACTAAGAAGAATTAACCAAAATAGCTCACAAAATGGCATCTCTGCTGGAGAATACCATATTTAAACCAGCTAGAAGTAACTAACTACCAAATCAAGCATCACCTTGCAATTGTGTTGAATTCTGGCTACTAACTCTTGCAAGCAAGTTTAAACGTCAGTACAGCAATTACACAACGACTCAGCAATGTAGGATACATCAAAACAATGCATCATCTAATACCACTAAATCTATACGAATGCAATCATATCCATAACAGACTAGCAAGCATTCCGAAGAACGGTCAGTTTCTGCTAAATGAAAGCATCGATTTAAGAAGAGAAAGAATCTAACTACCCTACGGCACCGACCTGTAAAAGTTATCCACAATATGCAAAGGCAGTATGAAGGATATCTAAATATAATTAGCTCCTATCATAGAGGGCTTTCATACAGACGCGTACACTCTACGTTACACCACACGTAACCACCAATCGAGCAATTAATGGCAACGCACTAAATACTGCTCACCTCCTTACGTTGGTAAAGAGCCTACCTTATACAACCCCAAACTAGCAAACAATATAACGAAAATCAGTACAAGATAACTCGTCTAGAAGCAATGTTTGGGACACACTAATCAGTCAACTACAACCGCAGGTCTACTCCAACTGAATTCGATGCTCAGAAGTTTGAACGGCGGCGAACTACCATACTTACTTGAAACCTTAGCTGTCCCAATATTTGGTCAAACAGATCCGGAAACAAATGCAACCATAACTAATTACTAAACACCATCTATACAACAACTTAAGCTTGTAGGCTTCCGCGTATGCGTAGTGTTACTATATAAAATGTGTCACAATCATAGCAACCACCCTACAAGCAAACGTTGAGGTGTTATGTTACCAGCAGTAACATCAACAACTAATTAAATACAGAAATTGACTTACGATTCTGCATCTTCTGCCATAAAAGGATCTAAAACAATAACAATTAGTTATTAATTTGTTTTAAATATAATATTTAGTTACTCGACAAACATTAAAAAAATTAAATTATTAATGTAGAATATGATTCTTACCTACAATTCCTTAAATGGGCGCTTTTCCTCCTTCTCCTTGGAACAGCTATACTTCAATCGTCACAATTCAGGAGAGGTAATAATCGAATCTGTTCTGAAACAAAACAAAAAAAAAATATTTTATATAAAAAAAACTGATATTTTTTTATATTTTATTTTTTTTATCAAAAATTTGTATTAATGAATAGAAAAAAATATGACTTTTTTAATAAATGAAAGAATGTATATTATTATTCAAAAATTAGTTAATTAAAATAAATTCAAAAACTAAATTAAAAAAATCTAAAACTAAGAAGTTAATTAAAACTTACAGGCTGGAAATTGGTGATAGTAGTTGTTCAATTTCAAAACTAGAATATACTCAATAGTTCACAGTAAGAAATAGATAGCACGGTACTCAACGGTTATATTTAAATTACTGGCACAATCCACATGCATGTTACTTATAAATTCGGTATTAATAATATATTTGTTGATGCACTATTAACAATTTACACAATAGTTCACTATCATTGCTCTAAAGTAACGGTTAAATTTAAATCACAGCAATAGACCGCACGCACACGCTACTACTATGAAAGCCGGCACCGAACTGAATGATGCGGCAGCCTCCTGGCCGGCTGGATTTATCCCCTCCTCCGCTCGCTTTACGTAGTACGCTTGATACGAGAAGTGGTTGCAGTGCGAGCTTTTACTGAAAGAAAATCAAATAAGACGTTAACAAATACATTTAAATTATTATTTAATAAAAAAATTAAATTTGTTTGATTAATACGTCTTTGATAGCAAATTTACTCTATGTTTCAATACCTTTGTGGTTGTTTTAATAAATTCTTCTCTTCTTACTAACTGCCAATGTTCTTCCAAGCTTACAGCTTTGAACAAGAAACATATATGTATACGTGAACAAGCGGCGGACATGTAGTCTATGTCAACAAATTACGTATGAAGAGCATCTATGTGGTCGTTTCCTAGTGATTATTATTATTACTTTCGTCAGCTCTGCTATTCTTCCTTTTGTTGCCGTTGTAATCCTAACTTGCATCCCTAGGCAGGAAAAAGCGTTATACCCCGCAATACTGGGTCCCTGGCAGAACTTGGCCACCGTTTTATAAAACGGGCTCACCCCCGCGACGTGAACGCGCCTGCCAAGATTTATCCAGGTGGATTCAGAGAACAAACTCTGGTTTCCCCTGGACCGGGTTAATGACTATAGATTACTTATAGTCAAATGCAAAGTATTGAAATAAAACTAGGCTTTATAAATTTTACCAATGTCAATTTGACTTACGTTTGAGTAAGATTTAATGTCAGGCTTTTTGAGAAAAAGGAGCATAATTTCTTCTTAGTAGCGCCGTTTTCTCAAAAAAAGGTTTTGTTTCCGAGATCTGCAAACAGCGTGCAAACGTTGATTTCCAAACAAATATTTTAACGTTTCAGACGCGGTCTCTCATTTTTTTGCCGATCTAAAAATACTTTGCATGTAATCATAAACTGGTGTGCACTACTTACTTGCTGAAGTGAAGATCATCAAAAAATGGATACCACCATGTACTCCTCCTATAACTTAGCAATTACAGACGTTTGCAAAATAGACAAACATTTAATTTAATCTTTTGATGACAAACAAACTGTCAGTTAAATCAAATTAGTGACCTACCATACGGTTTGTATATTTTAGAATTAATGCACTTTGCTATATTCACATAAATGGACCGAGCTTATAATATGCGCGTTCGTTTCGCCAATATCACTGAAATTTTAATCACTTGGTGATGATAAATTAAACAAATTCGGTGACATAAATTTAAAAATATGGCGAGTAATAAATAAAACAATTTGAGATAAGGTGAAATTGTTCGTTATTTGTTATGTATCATGTTAAATAATAATTCAGTAATATTTTTAGTCATCACCAAGTGATCAAAATTTCAGTGATATTGGCGAAACGAACGCGCCTAATATCTACAGTGTATCCAACGTTATCAGACAGCAAATTGCTTAAAACATTTTTAGTACGCCGCTGTCTTTTTTATACGCAACCCATATTACCTTCTTGTATGGATTTGACTAAAATTTAATTTTTAAAATATTTAAGACTAGTTCATGATTACAGTAGAGCCACTTCATTTTAGGCCATGAAATGAAAGTGTAAAAAAGGATGCCAAAACGAGAAAATGCATATACGTTCAATAAAGCAAATATTTTCGTGTATATTAAGTTGCCTATTACATATAACAGCCAAGTTATGTTTGAAATAGTGCAAGTAAATTTAATTCAATTCAAAATCCCATTATTTTACGATATTTGTTTAATTAAATCCTACTATAACAATATACAAGTTACTAAACAAAAACAAAATTTATTCAGTTTCTTCAGTCTTCATGCCAGTACCAACTGGTCCATGACGACGTTCCCAAATCAACCTATGTTTCTGCTTCATGTAAGCACTCTTCACATTATGATAACCACCCAAATCACCATCTAAACAAAAATAATATAAGTAAACATATAAAACTAAATAAATCAATGTACATTTAATGAACCAGTTAGTGGTGGCATCTTCGTATTGCTGCAAAACTCCCTTACATTTCTCTTTATGATCAGGACTTTCATACATTACACAATCTTCAAAACGATGTCTTAAAATAGCGAGGATTTCAGTATCAACTTGTCTGGAATTAAATAATTAACAATTGAATTTTTATTAAATAAATTAACATACTTATCTCGTTTATATTGCCAGTTGGCTTCGCTATAACATACAATATCGTCTGTATAGCATTGATCAATCGTTGGGACTCTGCGTAACTTTTGGTGATACCATGGATATTGTTTTTGGTTTGGTTCTACAACCTTTTCTGTGAAATTTAATTGGGTGTAATAGTAATTATGTCATACTTTGAGGTTGGGTTGATTTTATTTAATATATTACCTCTAACAAATACAACTGGCCCTTCAAGAACACTGTAAGCAGTTCTGAAAAACCTTTCAACAATATTTCTGGGCTCCGGTTCGGGCATGTTTATATTTTAACAAAAATCCCTTAAAATTTCTGACAAGAAATCTATTAAATGTGAAGTTAGCTGCAGAGTAATCAATCAGGTTAAGCAACTTATCAATTTAACAGAATGTTCGTTAGCTAGAATGTTAGAAACATAACAATAATAAAAATCCCCAATTTAAACCATAACCTATATTTATATAAATTTTGTTCAAAATGAATTCGTTTAGAAATATTTTACCAATAGTTTCAAAAGGCGTGCATCAATTTTATTCACCTATATTTGCACGCACATTAGCTTATAAAAGTGCCTTATCTTTAGATAATTTATATCCAAACAGCTCATTGCAATTATCAACACCTAGCAAGGTAAAAATAGACAAAATTTCTAATAACATTAATTTATTTAAGATTGTTTTTATAGCCAACCACTTCTTTATCGAGTAAATTTTCTGGATACATCCCAATCGATCAATTACAAATAACATATACACGAAGTTCAGGTCCTGGTGGACAAAATGTAAATAAAGTAAATACAAAAGTGAACTTACGCTTCCATTTAGAAAGTGCCAATTGGTTAGATAATGATGTTAAAGTTAAATTAGCCCAAGCGGTAAGTAATTATGCTTTGTATTGATTGATGAATTAATTAGATTCATTTTAGTTGAAAACTAAAATATCCAAAGAAGGCTTTTTGATATTTAAATCCGATTTGACAAGATCACAGCAGTTGAATTTAGCAGATTGTTTGAATAAATTGAGGAATTGTATTGTTGCTTCTACATATGAAGCTCCTCCTGTGTCTGAAGAAACTTTAGAGAAAATTAGGAAACGGTAAAATGTTTATTACAGTAGGGATATTTTGATTTAAAAATTTAAGTTGGCAACACTGGATATTGAATTGATTTATGTATTGAAAATAATAATTTAAATTCAGGGAACGATTGAGAAATTTAGCCAAACAAAATATAAAAGATTTTAATACAGGGAAAATCAGCTGTTATTTACATTGGAAGTTATATTCAACAATATTAATTAATACTCGCGGTAATTTTTTAATACTGCCCAGCGACTTACCAATTTTTTATACCCCCAGTGGCGTGCCGATTTTTTATGCTTTCCAGTGGCGAACCTATTAAATTTTGTTGAAAAATTACTTATCTTCGCAACAGTGACATTCTGGACGAATTAAAACTAATGTATTATTGTAGACAAGAAAAAGCTTCAAAGGAAAGATTGCTGCAGAAAAGGAACCATTCCCAAACGAAAACAGATCGCCAAGCACCTAAAGTTGAATTGTAATAATAATAATTAGTAAATAAAGTTTAATAGTTTATTTATTTGTGGAATTTACTTGACCTAAAATTAGGTTTAAAATATTCCTGAATCCTATTTTAATAATTAAATCATATGAAAACTCTAACAGTATTATAATAATAAATAAGAATATTTCAGTTTTTCCTAACATTGGTGTTCAATTTCGAAATTACTTAATTACTTCTCTGTAAAATAACATAAATATTTTTTTAAATTGATGAGAATAATGCTAAGTTTTGTTTATATAATAAAATTGGGTGTTTAATAATATTAATCTCTATCCCGTCGTCTATCGCTGCCGGATCCTGAATGCCTTGAATGGGATCTGCGTTCGCGACTGCGTGATCGCGAACGGTAATTCCTGCTTCGTCCCCCACCACCACTACTTTCTTTGCCTTCTTTCTCTCTGCGCTCACGAGATTTTGATCGGTGACGCTTGGATCTCCTGTCCAATTCACGACCTCCCACATATTGTTCCCTATGTCTTTCTTTGTATCTGTCTTCGCGTTCCCTATCACGATCACCACGGTCACCCCTTGATAAGCTCCTTTTTTCTTCTTTACGTTTCTCGGAAGTTTTCTATAATAAAAATATTGTAACCGATTGGATAAATTTATTTAACACTAATTTACCTCAAGTTCTATTAATTTTTCACGAATTTTAATAAAACCTAAATGTAATTTTCCACCGAAATGATCGGCAAGACGACGATCGTTATCGTGGATACCGAGGTACGCGGAGCAAACTTCACAGACACGTAATTTTTGCTGTTGGTAGCTGCTTGCGGGCATCGAGTTTCTATATTCCTGTTCAGCTTCAAGCTTCTTTTTACGCAACTCATCAACCTAACATAAACAATTAATTTTTTTAAATTTATATTACTAACTACAACTTATTAATTACCTCTTCCATAAGCTTCATACTTTCTTCAACGAAACCCTCCTCTCCAAGCTGTTCTGCCTTTGCTAATTTTTGACCAATCTGTTCAGCTAGTTCGTGAACGCTGTTTGCTTTTACGGCAACTTCAGCACTGAGTTCTTCTTGGGTTTCGGCGAGACGTTGTTTCGCGGCTTCGGTCCTTCGATCGCAATCGCCGATGAAGGCTTGTAAATGTTCCATCGCCTTTAACGTAACGTGTTAACAATTCGAATGCAATCAAATGTTGATACTTACATCCAGATCGTAGAAATAATCCTTTGATTGTTGCGCCTTTTCGAAATCGGCTCGCAGTGCCAAATCGTGGATTTTCGGGCATTCTCCCAGGTCCATACGCTGTTAACATGACAACACAATAAAAATATTCGGTTATGATTCCTAATGCAATGGTCGTACATTTTTTTTCCATATTTTTTAGAAGATGTAATGCATCTTATTTGTGGTTCAGGCAATGCAATTTTTAGAAAATTAAAGACAAGTGTGTTATGGTGTTTTCGCGGATTAAATTTTAATTATGTTTCTAACATGATGGAGTTTAAGAACCCCCAAAAGTGTCTTATAAATATTTGTGCATTTCTTAAAATACTAAGATTGAGAAGCTTTTGGCTTAAATTTCCAGCCCTTCAAAGTTAAAATTGAGAAATTTGGCGCCCATTTGTTAGAGCAACCTCAAAGAAGTAGTTCTCTTGAAGAAACCAGGGACTTTTATCCACATCCATCTTCAGTTTACCACTTTACCTCAGAGGCCCCTCTCAACTGAAAAGACGTAATTCTCTAGAAGGTTGGGGTGTTCGACTATCGCAACCCTACTGCCCGGAATCATCTTCCTGGAAGGACGGCATTATCAATTAGCAGACTAAGGTCACTGTGGTTATAGTTTGAGCATAACTTTACGGTAAACCATAACCCAAATTTTTGTTATTCTGTTCTCAATGTTAACATCAATTATTGTTGCCGTCCCCGTACTACTTTGGGGAATTTAGCGCCCAACGTGAAGCATTGCTGGAGCAAAGCACCAACAATCATTCTGGAGGAATTGAGAAATTCAATGAACGTACTCCTAGACCATTGAGTCACAGAGACTTCATCTACAAGCTCAAGTTGACCCAGAACAAAATTACGGTTACTAGTGTTTTACCATATCAGCCTAACAAGACAACTAATGGTACTTAAACCAAGACCTGATGAACAAAATCAACCAAGATTACGCATGCTACGAGTACTAGAGTTGTATCTTGCTTGGAAACCTCCAAATGCACGTAATACCATGCGTGAACCTGCACAAAATTAAAACTCAACTGGAGACGACCCAAACCTTGACAGTCTAAAATCCAAGTATTCATTGATTCCAAGCGGGAGAGTAGTAATCTTATCACCGCCCATCCCGTACAAGTTTGTAGAAAAAAATTGACTCACTACAAGTATTAATTGTCCTTCAAATGTCAAAGGTATGCGCAATCAACATTCTCTTTTCCACAAACACTTGGGTGGACGACAGGATACACCATTTTATAAAATTTGAGCTGGTAGTTTATAACCTTGTCCCCGCCCACCCGCGAGTGTTTGTGGACAAGAAATTAGTTCTTTCTCACAGACGTGGTGTTCTTGGAGATCAAATATATAAATAGTAGACGTTAATTGTCACTAAAATATCAAAAGTGAACGCAATTGGTATTTTATTACCCACTACCACATAAAGTGGGCGGGCGGGGTACACCATTTCATGGATTCTGAGCTGGTGGGTTGTAATTTTGTCACCGCCCAAGTGTTTGTGGACAAAAGATTAGCTTATGGTGTCAATTGTCACCAAGATGTTAAAGATGGGGGTAATTGTCATTTTCTTGTCTACAAACACTTCGAGTGGGCGAGCGTGGTACAACGTTTTATAGATTCTGAGCGGGTGGATTATAATCTAGTGGGTGAGCGGGCGTGGTACACCATTTTATGAAATCTTAGGTTATAATATAGTAAATGATGTAAAATTAAGAAATTTAGCAACATCTCACTAGTTCCAGTAAATTAAGCTTATTGGCCTCTTAAAACCTCTCCTCATCGGCTTATTAAACCCTTAAAACTCCTTTTCAGATACAGCATTTGGTGTGTAACATATTTTTAGGTGTATCCAACACAATTTAATGTTTGTGGAAAAGATGAAAATCTCCATAGGTCTAGTCATATACTAGATTTCATCAGTCACACCAAAAATTATGTTACCCTTCAAAGCCGTGTCTGAAGCTTCCCGCCCCTAAATTGTTAAAAATCCCTATTCCCTACTGTTTTATAATAAATAAATAAATTTAGAAACTTTCTAAAAAACACTTCCCGCTCAAAACTCCACTAAACCGCACAAAGAAGAAGAAACTTCTGGATGACCAACATTCGAGCGGATGGTTGGGGGCAATCCAATGTAAAACACACGCCCGCAATTAATGAACTGAATCCCTCCAGCCTGCCTAACTGTTTCATTAACAAAATGAATGACAAACACTTGGTTGGGCGGGCGAGGCACTGCAATGTAAACCACACGCCCGCTAATTAATGAACTGAGAGCCTAACCCACCCGCCCGACTTTTGGTCATTAACAAATTGAATGTCACCTTCTTCTCTCAATTTATACTGTTGAGTACCGCAGAGAGAAAAAAGGTTCAATTTTTGGATGACCAACACTTGGGCGGACACTTCAATGTAACCCACAGGCCCGTAATCAGCGAACTGAGTGCCCCACCCACCAGCGCGACTGTTTGTCGTCAATAAAATGGATAACCGACACTTTGGTGGGTGGGTGGGCCACTCCAATATAAAATACACGCCCGCAATCAGCGTACTGAGAGCCCCACCCACCCGACCGATTGTTAATTATTAATAAAATAAATGACAAACACTTGGGCGGGTGGGTGTGCACAATTCAGTGTCGACTGTTTGTCATCAACAAAATGGATGACCAACTATTTCCGCGCGTGTGACCAGAAAACGTGAGTTCCCATAAAGATGGGAATTTTGCCCACACACCTCAATCGAGACCGCAAAGACTTCACCTAGCCACCACTGACTGGCTATTTCCGTTGGGATGCCACTATTTGACCCTATTCCACCGCCACTCCAGCTTCCATACGACAACCCCCTATCGGCGACCACCAGATAACAGGCATCCAGACAACCAAGTCCTGAGTGAACTAGCAAGCTGTATGTGTGCGTGAGAGACACAATGTCAACGACGACTTATTGCCAATTTTTTTAAACCCTATAGTTCAGTCATTGCTAAGTAGTTACAAGGAACCAAACCGCCGACCCGACTCATGATCGAAATTGAAGACGAACAACGTCGGTATTTATCGCCGATCTCTGTGCCAGCCAAGACAGTTCTTACTAGCTTGATCATAGCAAAGCCCTTTGAGTAATAAATTTTTGTCACAAACATATTTTAAAAAATCTCAACACGCTAAAGAACAATAAAGTAGCACACATCTTATCTAAAATTCTCTAAACATATTGCACTATAAAGAAGTTATTGTACTGAATGTGCAAAAAATGTATTTGGTCATAAACATTTATCATTTGAATGGTCTAATTTGAACATGTTAACACATAAGGGGTCAAAATTATCAACATTTAATCAAATAAGATGCATTAAAATTGAAAAATAAAATCATTAAATATAAAAAAGAACTTACAATGGTTTTAACGGTCATATTCCAGAATAAAATGCGCGCGAAACATTACGAATTCGAATGATGTCATAAGCACAAAATTATTTATTAAAATAAATTGTGCCCGCCATATTATATACGTACTCAGAAAATCGACGTCTACAGTCCAATCATCACGGAGACAAATTTGATTGAATTGAACAAATTACTTGAAATCGCTTTTTTTTTTTAATACTCACAAAATATATTTGGTCCAATTGAAATTAACCCAGAAATTTATACAATTTCCAAGCTTTTTATTTTAGGCTACAATTATCATGCAATATATTCAGTGCGCTCTCAATATATTCCTAGCCCATCGATCAAATTTACTTACCAAATATTAAACATCGTTTTGATTGATTGAATCATTCTTTTACCATACCTTAGTAATTTGTTGCAATTATTTTATAAATTTAAGAAAACCACTGCTTTAATTAAATTGAATTAAAAAGAAAAATAAGCTGTAATTTTCTTAAAGATACAAATAACAATAATAATAAAACGGTGATTCATAAAAATAAAATAAAACATATATTCTTACGTTCGTTTCGCAGTGTCATAATATACAATCGTTACTACCGACATTAAACCTAATAAAATTTATATTTCTTTGTTTATACGTACGTCTCGAGTACTTACATAAAAAATCTAACACCTATTTTCCTCATCATATAATAGTAAATTGACGTTTCTGAAAATACAGTGCGAACATTAGTTTCATTCTGTACGGACCTCTATTCTCATGTCGCAAATACATTAAAACGCATTAAATGGACTGAATTATATTAAAAAAATAATAAAAGAAACACTAATCTAATGATTAAGGCCGATTGTGGATTCGTTTAACTTACCGTTGATGTGAGGATTTCATGTGGGCAGCAACTTAACAGAAACGACTTGCAGACTTTCGGGTCGTTAAATTTCACCTGAAATTTATTGTTCTCACCTGCAATTAGGGAATGAATTATTGATTTTTTATTTGGCATTTGTGCATAAGGGTGGATTGAGTTGGCTTACCATTTCGTCCTGTCCCCATCAGTTGATCAAGCATCGCCCTCATTTGGTCGTGGGCCGTCATTTTTTGATATTATTAATTAATTTTTATACAAATCCAAATCGTTATTTGTGTTTGATTACAAGTTACGTCTGCACATTACAACAGCCGTGAACTAAAATGGCCGTCACCTGCGTTATGACATTGTTGCCAACGTTAGAACAACATATGTAGTCGTAATAATAAATTAATTGCAAATAAGTACGTGGGAAAAGCTTATTTTTGCAAACAACGCACTAATAAATGTAGTTAAAAAGATATTTTAATAAAGAATTATATTAATCACAATAAACCATTTAACAGAATCATCACCAAATAGCAGAAACCCTCTAGCCGTTGATTGCAAACTTCATTCTGATAAAAACAGTGCCGGCTTTAAATATTTTTTGTTTCACAAGCCTGAACAAATTAGGTATTAACAAAATTTTAACTAAATAATATTGAAAAAATAAATGTTTATTTTTAAAAATATTAAAGGTCAAATATTATCCCTCCTCTACACCGTTTTTGCACTTCAAAAAAAACATGTTTTTGGCGGTTATCTTAAAATTGACAGGGAAATGCTGAGTATCGTAGTCGGACCCCCAAACTCGTAATCAGGGGTTAATTTTACGTCAGGAAATGCAAAAAAACGACCTTTTTAACCAAAAATTTAAAAAATGTTTTTTACATTTCGCTTCTTTCGATCACCGAAAAAAAAAACGTTTCACCTACAGGCTTCCGGTTTGCAAGAGCATCTGCCGGGGTCTGATCATTTGCCACAGGAACACCCGCATCCCCCTCTGCCGGCTAAAAATATGTTTGTTTTGCATTTTTGCTCTTTAAAAAACAGGTAAAATGTTAAAAATATCGAAACGTCAATAATAAGCAAATTTCTTGATAACAAACACTTGGGCGGGTGGGCGGAAACACTGTATTAAACCACTGGCTCAATATTTATAAACTGTGTTCCCGCCTACCCACCAAAGTGTTAGTTATCAAAAAAATTGCTATTGTGTGTGTCATTCAATCTGTCATATTAAAGACAACAAAAACGCAACAAGTGTGGGAATAAGCAAATTTATTGATAAAAAACAGTTCGGCGGGCGGGCGGGAACACTGTATTAAACCACCGGCCCAATATTTATAAACTGTGTTCCCGCCCAAGTGTTAGTTGTCAAAAAAATTGCTATTGTACCCACCTCTGACGTATTAGTGCCAACTGTCATCCAATCTCTCATATTAAAAACAGAAGAAACGCACAAGTGTGAGAATAAGCAAATTTCTTGATAACAAACACTGAATCAAACCACTGATCTAATATTTATAAACTGTGTTCTCGTCCACTCACCCAAGTGTTTTCAAAAAAATTGCTATTGTACCCACCTTTGACGTATTAGTGACAACTGTCATTCATCTGCCATATTAAAGACAACAAAATCGCAACAAGTGTGGGAATAAGTAAATTTCTTGATAACAAACACTTGGGCGGGTGGGCGGAAACACTGAATCAAACCATCGACTCATTATTTATAAACTGTGTTCCCGCCCACCCGTCCAAGTGTTAGATATCAAAAAAAATGTTATTGTACCCATCTCTGACGTATTAATGACACCTGTCGTTCAATCTGCCATATTAAAAACAACTAAAACGCAACAATTGTGAGAATAATCAAATTTCTTAATAACTAACATTTGGGCGGATGGGCAAAAACACTGTATCAAACCACCGCCCCAATATTTATAAACTGTGTTCCCGCCCACCCGCCCAAGTGTTAGTTATCAAAAAAATTGCTATTTTACCCACTTCTGACGTATTAGTGTCAACTGTCATTCAATCTGCCATATTAAAGACAACAAGAATGCAACAAGTGTGAGAATAAGCAAATTTCTTGATAACAAACAATTGGGCGGGTGGGCGGGAATACTGTATCAAACCACCGGCCCAATATTTATAAACTGTGTCACTTGTTGCAGAGTTATTTTAAGAAAATCTAAAAACTTCTATTTTTTTGTTGCATTTTTCAAAATAACTCACTTAATACCAACTTTACAAACAAAATTATTAAAAACTATTTTAGAGAACACTAAATTCCTAACAAGTTTGGTCAATCAAAATTGCGTTAATTCTTACTTTTTGCTGAGTTATTGTAAGAAGTTTGATGACCAACACTTAAAAAAGTAGGTGGGTCATTCCAGATCATAATTACCAATGTGTAGTTTATACTGGAGCACTCAAACAAATGTTTGTTATCAAAAAACTAAAAGTTTCTTCACTTTGAAGGAAGAAGAAGGAAGAGGTAACATCCAATTACAACAAGTTTCTTAATGACAAACGCTTGGGTGGGTAGGCGAGAACCAAGTTTAAATTGTGGGCGGGTAGTTTCTTCTACTGTGGCTCACCCACCCACCCAAATGTTGATGATCAAAAAATTTATTATTCCATCCACCGTTTGTGTAAGTTGTTAGCAATACAAGAGACGATTAGCTTACAACAAGTTTCTTGATGGCAATCGCTTGAGTGGGCGGGCGGGAAGTTTCTTCTACCCACCCAAGTGTTGGTAATCTAAAGATTTATTATTCCACCCACCAATTGTGTAAGTTGCTAGCAATACAACAAACGATTAACTTACATCAACTTTCTTGATTAAAAACGCTTGGGTGGGTGGGCAAAAACCAAATTTAAATTTAGGACTTCTACTATGTCCCACCCACCCACCCAAGTGTTGGTGATCAAAAAATTTATTATTTCACCCACCGTTTCTTATTAAAGAATTAGAAGTTTCTCCTCTGCAAGTTTTAGAAATACTTTAGTTCAAAGAGTGTAAGGTAATGTCCCATTATTTAATTACCAACATTTGAGCGATTGGCTGAGTTACTTTAGATTATGATTACTATCGAATACTTTAAACTGAATCTATTTGTAGTACATAAAAAATAGCAAAATATTGTAAGGAATCATCAACATTTGATCATAAACTGCTAGAAAATGCAAAAATCTAATTATAAAAAATCAAAATTGGCAAAATCCAGCCTTATAATTTTAAACTAAGCACCAAAACCCACTTTAGTTCAAACTATTCAATGGTAATCATAATCTAAAGTGTGAAAGTATGCTTAAACACAAAAAACGCAGATGAAAATGATGTAAACATTGCAAAAAATTGCGAAAAACAGCAAACATCAGATAAAAATAATGAAAATGAAATGAAATTTACCGAAAACAAAGTAAATTTAATGAAAAAACACAAAATTCAAATAAAAATGGTAAAAACATTGCAAAAGTCAGTAAACATCGACAAATATTAAATAAAAATGAATGAAAAACAAAACAAATTGCGTGAAAAAGTATAAAAAACCACAAAATGCAGATGAAAAACATTGAAATTAAAATGAAAATTGATGAAAAACACAACAGATGAAAATTACAAGAAATTAAATGAAAACCTACAAAAAACTACAAAATGCAAACAAATATAGCCAAAACATCATAAAAATGAGTGAAAAACAAATGAAAAATTTTGATAAAAATTTACATTAATAAAAAACAATGAAAATGTACTAAAAAGAACAATATGGGTTAAAAACTGTCAAAATATTGTAAATAACAGTAAAAAACATTAAAATAAAATTAAAATTATTGAAAAATAACGCGAATCAAAAGAAAGTATGAAAAAAATTACCGAAAAACAAAGTAAATTTATTAAAAATAAAAAAAAAATACAAAAAACACAAAATGCAGATGTAAATGTTAAAAACATTACATACATTAGAACAAAACGGCAAATATCAGATGAAAAACTATGAAATTTACCGAAAAACAAAGTATTTTTAATGAAGAAACACAAAACTCAGATGAAAATGAATAAAAAACAAAACAAATTGCATGAAAATATATGAAAATCACAAAATGTAGAAGAAAATGATCGTTTTTTTAATTAGTAAAATATTAATAAAATACAAATGAAAAACATTGAAATTAAAATAAAAAATAAAGAAAATATACAAAAAAAACAATCAGCAGATAAAAATGGTCAAAAAATTACAAAAATGAATAAAAAAACGGCAAAATCCAGATGGAAAACGTTAAAAATAAAATTAAAATTAATAAAAATCAAAGCAAATTAAATGAAAACATTGAAAAACTACAAAATGCTAACAAAAATGCTAAAACCATTATGAAAATGTGTCAAAAACAAATGAAAAATGTTGATACAACATTAAAAAATAATGAAAATATACTAGAAGAAACAATCTGGATTAAAAACTGTTAAAATATTGCAGAAAACAGCATAAATTCAAATTAAAAACATTGAAAATTATTGAAAATCAACGCGAATCAAAAGAAAATATAAAAAAAACTACAAAATGTAGATGAAAACGGTTAAAACGTTGCAAAAATTAGTAAAAAGTCCAATATTGGAAGAAAAACAATGAAAACGAAATGAAAATTACCGAAAAACAAAGTAAATTTAATGAAAATATACATAAAATTACAAAATACGAAGAAAAACGGTCAAAACATTGTGAAAAACAAATGAAAAAAGTTAAAAACAGAATAAAAATTAATGAAAAAAAAGATATACTAAAAAATACAATCTGAAATGAAAATTGTCAAAAGATTGCAAAAAACATTGAAAATGAAATAAAAATGACCGATAAAACCGCGCGAAAAGAAGAGTAAGAGGAAAGATATTAACAAAGACGATGTTCTCGGCGCCAAACAAAAAAGTCGCATTGTTTCCAAAGAAACAATATCAACAAGCAAAGCGGCGGTAAAAAACGCAGAAGACACAACTCATCTGAATCCAGTCAATCAAAATCGCCATCCAAAAGTAGATCAAGATCTAAAAATAGATCGCGCAGCAGATCCAAAAGCGGAAGATCTAGAAACAAATTTGGATCCAGAAGTAGATCCCGTTCTAGAAACAAGTCCAGATCCAGAAGCAGGTCCGAATCGAGAAGCAAATTTAGATCCGGAAGTAGGAACAAGTTGGGATCCAAAAGTAAGTCCAGGCTACGATCTAGGAGTAGATCTAAACCTGGCAGTAGATCTGCTATAAATTAGAAGGTAAACGGTTGGGTAGATGGGTGGGGATACAAGTATAAACCAAATCACGCTTTAATGTTGAACTACTTTAGCCCATCCACACTCCCAAGTGTTTATAATAAAGAGATTAGCTAAAAAAAATTGTATATTAACCACTAAAATATGCACAAAGTTGAAGAAATTATAATTTCACAAACACTCCTATTAAAACATTAAGTTATTTCAGAAAATTCACGAAATTAAATCAAAATGATTATGAAAAGCAGTAATAATTAAATGCGTATTAATCCGATTACAAATATAAATAGATTTAATTAAATTCAAGAAACAAATAAAAAATTATTTAATGGAAAATGTAATACTGATAAAAAAAAATCCCACAAAAATATAAATGCGACGCAATTAATCAAATGAAATTTATTAACAATTACATAATAGAAATCAATTACCTTTAATAAATAATTAATCCGTAATGCACTTCACAAATTTAATCCACCGGCAGGAACCTTCTAGCACGACACAGCACATCCGCACATTTCGACCGACTAACACTGACTGAGCTCGCTCGGCGTCGTGCGCGAATTTATACCCTCGGCATTGACGTCACACCAACGACCAAAATTATTATTATATTTAAATTACAAATTGCATTTTCATCATGAAAACGGCACTTTTGAGACTCGCCGATTAATAAACCGATACAGAAAAATCTCATCTTTCAGATGGTTATAATCTTATTCCGATTGGATTAGATTCCGATTAAATATAAACAAAATTGTTAGTTAAAAATATTAAACATTTTTCAATCAAATTGAAATTAATACAGAATTATTGTCAAATTATCCGGAACAAAATGTATTAATTAGATTTTTAATATATTGAGTGAAAGTTGATTTATTAATTATGAAATTTTGGGTAATTTTTTTTTGCTTTAAATGATTAGTTAAGTTTATGAAAACATGCTTTCTATTTAGTTAAAGCATTTCTGAAAGTTGCAAGTCTTGAATTGGCCCCATTCTCGTGATACGGCAATCGCAGTATTAGTTAACCTCAATTTGTACATTTACTAAATTCTGTATGAAAACGTAAAAATTATGCAAACCCAATAGCATATTCGCATTCCTGGTATTTACTTTGTATGATTTTGAAAAAATCAAGTCTGCACTCAGCCCCATTTGTACGCTGTGAGAATGGCCCCCTTCACTAACTTCAATAACCACATTTAGCAAACATGGTAGCAAATTGGTATTATATTTGCAATCCTGGCATAGCCTATGCTTGATTCTGAAAGTTACAAGTCTCTAGCTGGCCCCATTTGTATACTATGAGAAGGGCCCCCTTCACTAACCTCAATGAAAACATTTTGCAAACGTAGTAGCAAATTGGTATTATATTTACAATCCTGGCATAGCTTATACTTGATTCTAATACTACCAAATCTCTAGTTGGCCTCGCTTGCACGCTACGAGAAGGGCCCCCTTCACTAACCTCAACGACTACTTTTAGCAAATTAGTATCATATTTGCATTCTTTGTATTGTCAATGCTTTATTTTTATAATACCAAGTCTCTACCTAAACCTATTTTTGTAGTATTGGAATCGCCCCATTTGTTAACCTCAAAAATACTTTTACAAAATTTTGTATGAAAATGTACAAATTGAGCAAAACCAATACGATATTCAATATTTACGGGTTTAATATGTTAGGTGAGTAACAATTTTGACTTCAGTTTGTCATTTTGTTGTTGGTAATTTGCGTATATAGTTTGAAATTGTTATAGGGCTTCTTTGGGGCTCATTTTTGGTTTGTTTATGTTTGATTACATTCTTATCGTACTTTTATATTTGGGTAGCCTTTAGAATGTTTTTTAAAAAATATTAAATTTTTGGTTATAATTGATCTTTTTATTAGTTTTGCTCCCAAATTGGGGATTTTTGAGACATTATTGTGGAACAGTTTAAACAGTTATTAGCTAAATATTAAAGATTTTTACTGCAAGTTATTAAATAATTTATTTGGAAGGGGGCCCTATCAGTTGATCTACATAATTCATTGCTTACTATAAATAAATAATCTAGTTTGCTAGATCTGGTGATTGCTTATTTGGCCTATAAGCATCAAAAACAAGAAGAAGGGGGCTCGGGCCCCCTTAATTTTTTTTCTACAATTTTGTCAAATTTCTTTACCAACTTAAGTTTTAAACAAATTTTTAAGTAATATTGTAAAACAAATGCGCCTCGTTTGTCATTGTTGTTGCCAAATTAGTTTAAAAAATTTCAACTTACTTTTTTTAAAATAACTCACTTAATACAAACAAAAACCATATATAAACTATTTTATAAAAAAACTAAATTCCTAACAAATTCGACAAATTTGATCAATTCTAGTTATTTTAAAAAAATCTAAAAAAAAATATTTTTTTGTTATATTTTTCAAAATAACTCTTTTAATACCAACTTTACAAACAAAATTTATAAAAATTATTTTGTAGAACACTAAATTTTAACAAATTTGTTTAATCAAAATTGTATTAACTCCTACTTGTTGCTGAGTTATTGTAAGAAAACAAAAAAAAATCAACTTAGAAAAGTAGGTGAGTCATTCCAGATCATAACTGCCAATGAGTAGTTTGCAAATGTTTATCAAAAAATTAAAAAAATCTTTTTTTGCAAACGTAAGAAGTTTCTTTGTCCAAAGAAGGAGAAGGTGGTATCAAATCTTTTGATGACAAACACTTGGGTGAGTGAGTAGGTCACTCTAACTTATGATTATCTAATTAGTTAAAACTGAAATGCACACCCGCCCGTCCATGTGTTTGTTATCAAAGAACTGTCTTTCTTCTTTGCAAGTTTTAAAAGTCCATTAGTATAGAAAGAAAGAAATGATATCTAATTTTTTATTAGGGTAGGACACTCTAGATTATAATTACCATTAAGTACTTTAAACTAGATTGCCCATCTACACGCCCAATATTTGTTATCAAAGAATTAGAAATCTTTTCTTTCTGCAAGTTTTAGATGTATTTTAGTACAAAAAAGAGAAAGTGATATCAATCTTTTAATGACCAAAACTTGAGCGGATAGGTGGGTCACTCCAAGTTATGATTACCTTCGAGTTTTTTAAATTGGAGTGCTCACCCGCCCGCCTTTATATTTTCTATTAACAAATTAAAAGTTTTTTTTCTTTGCAAGTTTTAGAAAGTTTTTTAGTACAAAAATAAGAAGGTGATATCCAAGCTTTTAATAGGTAACTTTAGATAATGATTACCATTAAGTGCTTTAGACTGAAGTGCCCACTCACACGCCTTACCGGCCCTGCTGTAGGCTCCTTTCTGCTCTAGGAAAACCTGAATTGGAACTTCTTGACTCTATTTCTTTTGCCAACGGCTGTCACATTACTTTCAAACCAACGATTGCTTTGGAAACATGCACTTTCTTCTTACAAATGACCTACGATATTGCACCTGCCGCCGTGAATAACGTCCGGACCACTAAAAACTACTCATATTCAGCAAACTATTAGAGTATGCATTCACTTGATTGCGGATTTGTTTCTAACCAAGTTGCACTAACCCCTGCAAGCTAAGGACTAACTCCATACGCTTGCCAAGCGTCCTTGATCCCTAAAAAGCGTCTGTTTACGGGCACCAGCTGATACAAATAATGTCAAACGTAGGATGTCCAAAAGCAAAAAAGCGTAGAGTAATAAAGACGATTCAATACTGTTGTACGCTTCGCTCATGTAGCAAAAAAACCAAAAAAAGAGTGCAGTCAAAATAGTTAATGTCTAAAGTAACAGTTTTAACTAAGGTTATTATTTTTTAAGAAAAGGACTTTTTGGCTCCTCTACCATCACGGGGTTATTCTAATGTTTTTTTCCACAAATCTGAGTAAGAGGCTACGTGACAAAGAAAGTCTGGAACAGCTGCTGCTACCGCTACTTGCCGTTCCATCACTTCTGCCCAACAACAGACTTGGAGAACTGTTCTCACTCATCCGACTTGCTTGCCTAAAACTGCCAACATCAACTACGAGGACGGTCACGAGAGAAACAGAAGTTGTTTCTGCTAAGTACACCGACAACACGGGATCAACATTTTCAGACCAACCAAACTCTAAAGAAAATTACAAGTACGCAAGTTATAATCACGTGCTAATTAACCTTTTTTATGTCTACAGAACCCGGAAGCGATAGTGCCTGAATTATTGCAGACCAGGACCCGCAATATTTAAAAATTTCTTGGCAGTTTTCCAAAAGTCTCCGCAAGAGCAACATCATTCCAGAAAGGCTAACCAAAAAAACCAAGACAACAGATTGAAATTCCATCTTCCTGGCCCTCCAGCTAATCCTAGAACGTAGACGACGCTTTGCTGATTCCGGAAACCTCATAACCTTTCACACTTTTTGCAACTTCCACTCAATGACAATCAACATCGCACTGCACACTTGTGCTTGTAAGCGTGACCACGTCACGCGTGCGACCAACCAGATTAGAACTCCGTCTCAAGATCAATCGTCAAATAAGTCAATTTGCACAGACACGTGCCCACACAGCCATTTAATATGAATAAGTTTGTCATGGAGAAGAGAAGAAATAAATGATAAATCTTATGCTCAAGTCGAGTATACGCCATATACAGGCATTGCTTATCAGTTTCAACTTTATTACAGATGGAACCGGTAACAACAGAAAACCAAAAGCTCCACACAATGTGCGTAATGCATTTTCTCCTTTACAAAAATGATTAAAACAATCTAAAAACTATTTACTTTGATTTCAGTCAAAAAAGAATATGGAGTTTAAGATGCTGATAAATAAAATTTTTAAATAAATGTTTTTTAGACAACAAATATTAAACAAAATAAGCCATAAACTAAATCATTAAATTGAAACAGACTATGGTAACCCAAAAACATATTGGCCGGTATAATAGGCAAACACACAAGTTATGTTTGCTCTGTTGCATTCATGCCTTTGCCTGTTTTAGCATTCTGCATTTGCACTTACATTCCACACATTCCATAGGCTAGGCTACGCTGTTTTAGAATTATTGTAGTTTACTTTAGGTGTTTTCCATTTCCATGCACCAGGTGCGTTATGTAATTTTTAAATTTTACAAGCAAGAGCGTCTCACACTTGACAAACGCACCAAAAAATATTCGAGGTTTGGAAGAAAACGTCTACTTTAAAAATATCAAAAATCACTAAATTAGTGCCACCAAGTGCAACTATTTTGTCAAAAAATCAAAACACAGCTCTTGTGTTATTAACATTAGACAACCCAATTTGCATCTCAATTTTAACTTAATCCGGTCCTGTGCGCATATCAATCAACACTACCAACCTTAACTATAATTATTTATTTTCAATACTAGCATATTAAAGTTTATTCTACAGATCTATAATAAAATAAAAACATAATTAAATACTAATATTTAAAGAAAAATTGATTAATTAATAATAACTAAAATCAAATAAATAATTTGTTAAAAAAAACTGTAACTGTTGCTAACTTCATTCGCGTTCCAGAGGGCACGTGTGGTAAATACAAAGTGAGGTTAGTTTAATCTACATAAGCCAAACAAGATGGACGTTGTGGCCGATATTTTGCAAAAAGCTGCAAAAGATGCAGAAAAATACAAATCCATCACCGTAAAAAAGCATTTGGAATTGGATTATGACTTAGGAACATTGATGGCTGTTGATAATAACGATTTGGATGTGAAATTATTAAGGTGAGAAATTTCATTGTTGATAATAATTTATTTTGATTATGATTGCATCACGTATTTAATAGTAAAGTTTAGCAACTATTACAGTAATAAAACAGTTTATAGGATTAATATTTGATCAGAATTAGCAGTTGGGTTTATGTATTATATATATAATAATTTAGGTTATTTTATACTTTTCAATTACCTCAATTTAATAATGATTTAGTTTTAGCTTGAGCTTATAAAAGCTATTGATCATTAAAAAATTTCATTGATAAAATTAAAGCATGTTTATATGTAACATAACCTCAATTATAATAAATCATCCATTTCAAGTGTAATTAATTGAATAATCATTGCTATTTTAGTAAAAAGAAAAATGACTATATTCAAGACCTTACAAGAGACAACGTACAGCTACTAATAAACAAAATCTGGGAATTACCGACTGAACGAGTAGAAGAAGCCATTGTTGCCAAATTACCTGCACCAAAATTCATTCTACCAAGATCTAAACGTGTTCCAAGACCGAAACCTCTAACAAAATGGCAACAATTTGCGAAAGAAAAAGGCATACAGAAAAAGAAAAAAGACAAACTATCATGGGACGATCAATTACAGAAATGGATACCTCTATACGGCTACAAACGAGCGGCCGCTCAGAAAGATAAAGATTGGGTCATCGAAGTCCCACAAAATGCAGATCCTTATGAAGATCAATTTGCTAAGAAAGCAAACGCTAAAGACGAACGAGTGGCTAAAAATGAATTGCAACGATTACGAAATATTGCAAAATCGAAAAATATTAAAGTACCTCGAGCCGGCTTATTAAATCCTGATGTTTCCAATGCGAGTGAGTTACAAACGGCGGTTACAGTAGCACGATCGTCGACGGCGAGTTTGGGTAAATTTCAAACTAAATTGCCGAAAGAAAAGGAAGCGAGAGGGGTTGCTGATATTACGCCAGGTGCTAGTAGAAAGCGGAAGTTACCACCTATTTCCGGGTCACAGGAAAGGAGTGAAAATATTGCTTTGGTTGATTCGGTTTTGAATAAACGGCCGAAATTGAATATTGAAAAAGCTGTTGCGCAACAAATGCATATGGAAGATACGGCGTAAGTAATTCAAATTTAGTCCTAGTATGCAATTACTCAAGGGCAAAACACATACACAGACACATATACAGAAACTCACAGACACATAATGGACACACACAGACATTTACAGACTTACAAACCTCATTTCTTATTCTATTTCTTTTTATTTAATTAATTATTTCTTTTATGATTACAGGAGGAGTGAGGAAAAACGAAATGAAAAACCAAGAGCAGGAAAACGTGGTAAAAAGGGTGGTAACGCAAAGGGAGCCGGATCCGGGAAGAAACCAAAAGGTGGCAAAGGTGCCAGAAAGGGACTTGGAAATGTAGGAAGGAAGCGTCGTTAATATAGTTATAATTCAAACAACTGTACATATAATTAATTGTAAGTATCATTTATGGTATTCCCAACCGAGCGATGGATCCTTAGCGACTGCCATATAAACCAAAGCACCTTTACCGGGCATCGGTTTAACAGCAACGTATGTCCGCTTATCAGAGCTCCATCGGCTCATATAACCTTTACCTTCTGCCTCATCACCAACACCACCATGCTAAAATTAATCAAATTATTTATTTCAGATTATCATTTTTTTTAATTATTTACCGAATCGCTGTATTGGGGATATCCTCGTTGGGGTTTCGGAGCATAATCGACGCCACGATGTAACACTGTTAACATATATCTGAAGAACTGGTTGCGATTCTTTTTGACATGTTGATCGTTTGATTTCATGTCGCATAATTTCGTTATCCATTTTGAGCATATCTCTCGATCTGTGTAGTTGAGAAATACAAATTATTTTTGTAATTTTTTATAATTCTCTTTTTGTAATATAACATTTAAAAAAGCGCAAAACATAAATTCCACTTGTTCTCTGTTTTTGTCAAAGTGAAGATGGAGTTTTTTGTTGTTGTTTTTTTATTATATATTTATAAGATTCTAGCCTTTCAGCTGTTTTATATAAGATAATAAATGAGTTAGTTTATTAAGAATTTATTGTTTACATTTACTTACTACCTAAAAAGTAATTCGATTATGGTTAATTTGAACTAAAACATTAATTTATAGTAATCCCAGCATGGTCCATGGAATGTGTAAAATGTAAGCGCGAGAAAAAGATACCAAAAGTGTATTAAGTTGGGTTACGCTGTACTTTATTTTATTGTCGCAGCTTAAGTAAGGTCAATTAATAATAAACACTTTGTGTATTAAGTAAACCGGCAACATTGTAGATAATACAGTACAGTTATCTACTAACTACTTCAAATCAAATAAAAAATCAGCTTATTTATTTATAGATCTTGTTTCAATGTGTGTAATTAATTAAAATATTCAACACAAACTAGCAATTTTCCAATATTTTAAACTTAATAGTTAGTCTACATTGTATGCACACGTGCATAACTGGTTGCTACTCGGTGGCTACTGCTACATAGTGAACTATTAATGGTGATCTAAAAAGTTATTCAAAGGTTTGTAAGCGCTGAATCAGCAAAAAAATTAGCACAATACTTTACATAAAGTTTTAGGTTGTTAATGTGTGAAATGTATTTTCAAACCATCAAAAAATTATAAAATTAATTAATGATTTACTCAAACTCAATCTAACAATTACAGCGGCCAAAAGTCAAGCACAGATAATTATTTTGGTTCTACAAACTTTGTCAGTGTGCCTTGTATGACTGCAGCTTTGCATAATAGCAAAAAACAAATTTGGATTTATTTATTTTATTTAGAAATATTTTTTACAACCCAAACTTTTTTTGTTGACTAAGAACACAACGGCTGAGCTTGCTGAACGTACTTATTGGCCGCGTTCAGTACAACTCGTCAGTTGCCAGCGCTGACTCATCAATTGGAGATAAGCAATAATTATTTTTTTTTTAATTATATTTGCCGATTAAACGCTGATGGTTAATAAGTTGCTTTGTCAGCATAAAAGCCCGTGAGAGTAAAAGTTTGTAAAAAAAATCTTGCATTTGTGGATGCCACACGCGCTAGTTTGCATTAGCACAGATTTTGAACCACAAAACCACTAATATTTAGGATTTTGTCATATTCTTGCAGGCTTTTGGCTCTCTGAAAATTTCAGAAGACATGTCAACTGCACGGATTTTCTACCACTTTGGCTCGCCGCATGCAAATGTGCCAAGAAATGTGTTTGTCTATAGCTAGCTAAAATTTTTAAACCATGTGACGTGCAAGTTGAGATATGTTGCTTCATATGCATGGTTCGTGATATGGCACGCTAAGTCAGCAATAATGCACAGAGTTTCCATCACTTTGGCTTGCCGCATGTAAATGTGTGCGTCTATGGCTAGCTATTGACCTAAAACTTTTTAGTTTGTTTGAATTTTTTTAGGTTTGTGGGAAGTTTTTAGGCATTTTGAAAGTTATTTTAAACTTTTTGAGTTTTTTGGTTTTTAGGTGTGTTTGAGTTTTTCGAGTTTTTTTTTGGATTTTTTAAAGTTTTCTAAGGATCTTTTTGGATCTTCTGAGGCTTTTTAGAATCTTTTATTGGCTTTTTTGAGTTTTCTTGTGGCTTTTAAGTTTTTTGGTCTTTCTAAGAGTTTTTTTGTGTTATTTGAGATTTATTGGGTTTTTGACGTCTTTATCTTGAGTCTTTAGAGTTTTTTTGTCTTATGAATTTATTTGTAAATTTCTGACAGTCTTCTTACCCTTTTAAGAGGCTTTTTAAGAGTCTTTTTAATCTTATTAAAAGTTTTTTTAGGTCTTTTGAGGCATTTTAGTTTTCTAAAATCTTTTCTTACGTTTTTTGAGTCTTTTTACGGTTATTTCAGTCTTTTTTGTCATTTAAGAGTTTTTTAGCCTTTCTAAGAGTTTTCTTAGGCTTTTTGAGAGTTTTTCTTTGCGTTATGAGTCTTATTGAGTGTTATAATACTTTTCAGAGTTATCTATGAATCTTTGACAACTTTTTAAATTCTATTAAACGTTTTTATTGAAGTTTTCTAAAAACTTTGCGTTTCTAAAAAGACTTTGAGTGACTGTGAATTGGTGGCACTTGGGTAATATGACTACGAACAAATCATCTGATTTGAACTGAGGTTTCCGCCCACCCGTTCAATAGTTACTTATCAAAAAATTAATAACTTGTCATCTCTGCAAGCGTTAAAAGTTTTTATGTCAAAGGAGGTGATGGTGACACTAAATCCCTTAATAACAGACATTTGGGCGGATGGGCAGGTCACTCTAGAATATGAGTACAGGCGGATTATTTATACTAGGGTTCCCGCCCACCCTTCCAAACGTCAAAAATTTAATGTCAAAGAAAATGATTGTGACATTGGTTGCGTTCAGAACAACTCATCAATTGCCAGCGCTTGGTCAGCAACCAATTTATGATGAGTAAAATGACAAAGCAAGCGCGTTCAGTACGCATCATGCGTTCTGAACGCGGCCATTCAATACCTTGATGTTGGGTCACTCCAGACTACAGAATGGTTTGAGTTGGGAATTGACAATCAATCTGTCATACGTCAAAACTGCAAAGATATCAAAAATATGGTACTACATTACGGCCATCTTTTTGTTATGTTACTTGCTTACACGTAGTTGGCTGAACGTCTTGTGTTACGTGTGAATAGCGCCACCTAGCGGCAATTACAAAACTTTTATTTATTTTCTAAGACGTTTTTACAGATAAATGTGTCTGCAATAGTTCTCTCAACTTTTTTTGAATCAGTTTATGCTGACGTAGAATGTTGCGTACTAAAGTTTTTGCACAAAAAGAAAATCAAGTAATAAATTTAATCCTTGTGGGATTGCGGTAGTGTTCAATGCTATCTGGTGACGTTTTGCCAAAAGAAAGTATTTTTCATGAGTAAAGTATTTCTCTTAGAAAAGTAATTACCTTAAGAAATAATCCAATCTTTTAATGATCAACACTTGGGTGGACAGTTGGGTCACTACAGAACATGATAACTATGAAGTAGAGCCGACCCACCCGTCTAAAGCTTTTATCAACAAATTGAAAGTACATAACTCCTCTTTGTAAGCGTTAAAAGTCTCTTTGTGTGTCACCATCACCTCCATTGACATAGAAATTTTTAACGCTTGTAGAAAAGAAAAATTTCCAATTTTTTGATAACTAACGCTTGGGCGAGTGAGCGGGAACTCCAGTTCAAACCATTTGTTCCTACTCATGTTCTACAGTGACCTACCCACCCGCCCAAGTGTTTGTTATCAATGGGTTAGATATCACCATCACCTCCGATGACATAAACTTTTAACGCATGTAAAAAACATAAATTTCCAACTTCTTGATAACTAACGCTTGGGCGGGTGAGAGGAAACCTCAGTTTTGTCCGTACTCATTTTCTACAGTGACCCACCCACCCGCCCAAGTGTTTGCCACCAATGGGTTTGATACCACTATCACCTCCCATGACATAGAAACTTTTAACGCAACAGAAAAGAGAAATTTCCAATTTTGGGCGAGAAGGCGGGAACCCCAGTTTAAACCATCCGTCCGTACTCATGTTCTACAGTAGTCCACCAATCCGCCCAAAAGATTTAATGTCACCAACACCTCCTTTGACATAGAAACTTTTTAACGCTTACAGAGGAGCTAAACTTTCAACTTCTTGAAAACTAACGCTTGGGCGGATGAGTAAAAACCCTAGTTTAAACCATCAATTTGTACTTATATTTTAGAGTAACCCACCCACCCGCCCAAATATCCGTTATCAAGGAATTAGATGTTACCATCACCTCATTTGACATAGAAACACTTGCAAAGAAGAGTAATTTCCAATTTCATAATAACTAACGCTTGGAAGGGTGGGCAGAAACCTCAGTTTAAACTATCCATTTGTACTCATGTTTTGGAATAATCCACCAACCCGATTTAATGTTTTATTGACCGCAAAGCCACAGAGTATATGAGAAACTAATTAATCAACTTGCAAAGGATCGGAGCATGTAGAAACTCGTTTCAAACTATTATTAAAATCTCTCAAATTTGGCGCGCAATATTTAAACTTTCTTCAATAATTTTTGCTCACTTTGTACAACACTTTATAAACTCGTGTTTTATTTATAAATATCCAGAACTTACGTTTTATTCTGCATTTTAATTAATTATTAATACATATTTGATTGTATTTCTTATAAATTTCTGCATTATCAAATTGAACATTAAAATGCTTGTAGAATGTATAATAAATTTATAGAAATAGTTAAATTATAATCAAATTGATCTATAAAACTGAAGCAATAACATTCACACTTAACTGTCACCAAACACGATTTGATCTAACCAAATTTTTGGCAATTTTGACGTGACCACAAAATTAACATTAATGGTATTAAACTCCTCAACAAATTATATTTAAAATCATGTACATACTACATAAAAATAATTAGTTACCTTGTCTTCGTTTCAATTGTACAATCAAGCTCTTAGCAAGCATTAAATTCCTATTAAACTCCTCATCGTAAATATCGACAGTAGGATTGGTCGGGACATGCGCCATTATGTTAAAAAAATCTAGATGATTTCAAGAAACATCTGTCACGATGAATTTACATATTGATTGACATAAAAGGTTAAAAAAAACAATGAACCTATTAAAGCCCTATCGATTTAATTCCCTTCCGCCTCTTCCATGGCAACTCCGTAAGGGTCAACTTCTCGACATCCATAAAATCATATAAATTCTTGAGTTAAATCATGCCGGGGCCTAGAAATCTTGAGGTGGCTCCTTATTTAAGCAGCGAGGGTAATTTTGTAGAACCTTTAAGGATACCAAAAGATTTATTAGTGAAAGGAGATGATTGGAGTGCGGGATTAACACCTTTCGATCGGGTACATTATCATCAAACTCTTGCTAGTGTTAGAAGATATACACATTTTAAACCATTACCGTAAGTACTTAAATTAAAGTTTGAAGATAAAGGGCATGACAATAGTCAATTTAATAAAGTTGTTTTGAGTACTTCTTAATTGGATTGTTTTGAATCACACAAATGGCATGAAATATTTATATTTAACAGAGCATAATAATCTAATTAATTAATGTTTGCGTACGGTACAGAAATGTATTATAGTTGAAAACATTCATACGTAATATTATAAATATTCAATAATTTATGTAGCGTGCTGCCGCACACGCTAGTTTTAATTGCCAATTTTAATAAATTAATTCATTCATTACTCGCTCTATGGATTTGGGGTCGTTAATTGGATCGTCCTTAAAATTAAAATTTGTAATATTTTAGTGGATTAATACCAAAGGATGCTTTGGATGTAACATTAGGTGCTGAATATGATCATGGTGTTGATCAATTCGGGGAAAAAGTTGATGTGGTACTTCAAGGTAGCACTATTGGGACCGATACTAGAAGAAAAACAAGAAATGTTAAGGATATTTCAATGGCAAGAGATGCGGTGAGCGCTGCAGTATACGATGCACTTAATCAAGATGAGACGAAGAAAATTAATTTTGAGGGATCATGTTTTGGTAGTGGACGTGGTATTGAGGAATATACAACTAAAGAGAGGAAGAAAAAGAAGCATGTTAAATATAATGATGTGAGGAAATAATTATTTTAAATTTATTTTTGTTGATTATTTATGTTGCAGTATCATTTGGTGCATATTGGTGGAATAACGGATAGAAGACATCCTAGTAATGTGAAACTGATGAATTCTTCACATCATTCACCACAAACGAATGCTGGTTATTCAAGACAAGATAGAGATGGTACAGTGTTCCAATATTAATAGAAAATTTAATGATTGTTATCAAATGTGTAAAATAATAAAGCTTTATCAATATGCATTTTATGTTTATTTTAATGTCAATTAAATTTAGGTTATGTCTAAAATGAGCGTATGGAATTTAATTAAATTTATACATTTGGTACTCATGCTATTGAGGTATATGCTAACAAATTGTAGCAATAATGTATGGTATTGAAGTTAAAACAATTTAATTAATCAATTTAAAAAAACTCAAATCTCAGTTTAAACCTAATTTATTAATTCCGTGCTTAATTTCTAAGACTTGAAATTGAGTTTCCTTACTAATTCAAGTCTTCTGAATCCAAATTTACTAAGCACAATTACATATTTTAAACATTGATTAAATTAGAGTAATTTAATCAATAAAAGCAATAATTTCCAAAAAAACACTAATCTGAGTTTAAACATAATTTATTAATTCCATGTTTAATTCTAAGTCAAGAAATGTAAGTTTCCTAACTAATTCAAGTTTTTTAAATTCAAATTTACTTAGCACAACTTGATATTTTAAGCAGTAATTAAATTAGAGCAATTTAATCAATAAAAGCAGTAATTTTAAAATACACAAATCTGAGTTTAAACCTAATTTGTTAACTCCGTGGTTAATTCCTAGACTTGAAATTAAGTTTCGCTACTAATTTAAGTCTTCTGAATTCAAATTTACTAAACACAACTTGATGTTTTAAGCATCAATTAGATTAGAACAAATTATTCAATAAAAAAAATAATTTCAAAAAACACAAATCTGAGTTTAAACTTGATTTATTAATTCCACGCTTAATTCTAAGACTTAAAACTAAGATTTCTTATTAATTAAAGTCTTCTAAATCCAAATTTACTAAGCCCAACTTGATATTTTAAGCATTAATTAAATTAGAGCAGTTTAATCAATGAAAGCATAAATTTCAGAAAACACAAATCCGAGTTTAAACTTAATTTATTAATTTCACTCTTAATTCTAAAACTTAAAACTAAGTTTCCTTACTAATTTAAGCCTTATAAATCCAAATTTACTAAGCACAACTTAATATTTCAAGCATTAATTAAATTATAGCAGTTTAATCAATGAAAACAATAATTTCAGAAAACACAAATCCGAGTTTAAACTTAATTTATTAATTCTGTGCTTAATTCTAAAACTTGAAATTAAGCTTTCTTATTAATTTAAATCTTATAAATCCAATTTTTTTAAGCACAACTTGATATTTTAAGCATTAATGAAATTAGAGCAATTTAATCAATGAAAGCAATAATTTCAAAAAACACAAATCCAAGTTTAAACTTAAATTATTAATTCCACGCTTAATTCTAAAACTTGAAATTAAGTTTCTTTACTAATTCAAGTCTTCTAAATTTAAATTTACTAACCACAACTTAATATTTTAAGCATCAATTAAATTAGAGCAATTTAATCAATAAAAGCAACAATTTCCAAAAACATTAATCCGCTAAGAAAATTGAAATAAGTCAAAAGTCTTAAAGTTTTTTAAATTTTTTATTAAAAATATGCAACCAACATACTTGATTTCATTAGGAAATTTTATTTTAAGAGTCAAACTATGTCCAAGTTAGCTTTAATTAACCTTCAAAGTAAGATTACTAAAATTTGAAAAATCAACTTGGTTAAGAAAATTGAGATAAGTTGGCAACCTTAAGATTTTTTCAAGTTTTGTTTATAAATTTGTAATCCGCATACTTAATTTCATTAAATTTTTTTTATTACAAGACTCAAATATGGTCAAATTGGCATTAATTAACCATCAAAGTAAGATTAGTAAAGTTTGAAAAATATTACTTGGTTAAAAAAATTGAGTTAAGTCAACAAATTGAAGATTTTCTTAAAATTTGTTTATAAATTTACAATCAGCATGCTTGATTTCATTAAAAAACCTTATTTAAAAGACTTAATTTTGTCTAAGTTGGCTTGGGTTAGCCTTTAAAGTAAGACTAAAGCAATTTAAAAAAATGGATTTGTGTAAGGAAATTGAGATAAGTCATCGACCTTAAGGTTTTCTTAAATTTTGATTATAAATTTACAATCAGCATATTTGATTTCATTAGAAAACCTTATTTTAAAGACTTAATTGTGTCCAAGTTGGCTTTGGTTAGTCTTTAAAGTGAGACTAAAAAAAATAAAAAAATTGAGTTGCTTAAAAAAATTGAGATAAGTCAGCAACCTTAAGGTTTTCTTAAATTCTGTTTAAAAATTTACAATCAGCATACTTGATTTCATTAAAAGACTTTATTTTAGGGACTTAATTGTGCCTAAGTTGGCTTTGGTTAGCCTTTAAAGAAAAACTAAATCAATTAAAAAAATGGAGTTGCTTAAAGAAACTGAAATAAATTAGTAACCTTAAGGTTTTCTTAAATTCTGTTTATAAATTTACAATCAACATACTTGATTTCATTAAAAAACCTTATTTTAAGGACTTAATTGTGTCTAAGTTGGCCTTTAAAATAAAACTAAAGTAATTAAAAAAAATGAAGTTGTTTAAGGAAATTGACATTCAGAAACTTTAAGGTTTTTTTAAAATTTGGTTGGTTAGCTTTGGTTAGCCTTTAAAGTGAAACAAAAAAAAATTAAAAAAATTGAGTTGCTTAAGAAAATTGAGATAAGTCAGCAACCGTAAGGTTTTCTTCAATTTTGTTTATAAATTTACAATCAGCATACTTAATTTCATTAGAAAATCTTATTTTAAAGACTTAATTGTGTCTAAATTGGCTTTGGTTAGTCTTTAAAGTAAGACTAAAAAAAATTAAAAAAATTGAGTTGTTTAAGAAAATTGAGATAAGTCAGCAACCTTAAAGTTTTCTTAAATTCTGTTTTTAAATTTACAATCAGCATACTTGATTTCATTAAAAACCTTATTTTAAGGACTTAATTGTGCCTAAGTTAGCTTGGGTTAGCCTTTAAAGTAAGACTAAAGCAATTAAAAAAAACGGAGTTGTTTAAAAAAAACTGAAATAAATCAGCAACCTTAAGGTTTTTTTAAGTTTTGTTTATAAATTTACAATCAGCATACTTGGTTTCATTAAAAAACCTTATTTTCAGGACTTAATTATGTCTAAGTTGGCTCAGGTTAGACTTTAAAGTAAGACTAAAGCAATTTAAAAAAATAAAGTTGTTTAAGGAAACTGAGATAAGTCAGAAACCTTAAAATTTTCTTAAATTTTGATTAAAAATTTACAATCAGCATACTTGATTTTGTTAGAAAACCTTATTTTAGAGACTTAACTGTGTCTAAGTTGGCTTTGGTTAGCCTCTAAAGTGAGACTAAAGCAATTAAAAAAAATGAAGTTGCTTAAGGAAACTGAAATAAGTCAGCAACTTTAAGATTTTTTTTAAATTCTGTTTATAAATTTACATTAAGCGTACTTGATTTCATTAGAAAACCTTATTTTAAAGACTTAATTGTGTCTAAGTTGGCTTGGATTAGCCTTTAAAGTGCAACTAAAGCAATTTAAAAAAATGAAGTTGTTTAAGGAAATTGAGATAAGTCAGCAACCTTAAGATTTTTTAAAATTTTGTTTATAAATTTATAATCAGCATACTTAATTTCATTAAAAAAACCTTATTTAAGAGACTTACTTTTGTCTAAGTTGGCTTTTGTTAGCCTTTAAAGTGAGACTAAAGCAATTACAAAAAATTAAGTTGTTTAAAAAAACTGAAATAAGTTAGCAACCTTAAGGTTTTCTTAACTTCTGTTTATAAATTTACAATCAGCATACTTGATTTTATTAGAAAACCTTATTTTAGGGATTGAATTGTGTCTAAATAGGCTTTGGTTAGTGTTTAAAGTAAGACTAAAAAAAATTGAGTTGCTTAAGAAAATTGAGATAAGTTAGCAACCTTAAGGTTTTCTTAAATTTTTTTAAAAATTTACAATCAGCATACTTGATTTTATTAAAAAACCTTATTTTAAGGACTTAATTGTGTCTAAGTTGGCTTTGGTTACCCTTAAAGTAAGACTAAAAAAAGTAAAAAAAACGAGTTGCTTAAAGAAATTGAAATAAGTCAGTAACCTTAAGGTTTTCTTAACTTCTGTTTATAAATTTACAATCGGCATACTTGATTTTATTAGAAAACCTTATTTTAAGGACTTAATTGTGTCTAAGTTGGCTTTGGTTAGCCTTTAAAGTGAGATTAAAGCAATTAAAAAAAAAAATGAAGTTGCTTAAAAAAACTGAAATAAGTTAGCAACCTTAAGATTTTCTTAAATTTTGATTATAAATTTACAATCAGCATACTTGATTTAATTAGAAAACCTTATTTTAAAGATTTAATTGTGTCTAAGTTGGTTTTGGTTAGCCTTTAAAACAAAACTAAAAAAATAAAAAAAAAGAAGTTTCTTAAGGAAATTGAGATAAGTCAGCAACCTTAAGGTTTTCTTAAATTCTGTTTATAAATTTACAATCAACATACTTGATTTCATTAGAAAACTTTATTTTAAGGACTTAATTGTGTCTAAATTGGCTTGGGTTAGCCTTTAAAATGAGACTAAAACAATTAAAAAAAATGAAGTTGCTTAAAGAAACTAAAATAAGTTAGCAACCTTAAGTCAACATACTTGATTTCATTAAAAAACCTTATTTTAGGGACTTAATTGTGTCTAAGTTAGCTTTGGTTAGCCTTTAAAGTGAGACTAAAGCAATTCAAAAAATGGAGTTGCCTATAGAAACTGAAATAAGTCAGCAACCTTAAGTTTTCTTAAATTTCGATTATAAATTTACAATCAGCATACTTGATTTAATTAAAAAAACTTATTTTAAAGACTTAATTGTGTCTAAGTTGACTTAGGTTAATTTTTAAAGTGAGACTAAAAAAATTTAAAAAAGTGGAGTTGCTTAAGAAAATTGAAATAAGTCAGCAAACTTAAAGTTTTCTTAAATTTTGTTTATTAATTTACAATCAGCATACTTGATTTAATTAAAAAAACTTATTTTAAAGACTTAATTGTGTCTAAGTTAACTTAGGTTAATATTTAAAGTGAGACTAAAAAAAAAAAAAAAAAAAATAGAGTTGCTTAAGGAAATTGAAATAAGTCAGCAAACTTAAAGTTTTCTTAAATTTTGTTTATTAATTTACAATCAGCATACTTGATTTAATTAAAAAAACTTATTTTAAAGACTTAATTGTGTCTAAGTTAACTTAGGTTAATATTTAAAGTGAGACTAAAAAAAAAAAAAAAAAAAATAGAGTTGCTTAAGGAAATTGAAATAAGTCAGCAAACTTAAAGTTTTCTTAAATTTTGTTTATTAATTTACAATCAGCATACTTAATTTCATTAGAAAACCTTATTTTAAGGACTTAATTGTGTCTAAGTTTGCTTTGGTTAGCTTTTAAAGTGAGACTAAAGCAATTAAAAAAAATAGAGTTGTTTAAGAAAATTGAGATAAGTCAACAACCTTAAGGTTTTCTTAAATTCTGTTTATAAATTTACTATCAACATACTTGATTTCATTAGCAAATCTTATATAAAAGACTTGATTATGTCCAAATTGGCCTTAGTTAGACTTCAAAGTGAGATTAAAGAAATTTGATAAAATTGACTTGGTTAAGAAAATTAAAATAAATCAGCAACCTTAAAGATTTTTCAAATTCTGTTTTAAAATTTTTAATCAGCATACTTGATTTCATTAAGAAACCTTATTTAAAAAACTAAATTATGTCTAAGTTGGCCTTAGATAGCTTTCAAAGTGAGAATCCTAAAATTTCAAAAAACTGATTTAGTTAAAAAAATTGATTTTTGAAGAAACTAATGCAAATTTTTGGATGCGGATTAAAAATTTGGATTTAAAAAACTTGATTCCCTATAAAATTACCTAAATTAGTAATTAATTCTATCCATTGTTGCCACAATTACGGTTTAAAGTAACTTTAGTGCGTTAGGTTTAAGTTGTGTTCAGTCAGCAATTTGCTATTTGTAGTGCAACCTATGCAAATTTTGAATTGTAAATTAAAAATTTTAATTCAGAAAACTTGATTTTATATAAAACTACTTAAAACAGTAATGAATTCTATATATTGTTAACACAATTACGATATAAAGTGACTTTAGTGCTTTTGGCTTAAATTGTGATTAGTCAAAAACTTACAATTTGTGAAGCAACCAATTCAAATTTTTAGATGCGGACTAGAAACTTAGATTCAGAAAACTTGATTCTATATAAAACTACTTAAAACAGTAATTAATTTTGTCCATTGTTGCCATATTTACTACTTAAAGTAACTTTAGTGCATTTGGCTTAAATTGGGTTTAGTCAGTAATTTGCTATTTGTGAAGCAACCAATGCAAATTTTAGAATGCTGATTAAAAATTTGGATTCAGAAGACTTGATTTTGTATAGAAACACTCAACGCAGTAACTAGTTTTATCCATTGTTGCCACAGTTACAACTTAAAGTAACTTTAGCGCATTTAGCATGAGTTGTGTTCAGCCACTAATTTGCAATTTGTGACGCAACTAAGGCAAATTTTTGGGTGCGGATTAAAAATTTGGATTTAGAAGACTTGATTCTGTATAAAACTACTAAAAACAGTAATTAATTCCATTTATAACCTATAAAATTTTGACACTCAGTACGTTATTTTGCAATTATGTATTGCAGAACTCGCATAAACTAGAAAACAATTTGTAAGTTAAATCTAATGCTTTGCAATTGACAAACGAATCATAGTACTTACATAACCTATAAAATTTTGACACCCAACACGTTACTTTGCAATTAGTATATCACAAAACTTGCATAACCTTAAAAACAATTTGTTAGTTTGATCTCTTGCTTTGCAATTGACAAATGTGCCATGATACGCACATAACCTACAAAATTTTTGTACTTAATACGCTCCGGAACTGTCAAAAATGTTCAAAAAATATTAAAAAATATTTTTCATTTTCAAAGTGATCTGATTTGATCTTAAATGATCTCGAAATGTCAAAAATGTTCTTAAATGATCAGAAAATGTTCCATTAATGTTTAAAAATGTTTGTCAAAGTTAGAAAGTTATCTTAAATAATCATTAAATGGTCAAAAAATAATTCATAACTATCAAAAAAATGTTTCTATTTCTATAAACCGTTTAAAACTAAAATTAACTAAATAACAATCTTAATTTAATTCATTGCAGATACCGCTACATTATTTAAGAAAATCATAATAGTAAAACAAGTTACCTTTTAGTTGTTTTTTATATATTTTTTAATGATTCACACTCTGATTGCTAATTTGCCTTAATTAAAAAGCACATAGAAACGAAATCCAATTAACATATATATGATTCAGAGCCACGGATATGAAACAATAATAAAAAGAAACGAGTTAGCAACCACACAACAAAAAAAATATTAAACGTAATTAATCGATTATTAAACAATTAGTTTGGCATGAAATATTTCTATTTTAAAACTGATGATAAGAACCGTTTATGCTTGTTATTATTTATTGTAATAAGGTATTGTTGTTGATGCTATAATTAAAAAAAAGTTATTATAGAAAGAAAGCAGACGTTCCGGAACATTTCTTCACTATCGATATTGTTACAATGACCAAAACGAGGTTGATTCTGAATAGGAAAGGCAATATTATGAAATATTGAAGGCCAAATTGTTCAATTAATTTTTGGTTAATTGTCAAAGTCATTGTCAATCGTGCAAAAAATTACCATCAATCCAGATTAATTTTATAGTAATATGGCCGGAAATCATTAATTTGTATAATTTAATAAAACTAAACAAATCCTAGCTTGACTAATTAAAACTGTTAATAAAAATGGATCCGTGTAGCTCAAAGATGAGCCAAAATTATTTGCGACAAATGGAAGAGAAAATATTTCATGTAAAGATGGATAAAAAGGATGCGGATAATGTTGAAAGTAATAGGAAAGTTGGGATGTATTTGCATGGAGATAAAGGTGAAACTAAGCAGGGAATTAAAGAAGATGATGGCAAATGTGTTGTTTATTCGTCGCCTAGTGTTGGGCAATTTCCTAAAGAAATATTAAATCAATTGAGTCATCATTCAAGGTATACATTTTGTTATATAAACCCTGCAACAAATAAATTTACTTCACGTCTTTATTACTTTGCTTAGTAAATTTAGATTCAAAAAATTTGAATTATTAAGGAACATTAATTTTGAGTCTTATAGTTTTAAGCACAATAATAAATTAGGTTTAAATTAAGATTTAAGTTTTTTGAAATCGTTGCTTTCATTCATTAAACTGCTGCTTAAAAAACCAAGTTGCGCTTAGTAAATTTTGAATCAGAAGACTTGAATTAGTAAGGAAACTTAATTTTAAGTTATGGAATTAATAATCTTAGTTTAAACTCAGATTAGCGTTTAAAACTGCTGCTTTTGTTAATTGAATTGCTCTAACTCCAATACTATACATTAGAATTTTATACAATTTAGTACCAACTTATCTTAATAGCATGAGTACCAACTGTAAAAAAAATAAATAATTTTCATACGCTTATTTTGACATAACCTTAATTTAGTCAACACTGCTTAAGCAAATAAAAAATTACTCAAAAACGATGCATTAAATATTGATGCAAATTGAAATTAATATACTTTACTAACTTGAGTATTAATTGTGTAAAATTGGTTTAAATCCATACGCCCAATTTAACATAACCTTAACTTAAGTGACTTGACGTAACTTCATTAAGAGTCACAATAGACAACTCGTTTGATTGTTTATAATATCAATTGTGTTCATAAGAACAGAAATATTTATTCAAAATTGTCTTCGCTATCATGCGATGCCGTGGTCGTACAAGGCATACTGACGAGGTTTGTAGAACCGAAACAATTGTCTATGCTTGACCCTTGGCCGCTGTGATTCGATTGACTGATTTTGAATAAATTATTAATTCATTTCATCTCAAAAAAATATTACTCAAAAATGATGCATTGGATATTGATGCAAATTGGTACCAATATACTTTACTATCTTAAGTACCAACTGTGTAAAATTGGTTTAAATCCATACGCTCAATTTAACATAACCTCAACTTAATTGACTTAACGTAACTCTACTAAGAATCACACTAGACAACTTAAAAAATCATTACTCAAAAATGATGCATTGGATTTTGATGAAAACTGGTACCAATATACTCTACTATCTTGAGTACCAACTGTGTAAAATTGGTTTAAATTTATACGCCCAATTTGACATAACCTTAACTGAAGCGACTTGGCGTAACTTCATTAAGAGTCACAATAGACAACTCAAAAAGATATTACTCAAAAATGATGCATTGGATATTGATGCAAATTGGTACCAATATACTTTACTATCTTGAGTACCAACTGTGTAAAATTGGTTTAAATCCATACGCTCAATTTAACATAACCTTAACTTAAGTGACTTGACGTAACTTCATTAAGAGTCACAATAGACAACTCAAAAAAATATTACTCAAAAATGATGCATTGAATTTTGATGAAAACTGGTACCAATATACTCTACTATCTTAAGTACCAACTGTGTAAAATTGATTTTAATTCATACGCCCAATTTGACATAACCTCAACTTAATTGACTTGACGTAATTCCATTAAAAGTTACACTAGACAACTCAACAAAATCAAAACTCAAAAATCATGCATTAAATTTTTATGCAAATTGGTACCAACATACTTTACTACTTTGAGTACCTACTCTGTAAAATTGGTTTGAATCCATACGCTCAATTTGACATAACCTCAACTTAATTGGCTTAACGTAACTCCATTAAAAGTCACACTAGACAACTCAAAAAATCATTACTTCAAAATAATGCATTAGATTTTGATAAAAACTGGTACCAATATACTGTTCTATCTTGAGTACCAACTGTGTAAAATTGGTTTAAATCCATACGCCCAATTTAACATAACCTCAACTTTATTGACTTGACGTAAATCCATTAAGAGTCACACTAGACAACTTAAAAAATTATTACTCAAAAATGATGCATTGGATTTTGATGCAAATTAGTACCAACATACTTTACTACTTTGAGTACCTACTCTGTAAAATTGGCTTAAATCCATACGCTCAATTTGACATAACCTTAACTTTATTGGTTTGACGTAAATCCATTAAGAGTCAAACTAGACAACTCAAAAAATTATTACTCAAAAATTGTTGCATTGGATTTTGATGCAAACTGGTACCAATATACTTTACTATCTTAAGTACCAATTGTGAAAAATTGGTTTATATCCATACGCCCAATTTGACATAACTTTAACTTAAACGACTTGACGTAACTTCATTAAGAGTCACACTAGGCAACTCAAACAATCATTACTCAAAAATGATGCATTGGATTTTGATGCAAATTGGTACCAATATACTTTATTACCTTGAATACCAACTGTGTAAAATTGGTTCAAATCCATACGGCCAATTTGACAGAACCTCAAGTTAATTGACTTGATGTAACTCCATTAAAAGTCATAGTAGACAACTTAAAATATTATTACTCAAAAATGATGCATCAGATTTTAATGCAAATTGGTACCAACATACTTTACTACCTTGAGTACCAACTGTGTAAATTTGGTTTAAATCTATAGACCCAATTTAACATAACCTCAATTTAACTGACTTGACGTAACTCAATTAAGAGTCACACTAGACAACTTAAAATATCATTACTCAAAAATGATGCATTGAATATTGATGCAAATTGAGACCAATATACTTTGCTACCTTTAATACTAACTGTGTAAAACTGGTTTAAATCTATACGCCCAATTTTATATAACCTCAACTTAATTGACTTAACGTAACTCTACTAAGAATCACACTAGACAACTTAAAAAATCATTACTCAAAAATGATGCATTGGATATTAATGCAAATTGGTACCAATATACTTTAATACTTTGAGTACTAGGTGTATAAAATTGGTTTAAATCCATACGCCTAATTTAACATAACCTCAACTTAATTGACTTGATGTAACTTTGTTAAAAGTCATACTAGACAACTCAAAATATTATTACTCAGAAATGATGCATTGGATTTTAATGCAAACTGGTACCAACATACTTTACTATCTTGAGTATCAGTTTTGTAAAATTGGTCTAAATCCATACGCCCAATTTGACAAAACTCAACTTAATTGACTTGACGTAACTTAATTACAAGTCACACTAAACAACTCAAAAAATCATTACTCAAAAATGATGCATTGGATTTTGATGCAAACTGGTACCATTATACTTTACTATTTTAAGTACCAACTGTGAAAAATTGGTTTAAATTCGTACGCCCAATTTGACATAACTTCAACTTAATTGAATCGAAGTAACTTTATAAAGTCACATTAAAAAACTCAAAAAATTATTACTCAAAAATTATGCATTGGATTTTGATGCAAACTGGTACAAACATACCTTTATATCATAAGTACCAATAGTGTAAATTTAATCAAAATCCATACGCTTTAACTTACATAACCTCAACTGTATTGACTTTCCTTATTTAAAGCAAGAAACGACTAACTCTCGGGTGAGTGGGTGGACTACTCCAATCCAAACTACTGACTTGTTATCATGGTATGGAGTAACTCACCCACCCACCCATCCAAGTGTTTGTTATCATGAGATCCAAAGTTTGACCTCTCTGAGAACGTCAAAAGTCACTTAATTACAAGAAAAAGTCGTAATCTAACCTTTTGATAACTAACACTTGGGTGGGTGGGTGGGCCACTCCAATCCAAACTACTGACTCGTTATTATGTTATGGAGTGTCCTACCCACCCACCCAAATGTTTGTTATCAAAAGATTCAAAGTTTGACCTCTCTGGAAACATCAGAAGTCACTTAATCACAAAAGAAGGTTGTGATCTAACTTTTTGATAACTAACACTTGGATGGGCCACTCCAATCCAAACTACTGACTCGTTATCATGATATGAAATTACCCACCCAAGTGTTTGTTATCAAGAGATTAAAAATTTTACCTCTCTGGAAACATCGGAAATCACTTAATCATTTTAATCCAAACTACCGACTTGTTACTATGGTATAGAGTTACCCAGCCACCCACCCAAGAGTTATCAAGAAATTGTATCTGTCACTCTGAAGACAATGCAATTTCTGGATCACCATCACTTAGGTGGGTGGGCGGGGACTAAAGTTAAAATTACTGACTCCAAATTAATGACCTGAGTACCCCGCCCACCCACCAAATTGTTTGTTACAGTTAAAACTGCTAACCGGCAATTAATGTTTTGCGTGCCCCGCCCACCCAACAGTTGTTTGTTATCAAGAAATTGTATCTGTCAACTTGAAGACAATCAAATTTTTAGATCACCAACACTTGGGTGGGTTGGCGAGAACTAAAGTTAAAACTACTGACTCCAAATCAAGAATCTAAATGCCCCACCCACCCACCAAATTGTTTGTTATCAAGAAATTGTATGTATCACTCTAAAGACAATATAATTTCTGAATCACCAACACTTGAGTAGGTGGGCGGGGACAACAGTTAAAACTACTGTCCAGCAATTAATAACCCGCCCACCCAACTGCTTGTTATCACTAGGTTAGATCTGTCACTCTGAAAACAATCCAATTTGTAGATTATTAACACTTGAGCGAATTGGCAGGAACCACAGTTAAAGACTGTCTCAAAATGTTTAAACTATGACTCAAGTGTCAATCGCAAAGCAACAAACTAAACTAAAACTTTTTAGGTTAGGTTAGGTTAGGTCTTGTCATTGTCTTAAAATCTTTAAACTGTGATTCAAATGTCAATCGCAAAGCAACAAATTAGATTTTATAGTTTTCTAGGTTAGATGCTTAGCAAATTAATTGCAAAGCGACAAACATTGTCTCAAAATGTTTAAATTATTTCCGGGCTGTGACTCAAGTGTCAATCAAAAAATGACAAATTAGATTTTGTCATTTTCTACGTTAGATACATAACGCGTAGAATCTGAAAAATGCTGATACTCATTCAGTCGCTTTGCATTTAAATTGTTCACAAATAAACAACGTTTTTGCTTTCAATTGTTTTTTTTTTTAAATTTTAGATTTGAATTACAATACGTCAAAAGCACACCAACGTCCGCCGAAAACAAAATACTCAACATAAAGAATCCCGAAATACAAGTAACAGAAAGTACCATCCAAATGAACACCGACAAAAGAATAATAGATTTAATGCACATCGATTCGACAAGAAGTTTTGCTAGCAGTGTCTCGAGATGCAGCAGCACACCACTTCCCATGAAACCACCACCAGGTCGCAGAAGAAACCAAAAGAATATAGATCTATTCAATCCAAATTACGGTCTCGAAAAAGCCAACTCGAATGTAGGTTCATTAGGTAGAAGTTTGTTGGAAAGCATACGAGCCAAAGTTTTTGGAATGTCAAAAACAACGATAATAAATAGTGATGGTAATAATTTATTTTGCAACTAGTTTCAACCTTTACAAAGCCATCATTGGACGGTGATACAAATAAGTATTGTATTTTAATAATTCAATTTTTAGATGATGAATGGAATTGTGAAACCTACTGCACTAACAGAAATCTAAAATTTCCTAGAGAAACCCGGCACGCCATGTCGACTATTTCGTTTGAATCAAGGATGTGCACTTCGTGCTCCAAACAATTAAAGAAGACGCCAACAACGGATGCCCAAACAAGTCCGATTGTTTCGGATGCCAAACTTAAATTAATCAAAAACGCCATACCATGTCCTTTAAATTTGTTATGCGATAGGGGAATACATGTCGGAAGATGCGATGATCTAATTAGGGAAAAAGTGCATTCCCAATTATGCGACGACAATTGTTCTTGTAGGAATACAAAAGGTAAGGATGTTGAAAAATTCAATGATACTAAACAAAAATCAGTTGAAAGGAAGTATCCAGGTTGTGCAAAACCGGTGAGTCACGATGTGGGAATCAATTGTCCTTCGGAGATTTCATTCGAATTGCAATCGAACGATTCGCAAGAGACTATTTTGAAATTGATGGAACCGCAGAGGGATCCTGATTCTGATTATGATGTGTTGAATGATTCTACGGAAACCTTTTTGCAGCTGATGGAACCGCATGTCAAGACCAAATCGCAGTTTACGATTATTGTTCCGTCACCTTTGCCGATTGCAGTGATAAATCGTAAGTGATTAATTTAAGAATAATTTATTTTTCGTGATTGATTGATTGTATGCTTTACATTTATAAAAAACTTGTTGCAGGCGTCAACTTTAGAAATGATTCTGTTTTATTGTCAATGTCATTACTTCCACGTTGCAAATAAAGAACTCTCGATCCATCAGAAGCAATTGTATAACATGTTAAGATCAAATATAAAAACGTCAATATTATTAACGAAATGAAAGTGATGAAAACAGTTACAAACCATTCTACGACATTATATTATGAATTTCATTTAATTGTCGTCCACCGCGACCGGTTTTTACTTTATTTATCTGCGGGACGCACAAAATGCAAATGAAAGTTGTGGAAATCGCGAAGAATGCACTTTTCATCGCACCGCAAAACACAACGTTTTTTTTTTCATGTTAACATGTGTATCAATAAATAATCAATTGATAAGATGAAATGAAATTGATGGCAAATACATCGCGTTTCCGCTTGTTCCGCTTGAGGCGGCCCGTTAAATGGTGAATATGTAGTATTCAGATATATTCTTGTTTAGCTTTAAATTAGCTGCTAGATTGTCTGCAAAACAGAGCATGGCGGACACGTTCTTGACCATCACTTTGTAAACGAGTTTTGTATCCTATTTTCGGATGAAACAAATAAATTTACTTCATTAAATCCAATCGGCTACGTTCGGGTCAAATCGGGATAATTTTAATGGCCGCCGTTTGTTACCATGGAAAAGTTAATTACAATTTAAATCAAATCGGGTAGGTTCGGGTCGAATCGAGAAGATTTTAATGGCGCCGTTTGTTATCATGGAAACGTTAATTACAATTATTAACGAAGTTTATTGTTAATAAATTTTATATTAAATGTTTATGCACAAATGCATATGTACGAATGTATATAATATGCGTCAGCCCAATTAGTAATTGTTTTGCAATTTTGTTATAATAAAAATGTTTCATATTTATAGAATTTGTAAACAATGATTAATTTGTTAGATTTTCACGAAACGATTGCCCAGTGGCGTGTAAATAATATTTTTAATTTTTCTCCTTTGCTGCACAATTCCGTGAAAGTTGCAAATTTTTCATTTACTTACATCGGCAACCTAGTTTTTAATTTTGGTGTGATTTCAGCACGTATACATATGCATGGATTTCACGCATTAAATTAAAGTCGAGATGGAAAATAAAAAACGTATTTATCGCTGCCCCATTTGGTTCTCGGCCACTTTTTATATTTACTCGCCATGAAATGTAATTCCGACTTAATTGCGTTTAAAACATATATACGCGTATTAAGGGGAATTATCATTCCTCTTCGTACATATCGTATGTGTGTGCGACAATTAGTTACGGTAGAGCCCGTGGAAAATTTACTTTTCTCTTTCCTTTCGCATGTTAATCCGCACACTTCAGTAGATGGCATGCATAAATGATTTATGTAGTTTTCGGGTTGATCAAAAGAGAAGTGAAATGATTGATTTTACAAATGCGTTCAATGCAATAGCAATTATTTTTAGCTTAATTTATTGAAACTCAAAAATACTCGAAAAATAGTAAATCTTAATATTTTTAAAAATGTTAGTATATAGTTTATGCTAAATTAGAAATTAATTTCAATATTGCAAACCACAGTGGCGTACAATGCGATAAAATGATTTCTAGCTTGAGATTCAAAAATACTCAATAAATCTTAATTATATTCAAAAATGCTTTTATGCTGTGTTAATATATGGTATAGTAGATTACCAAATAATTTTAATTTAATTGCTTCAATATTGCAACTACAGTGGCGTTCAATACAATGCAATGGTTCCTAACTTAATTCTGAAAGATTCAAAAATACTCAAAAAATTGCAAATCTTATTATTTGTAAAAATGCTTTCAGGCTGTATTAGTATATAGTATATACTACATTTACAATTAAACTCAATTAATTTGATTCAATATTGCAGCTACAGTGGCGTTTATAGCAATCAAATGATTTCTAGCTTAATTTATTGAGATTTAAAAATACTAAAAAAATAGTAAATCTCAATATTATTAAAAATGCTTTTAGGCTATGTTAGTATGTAATATGTACTACATTAACAATTAATTTTAATAAAATTGATTCAATATAGCAGCTACAGTGGCGTCCAATGCAATCAAATGATGTCTACCTTAATTTATTGAGATTCAAAAATACTTAAAAAAATAGTAAATCTCAATATTTTCAAAAATGCTTTTAGGTTATGTTAGTATATATTGTGTAATACATTAATAATTAATTTAAATTAAATTGATTCAACATTGCAGCTACAGTGGTGTCCAATTAAATAATTCCTAGCTTAATTCATTGAAATTCAAAAATATTAAAAAAATAGTAAATCTTAGCATTTTCAAAAATGCTTTTAGGCTATGTTAGTATATAGTATGTACTACATTAATAATTAATTTCAATAAAATTGATTCAATATTGCAGCTACAGTGGCGTTTAATGCAATCAAATGATATCTAGTTTAATTCATTAAGATTCAAAAATACTAAAAAAAAAGTAAATCTTAATATTTTTAAAAATGCTTTTAGGTTATGTTAGTATATAGTATGTACTACATTAATAATTAATTTCAATTAAATTGATTCAATATTGCAGCTACAGTGGCGTCCAATGCAATTACATGATTTTTAGCTTAATTCATTGATATTCAAAAATACTCAAAAATAGTAAATCTCAGTATTTTCAAAAATGCTTTTAGGTTATGTTAGTATATAGTATGTACTACATTCAAAATTAATTTCAATTAAATTGATTCAATATTGCAGCTACAATGGCGTCCAATGCAATAAAATGATGTCTACCTTAATTTATTGAGATTCAAAAATACTCAAAAAATAGTAAATCTCAATATATTCAAAAATGCTTTTAGGGTATGTTAGTATATAGTATATACTACATTCTTAATTAATTTCAATTAAATTGCTTCAATATTGCAGCTACAGTGGTGTCCAATGCAATTAAGTAATTTCTTACTTAATTCATTGAGATTCAAAAATATTCAAAAAATAGTAAATCTCAATATTTTTAAAAATGCTTTTAGGCTATGTTAGCATATACTATGTACTACATTAATAATTAATTTCAATTAAATTGATTCAATATTGCAGCTACAGTTGTGTCTAATGCAGTTAAATAATTTCTAGCTTAATTCATTGAGATTCAAAAATACTCAAAAAATAGTAAATCTTAATATTATTAAAAATGCTTTTAGGATATGTTAGTATGTAATATGTACTACATTACAAATTAATTTCAATTAAATTAATTTCAATTAAATTAATTCAATATTGCAGCTACAGTGGCCTTTAATGCAATTACATGATTTTTAGCTTAATTCATTGAGATTAAAAAATACTCAAAAATAGTAAATCTCAATATTTTCAAAAATGCTTTTAGGCTATGTTAGTATATAGTATGTACTACATGATTAATTAATTTCAATTAAATTGATACAATATTGCAATCACAGTACCGTTCGATGCAATCAAATGATAGTTTATAAATATTGGGCCGTTGGTTTGATACAGTGTTCCCGCCCACCCGCCCAAGTGTTTGTTAGCAAGAAATTTGTCTAATTTCACACTTGTAGCGTTTCTACCGTTTTTAGTATGACAGAATGAATGACAGTTGTTACTAATACGTCAGAGATGGTTACAATAACAAATTTCTTGATAACAAACACTTGGGCGGGTGGGCGGGAACACAGTTTATAAATATTAAAACGGAGGTTTAATACAGTGTTCCCGCCTACCCGCCCAACTGTTTGTTATAAAAAAAATTGCTTATTCTCATACTTGTTGCGTTTATGCTGCTTTTAGTATGACAGATTGAATGACAGTTGTCACTTATACGTCAGAGGTAAGTACAATAACAAATTTCTTGATAACTAACACTTGGGCGGGTGAGCGGGAACACAGTTTATAAATATTGAGTCAGTGGTTTGATACAGTGTTTCCGCCCACCCGCTCAAGTGTTTGTTATTAAGAAATTTGCTTATTCTCACACTTGTTGCGTTTCTGCCGTTTTTAATGTGTCAGATTGAATGACAGTTGTCACTAATACGTCAGAGGTGGGTACAATAACAAATTTCTTGCTAACTATCACTTGGGCGGGAACACAGTTTATAAACATTAGACCGGTGATTTAATATAGTGTTCCCGCCCACCCGCCCAAGTGTTTATTATCAAGAAATTTGCTTATTTACACACTTGTTGCGTTTCTGCTCTTTTTAGTATGACAGATTGAATGAAATTTGTCAATAATACGTCAAAGGTGGTTACTTTAACAAATTTCTTGATAACAAACACTTGGGTGGGTGGGCGGGAACACAGTTTATAAATATTGGGCCGGTGGTTTAATACAGTGTTCCCGCCCACCCGCCCAAGTGTTTGTTATCATAAAATTTGCTTATTCTCACACTTGTTGCGCTTCTGCTGTTTTTAATGTGACAGACTGAATGTCAGTTGTTACTGATACGTCAGAGATAGGTACAATAACAATTTTTTTGATAACACGGCCAATATTTATAAACTGTGTTCCCGCCCACACGCCCAAGTGTTTGTTATCAAGAAATTTGCTTATTCTCACACGTTTTGTGTTTCTGCTGTTTTTAGTATGACACATTGAATAACAGTTGTCAGTGATACGTCAGAGGTGGGTACAATAACAAACTTCTTGCTAACTATCACTTGGGCGGGTGGGCGGGAACACAGTTTATAAATATTTGGCCGGTGGTTTGATACAGTGTCGCCGGCCTAGTATTTTTAAACTGTGTTCCCGCCCACCCACCCAAGTGTTTGTTATCAAGAAATTTGTTATAGTAACCACGTATTAGTGACAAATGTCATTCAATCTGTCATACTAAAAAGAGCATAAACACAACAAGTGTGTAAATAAGCAAATTTCTTGATAACAAACACTTGGGCGGGTGGGCGGGAACACTATATTAAAGCACCGGTCCAATATTTATAAACTGTGTTCCCGCCTACCCGCCCAAGTGATAGTTAGCAAGAAATTTGTTATTGTACCCACCTCTGACGTATTACTGACAACTGTCATTCAATCTGACACATTAAAAACGGCAGAAACGCAACAAGTGTGAGAATTAGCAAATTTCTTAATAACAAACACTTGAGCGGGTGGGCGGAAACACAGCTTATAAATATTGGACCGGTAACTTAATACAGTGTTCTCGCCCACCCGCTCAAGTGTTTTTTATCAAAAAATTTGCTTATTCTCACACTTGTTGCGTTTATGCTGTTTTTAATGTGACAGATTAAATGACAGTTGTCACTAATACGTCAGAGGTGAGTACAATAACAAATTTTTTGATAAGTAACACTTGGGCGGGTGGGCGGGAACACAGTTTATAAATATTGGGTCGGTAGTTTGATACAGTGTTCCCGCCCACCCACCCAAGTGTTTGTTACCAAGAAATTTGCCTATTTTTACACTTGTTGCGTTTCTACTGTTTTTAGTACGACAGATTGAATGACAGTTGTCACTAATACGTCAGAGGTGGGTACAATAAAGCATTTTTGATAACTAACACTTGGGCGGGCAAATTATCATAAAAGTTTGAGAATATATTTGAATATTTTCAAAAATGCTTTTAGGCTATTTTAGTATATTGTATGTACTACATTAATAATTAATTTGATTTAATATTGCAACCACAGTGGCGTTCAATACAATATACTGATTTCTTGCTTGAGATTCAAAAATAATCGAAAAGTTTTTTGAATTAATTTCAATTAAGCTATATACGTTCATAAACTAATTAACATTAATTAAAGCCAACAATAATATTGTTGTCCACCCTTCATATAACATGATTCCAAAATTGTAATTAATTATTAATTATTGTGGAATGTTGATTTGGAGAAATAATATAATGGAATTCAATTATGTTAAGCGTATTCGGCAAGCAGCCCTGTTATTTAGTGAAGGGTGGCGGACGATACGGCCGGTGGGGGCCCTCGCCGAGAGACGTTCTTCTCTTCCCCTGTGTGAATCGTTCTTTTACCACCACATCCCCACCCTACCTATATAAGAACTGGATGGCATCACAGAGGCGCGCAGTCGTACGGTTTACAATTCCGTGTGCGGTTCCCTTTTTGTTCGCGTTTCACAAACGTTCTTCGTACTATACACAGCAGCGTTTTCATACACATTTTAATATACCTGAGAGGAAAGAATCGATCGAACAGTAAAGTGCGCGAGTGAATCCACACCCAATCATATATTTTTAAGAAGAACTTTTTTATATATATTTAGTTTAATATATATAAATTTTTTTGGATACTTTTATACCAAATTTTTTGGGTCCTTTATTGATTGGTGAGTTCGATGCTGTTACTTGTTTTTTTTACATAGCCGGCGTTCTTTGCCGGTATAAATAAACATTTCACGTGTTTTGAATTTATGTTAATTTGCGTTGATTATTGTAATCGAATTATTGCATACTTAATTGATTTATGTGAAGAAATGCGAATAAAATTAAATCCAATTGGAATTCACAAGTTTTGGTAATTAATTTCAAAACTGAAATTTTGAAAATTATGCACTAAATATTTATGATAAGGGTAGTTAAGCAGAATTTTTAATTTTTGCTTAAATATTAATTTTTTAGTTCGTTAAGAAATCCAAATAATTTTGGAATTTAATATTGAAAATTGGTCAAAATGTAGTCAAAACAATTTACTATTTGGGTTGCGATTGATTACAATTAAATTGATAATGGTATTAATATATTTACTGATTTAATTAATCTTTCCAATCTTAATTAAATTGATCAAAAACTACTAACAATATGCAATTAGAATAATTATTGAATACAGAATTAATCAATTATTAAGCCGCTAAAAAATGATTGATAAGCAATCGAAACGTATAAATTAATCAATCCATTCATTCAAGTGCATTTAGCGTGTGTTTCGCGAACACCAGCTCTAGCTTATGCTCGCCTGATGAAAAGTGCATAAAACTGCATTTCGCAAGCCAGCAAACAAAACCAGATTTCATTATAATTTATGCTAATAACACGGCGCTTTGTAATCATTAACAATCTTATATAAAATTGGTGAGTAATGATTTTATTTAAATTAACAAAATATTATTTTGATTCTAAAATTAAAATTTCTCTTTCTTTGTCTTCAATATTTATTTATTTATTTACAACAAAAACGTGCTGGATTAATTGATCAGGAAAGTGGTATTAATGCCGCTTTATCCATCGGGTCGTAGATCAATGACCGTTTTGCATATCTATTTACGTATAAAACCTGATTTTCCGCAATCTGCAATTCAATAGCATTCGAACACTTTCATCCTTACGATTGTATAATTACCGATGCAAATGAATTTATTATTTTTTTTTAATTCACTAAATTTTCTTCACACTCGCTCCCCATAATTCTGAAGGAATGTTTACGTTTTATTTATTAAAGATCAGAGCTGTTTCTGGAATAAATCATTCGACACGACAAAGTAATGTTATTTTTAGTTTATGAAAAACGTTTTGAACTTTCTCTGTTTATCGCATGATTCACTGATTACCATGCACAATAATTCCCCTGCGCTGTTGAGACAACGAGGGGCTCTTGTACGCGATGATTCATAATTTTGGGGTTGCCCAGAATTAGAACAAATGCATACACACAAAATATTTTTAGTGTAGAAGCATTGATGACAATAAAATTCATCGATTAGTTTTGTTTTATATCACAATTATTAATTGAATGCTGAAAAGTTGATGGAAGGATTTTGAAAATTTTGAAAAAAAAAATTGCTGAGTAGAGATTTAATGTTCTTGTATTTTCTATCATTGAAGCATTGATTGAGGATTATTTGTTACAAATTTTAACAAAATTCGTCGATTAGTTTTTGTTTTATATCACAATTATTAATTCAATGCTGAAAAGTTGATTAGAAGGATTTTGAAAATTTTGAAAAAAAAAAAAATAGCTGAGTAGAGATTTAATGTTCTTGTATTTTCTATGATTGAAGCATTGATTGAAGATTATTTGTTGAAAATTTTAACAAAATTCATCGATTGGTTTTTGTTTTATATCACAATTAGTGATTAAATGCTAAAAAAATGATTAGAACGATTTTGAAAATTTGGAAAAAAAAATTGTTGAGTAGAAATTTAATGTTTTTGTGTTTTTTATTATTAAAGCATTGATTGATAATTATGCACAGCAAATTTCAACAAAATTCGTCGATTAGTTTTTGTTTTATATCACAATTAATGATTGATTGTTGAAAAATTGATTAGTATGATTTTGAAAATTTTGAAAAAAATATTTCTGGGTAGAAATTTGATGTTTTTCTATTTTCTATCAATAAAGCATTGATTGAAGATTATTTCTTGCAAATTTCAACAGAATTTATCGATTAATTTTTGTTTTATATCACAATTAATGATTGAATGTTGAAAAATTGATTAGTACGATTTTGAAAATTTTGAAAAAAATATTTCTGAGTAGAAATTTGATGGTCTTGTATCTTTTATTATTAAAGCATTGATTGATGATTATGTACAGCAAATTTCAACACAATTCATTGATTAGTTTTAGTGATATCACAATTAGTGATTAAATGCTAAAAAGTTGATTAGAGCGATTTTTAAAATAAAAAAAAAATTTCTGAGTAGCAATTTAATGTTCTTGTAATTTTTTATTATTGAAGCATTGATTGATGATTATGTACAGCAATTTTCAACAAAATTAGTCGATTAGTTTTTGTTTTATATCACAATTAGTGATTGAATGTTGAAAAATTGATTAGTACAATTTTAAATTTTGAAAAAAAAAATTCCAAGTAGAAATTTAATGTTTTTGTATTTTTTATCATTAAAGCATTGATTGAAGATTATTTTTTGCAAATTTCAACAAAATTCATAGAATGGTTTTTGTTTTATATCACAATTAGTGATTAAATGCTAAAAAGTTGATTGGAACAATTTTGAAAATATTAAAAAAATTATTGCTGGGTACAAATTTGATGTTTTTTTGTTTTCTATTATTGAAACATTGATTAAAGATTATTTGTTGCAAGTTTCATTAAAACTCATCGATTGGTTTTTGTTTTATATCACAATTAGTGATTAAATGCTAAAAAGTTGATTAGAACAATATTGAAAATATGTTCTTGTATTTTCTATCATTGAAGCGTTGATTGAGGATTAATTGTTTCAAATTTCAACAAAATTTATCTATTGGTTTTTGTTTTATATCACAATTAGTGATTAAATGCCGAAAAGTTGATTGGATAATTTTTTTTGAATTTTCAAAAAAATATTTCTTGGTAGAAATTTAATTTTCTGGTATTTTCTATCATTGAAGCATTGATTGGAGATTATTTGTTGCAAATTTCAACAAAATTCATCGATTGGTTTTTGTTTTATATCACAATTAGTGATTAAATGCTAAAAAGTTGATTAGAACAATTTTGAAAATATTGAAAAAAATATTGCTGGGTAGAAATTTTATGTTCTTGTATTTTCTATCATTGAAGCATTAATTGAAGATTATTTGTTGCAAATTTCAACAAAACTCTTCGATTGGTTTTTGTTTTATATCACAATTAGTGATTAAATGCTAAAAAGTTGATTATAACAGTTTTGAAAATTTTGAAAAAAATATTGCTGGGTAGAAATTTAATGTTCTTGTATTTTTTATCAGTGAAGCATTGATTGGAGATTATTTGTTGCAAATTTCAACAAAATTCATCGATTGGTTTTTGTTTTATATCACAATTAGTGATTAAATGCTAAAAAGTTGATTAGAACAATTTTGAAATTTTTAAAAAAATATTGCTGGGTAAAAATTTATTCTTTTTGTATTTTCCATCATTGAAGCATTGATTGAAGATTATTTGTTGCAAATTTCAACAAAATTCATCGATTAATTTTTGTTTTATATCACAATTAGCGATTAAATGCTAAAAAGTTGATTAGAACAATTTTGAAAATATTGAAAAATATTTTGCTGGGTAGAAATTTAATGTTCTTGTATTTTCTATCATTGAAGCATTGATTGGAAATTATTTGTTGCAAATTTCAACAAAATTCATCGATTGGTTTTTGTTTTATATCACAATTAGTGATTAAATGCTAAAAAGTTGATTAGAACAGTTTTGAAAATTTTGAAAAAATATTGTTGAGTAGAAATTTAATGTTCTTGTATTTTTTATTATTAAAGCATTGATTGATGATTATGTACAGCAAATTTCAACAAAATTCATTGATTGGTTTTTGTTTTATATCACAATTAGTGATTAATGGTTGAAAAACTGATTTAATCCTGAAACAAAACATTATGAATTCAAAAACAACTTGCACAATTTTCTCACAATGCAATCACAATATAAACAAAAAACATTATTGTTATTATATTTAATTAACGGCAGGAAAATTCTAATCATTTGGCAAATTAGGCGAGAACGGATTATATTAATTTCAATTATAAATTTTAGATTATAATTGCATATCTTGCAGCGCAAACTAAATATAATCATTTGCTGGTTTTTGTTCGTTGATTAGAATCAATTAGTCATTTCCTCCAAGATAGCCCGAGGTTTTATATAGTATGCGGCCGGCCGGTTGTGCGCCCGGTAAAAGGCAACTTTACACAGGTGATATGCAGAAAACACGTACAATTATTACCCTGACCTCGCACTCGAGCAGTCATTCACCGACTGGTTTAGTATGTTACTCAAACACCATGTGCTTTATTATAGCTGCACGGCATTAACGAGTTGTCTCCTTATTTATATTATTTTAGTTTGTTGATGCGCGTTTTTTTTTCTTTCTTTTCGCCACTGCTGCTGAACGTGTAATTAGTGAGCACCTTTCTGGCAAGACAAATTAGTTTACATAACATCAATCAAGTGGTAAAAAGGATGAGATGAAGAGATTAACTACGTCTGGTATTATAAAAGGATTTACATTCTTTTAATTTAATATTGGGCGTAACTGTAATATTTGCTGCATTGTATCCATTGAAGTTTGAAGCCCATATCAATTTAGTTTGAATAATAATGTGGGGATGGGTTCTAAAATATGAACTGGGCTTATATAAACCAACGGGAACCCATATAGACGAACCTAACCACGTGAATCTACATTGCTTCAACTTGCTAAAATCTCAAGTCTGTACAAAGCTTTAGATTACAAAATTTATATCCACTTGAGGCAAGAATTTATAATTAATTAATTCTTTAAAAGAAATTGATTCATTAAAACATCTTGACACATAACAATCGTTAAATTGAATTTCATAAGTACCACCTATAGAAAATCTTGAAGCTTTTGTACTGGATTAAATAAATAAAGAAAGGCTCCTTCATACCAAAACGGTAGTCGATGATAATTCAGCTCACAATGATTATATCAATCCGATAATCGCAGCTGAATGAAGACAGACCTCCCATCACATCACATCCACTATAACGCGCATACATTCCTTCCTTCACTCCTTCTTCTTCTTCTTATTTGCATATCTGCGGTTTCAAGAGAACCAAGGACGCACGTCTATTTACATCCGAGTTTGTCCTTAGTTATTTTTATATTTATTTAGAGAAAGACAATATGCAGACGGATTCTATTTACGGGCCCTTTTACGGTTTTCATTGCCATGGACGGGAAATTTCATTGCCATCAAGGATGGAGAGAGTGAGGGGGCGGATGCGGAGGATCCAGACGTTAGCTATTGACCTAGCCGCGCGCCTAAGCCGGGTTCACACGCAACATCTTTGAATATTGATTTTCACAATACTATTGTCTGCTCTGCTCATTTCGTTAGTAATTAATTAATTATTTTCGATTCAAATCAATTTTAAGTTAATTACAAAAAAACAGTTTGTTGTTAATCGGAGATTAATGTCTGGCGAACTGTACATACAAATTGCAAACGGATCGGCAAAGTAGGACAGAAAAAAATTGTTTGTGGCAGCCAGGCATATGGATGGTTTTCTTGGAGATTTGCAAACTAGTTTCAAGATCGTAAAATGAAATGCAAAACGTGACAAATTTGTCACAGACGCACACAGGATACATAAATCTTTAATCGTAAAACGTGAAACAATAAAAAGGTGCAACGCCTAGTTAATAATTTAATATACAAAAACAATCTCTTTCTTCCTCATCGCATTAAAACTTATAATAACTTTATAATAAACAATTTAAAATTAAATTTCCTGTGTGAAGCTCACCAAAAGACAATTTTTTTCTCACACTTAATAATATTATTCCATCCATTAATCTAAACAAAATTGATTCATATTAATTAAACTGTTATTGCATGCAAAAGGAACAGTAAATTGAGGAGGTAATAACGTTTCCCAAACAGTTATTGGTTTGGATGGCGATAATCATTTCCCTCTGCAATCAAGCGGCAGATGATTCGCTTGTAATTGGGTATCGAGGTCATATCATAAAAATAATTATTTATGAAAAGATATTATAATGGACATTCTCTGCGATCAATTCGGCGCTATTGTTGGAATTCAGCGTGCTCAACAAAGCGTGATCGTGAAGCATTCCCAACCTATACCATGACCCTGTGTAACAATTAATATTAATTTTAAGACAGTATTAGTCCTCAGTTACGAAATTCAAAATCGTCTTATCTAATTTTTAGCTTTTAATCACTAATTGTGATATAAAACAAAAACCAATGGATGAATTTTGTTGAAATTTGCAACAAAATAATCTTCAATCAATGCTTCAATAATAGAAAATACAAGAACATTAAATTTCTACTTAGCAATATTTTTTTTTTAAATTTTTAAAATCCTCCAATCAACTTTTCAACATTTATCACTAATTGTGATATAAAACTAAAACTAATCGCTGTGTTTTGTTGAAATTTGCAGCAAATAATCTTCAAACAATGTTTTAATTATAGAACATACAATAACATTAAATTTATACTCAACAATATTTTTTCCAAAATTTTCAAAATCGTTCTAATCAACTTTTTAGCATTTAATCACTAATTGTGATATAAAACAAAAACCGATCGATGCATTTTGTTGAAATTTGCAACAAATAATCTTCAATCAATGCTTTAATGATAGAAAATACAAGAACATTTAATTTCTACTCAGCAATATTTTTTTCAAAATTTTCAAAATTATTTTAATCAACTTTTTAGCAATTAATCACTAATTGTGATATAAAACAAAAACCAACCGATGAATTTTGTTGAAATTTGCAACAAATAATCTTCAAGCAATGCTTTAATGATAGAAAATACTAAAACATCAAATTTCTACTCAGCAATATTTTTTTTTATTTTTTCAAAATTGTTCCAATCAACTTTTTAGCATTTAATTACTAATTGTGATATAAAACAAAAACCAATAGATGAATTTTGTTGAAATTTGCATCAAATAATCTTCAATCAATGCTTCAATAATAGAAAATACAAGTACATTAAATTTCTACTTAGCAATACTTTTTTTTTAAATTTTTAAAATCCTCCAATCAACTTTTCAACATTTATCAGTAATTGTGATATAAAACTAAAACTAATCGCTGTGTTTTGTTGAAATTTGCAACAAATAATCTTCAAACAATGTTTTAATGATAGAAAATACAATAACATTAAATTTCTACTCAACAATATTTTTTCCAAAATTTTCAAAATTAATTTAATCAACTTTTTAGCAATTAATCACTAATGTGATATAAAACAAAAACCAACCGATGAATTTTGTTGAAATTTGCAACAAATAATCTTCAAGCAATGCTTTAATGATAGAAAATACTAAAACATCAAATTTCTACTCAGCAATTTTTTTTTTTTTTTTTTTTAAATGTTCCAATCAACTTTTTAGCATTTAATTACTAATTGTGATATAAAACAAAAACCAATCGATGAATTTTGTTGAAATTTGCAACAAATAATCTTCAATCATAGCTTCAATGATAGAAAATATAAGACCTCAGTTGCTATCTATATATAAATATATTTGCCATTGAGCAAAAGTGTTAATTGCGAAATTAAATTATGCGTTAAATTTGTTACATCAAAAATATTTAATTAAAATTCATGGGATTCTCTCGGTAATTGCCATAGATTTTAAATTGATCCGAAAATTACCATTGTAGCAATAGCAATGCGGCGGAATCTTAATTGCGAATTGTTGTAATGAGCCGACTATTTCAATATTTCGCGATAAGATAAGCAAACATTTATAATAAACCTTTCATCGCGATACACATTAAAGCCGATAAACAGTTTTAATTGCATCTGATGATGGATGGATGGATGGATGATGAAGAGGCTCTCGTGTTTTGGATAATTGTCACGCTTATTAATGCTAATAATAATAATATTAAATTTAATTGGAGTTAATTTCCTAGAATAGAAGCTACACGCTTTGATTCATCTTGCTTGAAAGAATATTTAAAATTAATTAATTGGATTACGCAAATGCGAGCGAGCGAGCGAGAGACATCCTCTTGCTGCGAAAAAAATATATAGAAATTTTGTGAGGAAATATAATCTTCTTGTTTAGTCGAGCAGTAAAATTGAACCGGAAAGAAGAAATTTGTGGTTGAATTTTATTTTCAAATAATAATTGCAATTTCTCCGGTTTTCTTTCCCGCAAAAGATCTCGGATAAGGCGAGACAATAATTTTGTGCACTTTTGTGCTGGCTACCTCGACTGTGACAAGATCTCAATCGACGCGATTGCGTTGTCTTTATATATAGAGGAAAGTGAATGTTATATTACAAAGTTAAGCAAATTTTACTTTAAATTGTTTTGTTATTAATTGATTCTATTTTGGTTGCAGTTGATAAAACGTCGTCGATAACAATGAACGGAATGAACGGACACGCCAATGGAGACCTCAACGGATGCGGCGACATTATCACCCAGAACCAGCAGAAGGGATGCTGGACGATTGGTCTTATCAATTCCAAGTATCGTTATTTGACCGCCGAGACATTCGGGTTCAAGATCAACGCTAACGGCGCCTCTCTCAAGAAGAAACAGATCTGGACTTTGGAACCAGAAAATAACAATGGAGGAGATAGTAAGTGTTTTTATAAATTAATTGTGTTCGGATTATTTCTAAACCGTGCATTAAAAATTGATGCAATTTGTCACTGATATACTTTATAGTTACTAGTATTGGCTCCATAAATTTGAGTAGAATCCATACGCTTAACTGGACATAAATTCAATTTGTTAAGTCGACCCATTTCAAGTTGCATCTTATGGGGGTAATAGAGCAAATAGTGCATTGGAATTTGATGCAATTTGTTACTGATTTACTTTATAGTCATCAGTATTGGTTCCATAAATTTGATTAAAATCCATACGCTCAATTTGACATAATCTCAATTCAATCGATCTCACTTAATCTTTCCTACAAGATGCAAGGTAGCAAAAATAAGCCATAACTCCTAAACTGTACATTGAATTTTAATGAAAATTGGTACTAATATACTTCATTAATAGTAGTACCGGCTTCACAAATTTGATTAAAATCTATACGTTCAATTTGACATAACCTCAACTCAATCAATCTCACTTATTGCTGCAAGCTAGCAAAAATAAGCCATAACTCTTAAACTACACATTGGATTTTAATGAAAATTGGTACCAATATATTTCATTAACATTAGTACCGGTTCCACAAATTTGATTAAAATCCATACGCTCAATTTGACATAACCTCAATTCAATCAATCTCACTTATTGCTGCAAGCTAGCAAAAATAAGCCATAACTCTTAAACTGCACATTGGATTTTAATGAAAATTGGTACCAATATATTTCATTAACATTAGTACCGGTTCCACAAATTTGATTAAAATCCATACGCTTAATTTTACATAACCTCAATGTAATTGATCTTACTTAATCTTTTCCATAAGCTGCAAGCTAGCAAAAATAAGCCATAACTCTTAAACTGCACATTGGAATTTAATAAAAATTGGTACCAATATACTTTATTAACATTAGTATTGGCTCCACAAATTTGATTAAAATCCATGCGCTCAATTTGACATAACCTAAATTCAATCGGTCTTACTTAATCTTTCCCACAAGCTGCTAGCTAGCAAAACTAAGCCATAAGCCATAACTCTTAAACTGCACATTGGATTTTAATGAAAATTGGTACCAATATACTTCATTAACATTAGTACCGGCTCCACAAATATGATTAAAATTCATACGCTCAATTTGACATAACCTCAATTTAATCGATCTCACTTAATCTTTCTCATAAGCTGCAAGCTAACAAAAAAAGCCATTACTCCTAAACCGTACATTGTATTTTAATGAAAATTGGTACCAATATACTTCATTAATATTAGTACCGACTTCACAAATTTGATTAAAATCCATACGCTCAATTTGACATAACCTCAATTTAATCGATCTCACTTAATCTTTCTCATAAGCTGCAAGCTAACAAAAAAAGCCATTACTCCTAAACCGTACATTGTATTTTAATGAAAATTGGTACCAGTATACTTCATTAATATTAGTACCGACTTCACAAATTTGATTAAAATCCATACGCTCAATTTGACATAACCTTAATTCAATCGATCTTATTTAATCTTTCCCATAAGCTGCAAGCTGGCAAAAATAAGCCATTGCTCCTAAACTGTACACATAATTTTAATGAAAATTGGTACCAATATACTTCATTAACATTAGTACCGGCTCCACAAGTTTGATTAAAATCCATACGCTCAATTTGACATAACCTCAATTCAATCGATCTCACTTAATCTTTCCCATAAGCTGCAAGCTAGCAAAAATAAGCCATAACTCTTAAACTGCACATTGGATTTTAATGAAAATTGGTACCAATATACTTCATTAATATTAGTACCGGCTCCACAAATATGATTAAAATTCATACGCTCAATTTAACATTACCTCAATTTAATCGATCTCACTTAATTTTTCCTTTAAGCTGTAAGCTAGCTAAAATAAGCCATAACTCCTAAACTGTACATTGGATATTATTGAAAATTAGTACCAATATACCTTATTAATATCATTTCTTATAAAATAAATTTGATTAAAATCCATAGGCTTATGATGAATGAATTGTTGAATTATTGGTCATCATTTGATCACAAAGTCGTTTTCTAATCACAAAATGACTCGTTGCTTGAATAATAAAAATGAAACAATGTTGAATGTTTACGTTGGTATACCTGTGCTAAATGGAAACATGTGACGGCTGGCATCGTTTGTGTTGTTGAATTTTTTATGGATACCATATAACGGCAACTCACCATATGTTTGGATCTAATATTATTTATTATTATTTTTTATTTGGCGCCGATATTAAGCATGTGGTAATATTCACAGGAGGCATGTTGTTAATTTTGCCTCCGGTAGATTTCTCATTAAAATTTAATAAACATATAAAAGCCTCAGCATTGTTAAATAAATAATTTCTATTTCAGGTTTGATCTACTTGAAGTCTCATTTGGATAAATATTTGGCCGTCGATTCATTCGGCAACGTTACATGCGAAAGCGAAGAAAAGGAACCTGGATGCCAATTCCAAATCAGCGTTTCCGAAGACGGAAGCGGACGCTGGGCATTGAAGAACGTTGTACGCGGCTACTTTTTAGGATCCACCTCCGATAAACTTACATGCACTGCCAAAGTACCAGGAGATGCCGAATTTTGGCACATCCATCTTGCCGCCAGACCACAAGTAAGTCAATTTGCTTAACAACAGAACAATTCTTAACTAATTTTATTGTTTCGCAGGTGAACTTAAGAAGCATCGGCCGTAAACGCTTCGCCCACCTCTCCGAAAATCTGGATGAAATCCACGTCGACGCCAACATCCCATGGGGAGAAGATACACTTTTCACCCTCGAATTCAGATTAGACGAGTCCGGCAAATACGCCATCCACACATGCAACAACAAATACCTCTCGATGGGCGGCAAGCTCGTCGACGCCTGCAACAAGGATTGTCTATTCTCAGCGGAATACCACAGCGGACAATTGGCGCTTAGGGATAGAACTGGTGCTTATTTGAGCCCCATTGGATCGAAAGCCGTTCTCAAAACGCGTTCCAATACTGTCACCAAGGATGAACTATTTTCATTGGAGGATTCTCTACCGCAAGCCAGCTTTGTCGCTTCGTTGAATTCCCGATTCGTATCAGTCAAACAAGGTAGGATTGTTAATATTATTGGAAATTTATTTTTACGAATGCATTACTAGTATCAGCTTTACTAGAACCTTCTAAGTAACTAATGTATTTGTAAGAATAAATTTAACTAGTGTGTACGGGGCTTAATACATTTGATTGCATAATATTCCTGATTTGGTTGGATTATTATTGGATAATGAGGAAATGAATTAAATTAAATTATCCACTTTCAATTAATAAAATTGTTGCCAGCAGATGATTGCTTCGTTAATGATAATTCTTGCATTATATCGTCGGCGCGGTATTGCTTATTATTAACGCTGTCAGTGGTCCTGGCCGCAACAAAGGTGTCGTGATGTGGCGGTTTTAATTGAACCAATTTAATTTAAAAAAAGACGTGGCCTCTCCGTTGGTGGTTATTAGATGGGAATTATTTATTCGTAAATCAGTACAGAGACACGTGGAAATATTTTTTATATTTTGGACCATTCAGAAAGTCATCAAAATTTGAAGAAATTGCAATTAATTGTATAATTTGATGCAACACACATAACCTAAAAAAATGTTGACACTTAATTTGACATTTACATAACCAGAAAAAATCGGAGATACAATCTGTGATGTGTGAAAAAGTATTGATATCAATCGCTTCGTGATTGACAATTGTTGACATATCTGCCACTATCCTAGTTTGTACAAAATTGACATTTGACGCACTTAACCTAAAAAATATGATATTTATTCTTCGGCTCTTCGGATCTTCGTTTGATAGTTGTGGAAAGATTTTCACTCGCATAACCTAAAAAACGTGACATATTTACTGTCACTAGCGTCACTGTGTTCACATAACCTAAAACAATTTTGACATTTTATAAGACGCTTTATGTTTGACAGATTTATCTTGAAGTTGTTGACAGTTATTTATATAACCTAAACAATATGTGATTTTGTTTGGCAGATTCATCAAGGTACTAAACCTAACCTAAAAAGTTTTGAAATATTGGTTTGCGATTGGACAGTATTGTTGCAGCATTCACATAACCTAAAAAAATGTTGACATTTAAAATATGATATTTGCGTTTGACAGATGCGTCACGATACTCACATAACCTAAAAGTACTAGAACAGTATTGTTGCGGCATCTACATAACCAACAAAAATTATAAGATTTAATATTATACTTTGTTTTTGACAGATTCGTCATTATACTCACATAACGTAAACAGATTTAAACTAGACATGTCAGTTTGCGATTGACAATAGCATCATCAGTTTAAGTAAGTTACAAAAATAATTTTTTGCTTTGCGATTGCCAGTGGCGTCTCGTCAATCATAACCTAAAAAGACTTGGTATCTTATATCACTCTGTATGACGCTTCTTCATTGTCAGATGCGTCACGGCACTTACGTAAGATAAAATGTTTTTAGCTTGAACTAGATACTTTGAATCTGTCGCTTCGCGATAGTTGTCTCAGTACGCACAACTTGAATTTTTTTTACATTTGTCGCTTTGCGATTGACAATTAGCGATTAATGTATTTGTCAATTTGTCGATTCGCTATTGTTGTGTTTCAGTACGTACAACTTAAAACTTTTTCTCATTTGTCGCTTCGCGATTGACAGTTTGCGATCAATGTATTTTTTATTCTGTCGCTTCGCGATTGTTGTGTCGCAGTATGCACTTTTCATGTTTTTACATTTGTCACTTTGCGATTGACATTTGTGAATAAAAATATATTTCTGCTATTAATTTGTCGCTTCGCGATTGACAGTTTACGGTAAATGTTTTTTTTCAATCTGTCGCTTTGCGATTGTTGTGTCTCAGTATGCACTTCTCATGTTTTTACATTTGTCGCTTTGCGATTGGTGTTTGTGAATCAAAATATATTTTTAAGATTAATTTGTCGCTTCGCGATTGAAGCGTCTCGGCAGTACCATAACTCTTCTCGATTGTTGTGTCTCAGTACGCACTTTTTAAACTTTTTTTTATATTTGTTGCTCTGCGATTGACAGTAGCGTCTCGGTGACTTGAACTAAATACTTAATTTGTTGCTTTGCGATTAATAGTTGCGTCACGTCACTCACATAACCTAAAAAGTTTTAAAATATAATTTATTGACAGTAGCGTCACAGCAATTACATAACCTAAAAGAAATGACATTTAATCTGCCGCTTTGCTTCTGGGAAAGAATACATCTTTGCGGTTATACTCATGGCACTCACATAACCTAAAAAATATTAAAAATTAACAAGTTGGCCTCATTATCTGTTCTTGGACTTTGACAACCGATTTGTCTTTTTACAATTGATAGGTTCTCATATTGATTGACTGATGTTTTAGGCACGCACATAACCTATAAAATACCAATATTTAATCAATTGCTTTGCGATAACATCACAGTATACACATAACCTAAAAAAAATATTTTTTTGTCCTTAATTTGCCACTTACATAATCTTAAAAAATGTTGAAATGAAATATGTCAAACTTTGGAATTGACAATAATATTGTAATTATTATGCCATGGTGCACATATAACCTACAAAAGTGACATACAATTTGTCACTTTGCGATTGACAGTTGGGGAAGAACTTAACATCTATTACGATACTCACATAACTGTGAATGTTTTTGTTTTTGTTTCATGAATAAAGCATATCAGCAATCACCGTGTCACTGATATAACCTACAAAAATGACATCCAATATGTTGCATAACCTAAAAAGATTTTGATATGTCATTTGAGCTTTCCGATTGATGGTATCACATAACAACAATATATGCAATGACGTCTTATCTATCGCTTTTTAGCCATTAGTTACAGCACTCGCATAACCTTAAAAAAATGTTGATATTTAGTTTGTCTCTTTGCGATTGACAGATGCGTTATGGTACACACATAACCTGAAAATATTATCAATTGATTTGTGACTTTGCGATTATTATGTCACGGTATATACATAACCAACAAAAATTACATCTAATCAGTTTTTTTACCATTGACAGTTCCGGAGCATTTTGACACATTTGCGATTAGTTTGTTTGTTTTTCTTGCTTTGTGATTAACATATGAGTCACAATATGCACATAACTTGAAAAAACATTGACTATGCTTCACAGAATGCACATAACCTAAAATATGTTTGGCTTGAGTTGTGTTCGGTCACTAATTTGCTATTTGTGACGCAAACAATGCGAGTTTTGGGATGCGAATTAAAAATTTGCATTTAGAAGACTTGATTCTATATTAAATTACTTAAAACAGTAATCAGTTTTATCCATTGTTGCCATAATTACTACTTAAAGTAACTTTAGTGCTTTTGGTTTGAGTTGTGTTTAGTCACTAATTTGCTATTTGTGACGTAACCAATTTGAATTTTGGGATGTGGCTTAAAAATTTGGATTTAAAAGACTTGATTCTATATAAAACTACTTTAAGCAGTAACCAATTGTTGCCATAATTACGACTTAAAGTAACTTTAGTGCTTTTGGATTGAGTTATGTTTAGTCAGTAATTCGCTATTTATGGCGCAACCAATGCAAATTTTAGGATGCGGTTTAAAAATTTGGATTTAAAATACTTGATTCTGTATAAAACTACCAAAAACAGTGATAAATTTTATCCATTGTTTCTATAATTACGACTTGGAAGTAACTTTAGTGCTTTAGGCTTGAGCTGTGTTTAGTCAGTAGTTTGCTATTTGTGACGCAACCGATGCGAATTTTGGGATGCGGATTAAAAATTTGGATTTTAAAGACTGGATTTTGTATAAAACTACTTTAAACAGTAACCATTTCTATCAATTTTTGCCATAATCACGACTTAAAGTAACTTTAGTGCTTTTGGCTTAAGCTGTGTTTAGTCTGTAATTCGTTATTTATGGCCCAACCAATGCGAATTTTAGGATGCGGATTAAAAAATTGGATTTAAAAGACTTGATTCTGTATAAAACTACCCAAAACAGTGATAAATTCTATCCATTGTTTCTATAATTACGATTTGAAGTAACTTTAGTGCTTTAGGCTTGATCTGTGTTTAGTCAGCAGTTTGCTATTTGTGACGCAACCGATGCGAATTTTGGGATGCGGTTTAAAAATTTGGATTTAAAAGACTTGATTCTATATGAAATTACTTAAAACAGTAATCAATTCCATCCATTGTTGCCATAATTACGACTTGAAGTAACTTCAATGCTTTTGGCTAGATTTGTGTTTAGTCAGTAATTTGCTATTTATGACGCAACCAATGCGAATTTTAGGATCCGGATTAAAAATTTGGATCTAAAAGACTTCATTCTGTATAAAACTACCCAAAACAGTGATAAATTCTATCCATTCTTGTCATAATTAAGACTTGAAGTAACTTTAGTGTTTTTGGCTCGAGTTGTGTTTAGTCAGCAATTTGCTATTTGTGACGCAACCGATGCGAATTTTGGGATGCGGTATAAAAATTTGGATTGAAAAGACTTAATTCTGTACAAAACTAACAAAAACAGTTATAAATTCCATCCATTTTTGCCATAATTAAGACTTGAAGTAACTTTAGTGTTTTTGGCTTGAGTTGTGTTCGGTCACTAATTTGCTATTTGTGGCGCAACCGACGCGAATTTTGTGATGCGGATTAAAAATTTGAATTTAGAAGACTTGATTCTTTATGAAACTACTTGAAACAGTAATTAATTCCATCCATTGTTGCCATAATTGCTACTTAAAGTAACTTAAATGCTTTTGACTTGAGCTGTGTTTAGTCTGTAATTCGCTATTTATGACGGAACTAATGCGAATTTTGAGATGCGGATTAAAAATTTGGATTTAAAAGACTTGATTCTACATGAAACTACTTAAAACAGTGATTAATTTTATCCATTGTTGCCATAATTACGACTTAAACTAACTTTAGTGCTTTTGGCTTAAGCTCTGTTTAGTCAGTAATTCGCTACTTATGACGCAACTAATGCGAATTTTGTGATGCGGATTAAAAATTTTGATTTAAAAGACTTGATTCTATATGAGACTACTTAAAACACTGATTAATTTCATACAATGTTGCCACAGTTATTACTTAAAGTAACTTTAGTGTTTTTGGTTTAAATTGTGTTCAGTCAGCAATTTACCATTTGTAACGCAACCAACTTGAATTTTGGGATGCGGATTAAAAATTTGGATTTAAAAAACTTGATTCTGTATAAAACTACTTGAAACAGTAATTAATTCCATCCATTGTTGCCATAATTGCTACTTAAAATAACTTTAGTGCTTTAGTGGCTTGAGATGTGTTTTGCATAAAAGATTGTAACAATGTCATTTGTGAATCTAGAAGATTGAGATTTTTACCAAGTATGCTTCAAAGTATGCATAATAAGTATATTGAATCATACTTGAGGATTTTTTAACATTTTATTTTTTTTTAAGTATTTTAAGAGACAACAATTGTTGTAACCTACTTGTGCCAACGTTAAGAGTTGTAGCATTGGTATTTGTATACTTAGAGCAACGAAAAATTTAGTTAAGTATGCTCTAAAGTATGCGTGAAACGTAAATTAAATCATACTTAATTATTTTTTGTACGTTTTAAAGGTGATTTACAAATGCAGCTAAGTTGTAGCTATGAATGTACCTAAAAGGGTAAAATACTTTACCAAGTATGCTTTAAAGTATGAGTAATATGTATATTGAATCATACTTAATGGCTTCTCAAAATTTGATTTATTTTTAAAAGTAAGCACGAAAGTTCTGTCATCAATTAATTTATATGAAACCGGAATATCTCTTCTGTAAATAATAAAATCTTTGCATTCTGGTTACAAAATCATAACAAATTGTCCCCTAACACTAATCAACTTGAGCTTGATTGTGCTCCATTTAATATTTTCGTCGAGGGACCATATGGTCCCAAGCCGCTTGCCTACACAACACACTCAGACAGTGGTAATCACGTTTTTATGTATCCCCAAAGAATATGATACGTCTGTCTAGCCACGAAAGCTAACTTAAAATAAAAGCAGCTTTCCATATTCAAAAGCCGCACCGTCGCCTGTTTACTCTCAAATGTATTCACAGACACGAACGGAGATATTAATTTTGAATAATAAACACACCTTCGAGGAATCTTTACTTTTACGAAAATGTAAACAGTTTTTATTGAGCGTGAAATAAATGATTTAATTTTATTATCTAAATCTTCTCACATTATTTTTAAATCGATTAAGTTAAATTTTTTTTGTTACTCATTTCGATTCGAGATCGGTGAACCTGGCAAAATACGATCACAGATGTTAGATACCTTTTGGACGCTTAACGGAGTAATAATAATAAAACACAGAAAGCGTCTTCTCATTATTTTTTTCCCGTTGGATGAGCCCGACTCAATCTCCACCGCTATTTTACTATAGCTAATTGAGCCGAATTATTGCAGAATTGTTGATATTATAACGAATTATTTACACATTCAGCAAAAACTTATCTTGATTTAATATTTTCATTCCATGAATTGATTAACTGAAGTGATTCATGAAGTTCAAGGAAATGTTGAATGAATAAAAAGTAACAATGTAAGCAATCGTCAAATACAAACAAACATAGAACAATGGCTTGAATAATTAAATACTTCACTTTGATAATAAATAATCGTACAAGGCGATAGCTTCCACAAACCGATTTGTTACCCGTGTGAAGAATGGTTCACACATGAATGGTTTTTTTAATTTTAAATTAATTTAATCGGTTGATAACAGGAAAAGTATGTTTAGATAGCACATTACAAGATTGAGTTTGATTGCAATTTTTTTTTAAATAATGAGATAATCACAATTTTCAAAATTTTGGAAATCCGGCTTAATCCAAAAAAACCTGAATAACTTTCTTAATCCAAATTCGATTTTAATAAAATTTTATGTACACTTAAGCTTTAAATTAGTAAATTTAATTTTTTTATTGTATTTAGAAAATTTTGAAAAATAACAAAATGGCGGACGATTTTTATATATTTATAAAATCCGGCTTAACTTGAAAAAGTGGCACAACTTCTTTATTCCTTATTGGATTTTAATAAAATTTTGTGTATACTTAGCCACTAAATCAGTAATCATAATTCTTTTATTGGATTTAATTTTTTTTGGAAAATATCAAAATGGCGGATTATTTTTATATTTTGATAAAATTTGACTTAATCCGAAGAAGTTGCAGAACTTCTTTAATCCAAATTGGATTTTAATAAAATTTTATTTACACTTAACCTTTGAAATGGTAAATATTATTATTTTGTTGGATTTAGATAACTTTGACAAATAACGAAATGGCGGACGAAGTTGCAGAACTATATTAATTCAAATTGGATTTTAATGAAATTTTATTTGTATTTAACCTTTAAAGTAGTCAATATCATTCTTTGGTTGGATTGAATTTTTTTTGGAAAATAACAAAATGGCGCCAGTTTTTCATATTTTGATTAAATTTGGCTTGACTCGAAAAAGTTGCAGAACTTCTTTAATCCAAATTGAATTTTAATAAAATTTTATTTACACTTGACCTTTGAAATGGTAAATATAATTCTTTTGTTGGATTTAGATAATTTTGAAAAATAACAAAATGGCGCCAGTTTTTCATATTTTGATAAAATTTGGTTTGAATCGAAAAAGTTGCACAACTTTTTAAATACAAATTGGATTTTAATAAAATTTTATTTATACTTAACCTTTGAAATGGTTAATATAATTCTTTTGTTGGATTTAGATAATTTTGAAAAATAACAAAATGGCGGACAATTTTTTGATTTTGATAAAATCCTTCTAAATTCGAAAAAGTTGCAGACCTTTTGTAATCCAAATTGGATTTTAATAAAGTTTGATTTGAAATTAACCTTTGAATCATTTAATATAATTCTTTTGTTGGATTTAGAAAATTTTGAAAAACAACAAAATGGCGGACGGTTTTCTTATTTTGATAAAACCTGACTGAATCCGAAAAAGTTGCAGAAGATTTTTAATCTAAATTGGATCTTAATAAAATTTTAGTCACATCAAACCATTAAATCAGTAAATATATTTTTTTTGTTGGAATTGGAAATTTTTTAAAAATAACAAAATGGCGCCAGTTTTTCTTATTTTGATAAAATTTGGCTTGACTCTAAAAAGTTGCACAACTTTTTAAATACAAATTGGATTCTAATAAATTTTTATTTACATTTACTGTTTGAATCAGTTACTATAATTCTTCAGTTGAATTAAGAAAATTTTTAGAAATAACAAAATAGCGCCTAATTTTTATATTTTGTTAAAATTTGGCTTAATCCAAAAAACCTGAATAACTTTTTTAATCGAAATTGGATTTTAATAAAATTTTATTCACATCAAACCATTAAATCAGTAAATATATTTTTTTGTTGGATTTGGAAAATTTTGAAAAATAACAAAATCTCTCCAGCTTTTTTTATTTTGATCAAATTTGGCTTGACTCTAAAAAGTTGCACAACTTTTTAAATACAAATTTGATTCTAATAAAATTTTATTTACATTTAATGTTTGAATCAGTTACTATAATTCTTCAGTTGAATTAAGAACATTTTTAGAAATAACAAAATGGCGCCTAATTTTTATATTTTGTTAAAATTTGGCTTAATCCAAAAACCTGAATAACTTTTTTAATCGAAAATGGATTTTAATAAAATTTTATTTACACTTAACCTTCAAATTAGCTAATTTGATTCTTTTGTTGGATTTGGAAAATTGTGAAAAATAACAAAATGGCGCCAGTTTTTCATATTTTGGTAAAATTTGGCTTGACTCTAAAAAATTGCACAACTTTTTAAATACAAATTGGATTCTATTAAAATTTTATTTACATTTAATGTTTGAATCAGCTACTATAATTCTTTAGTTGAGTTTAGAATTTTTTTAGAAATAACAAAATGACGCCTATTTTTATATTTTGTTAAAATTTGGCTTAATCAAAAAAACCTGAATAACTTTTTTAATCGAAATTGGATTTTAATAAAATTTTATATACACTTAACTTTTAAATTAGCTAATCTGATTCTTTTGTTGGATTTTGAAAATTGTGGAAAATAACAAAATGGCGCCAGTTTTTCATATTTTGGTAAAATTTGGCTTGACTCTAAAAAATTGCACAACTTTTTAAATACAAATTGGATTCTATTAAAATTTTATTTACATTTAATGTTTGAATCAGTTACTATAATTCTTTAGTTGAGTTTAGAAATTTTTTAGAAATAACAAAATGGCGCCTAATTTTTATATTTTGTTAAAATTTGGCTTAATCAAAAAAACCTGAATAACTTTTTTAATCGAAATTGGATTTTAATAAAATTTTATATACACTTAACTTTTAAATTAGCTAATCTGATTCTTTTGTTTGATTTTGAAAATTGTGGAAAATAACAAAATGGCGCCAGTTTTTCATATTTTGGTAAAATTTAGCTTGACTCGAAAAAGTTGCACAACTTTTTAAATCCAAATTGGATTTTCATAAAATTTTATTTTCATGTAACCCTTGAATCAGTAAATATAATTCTTTAGTTGGATTTAGAAAATTTTATGAAATAACAAAATGGCGGATGATTTTCATATTTTGATAAAATCCTTCTAAATTCGAAAAAGTCGCAGAACTTTTTTAATCCAAATCTAATTTTAATGAAATTTTACTTATATTTAACCCTCAAATCAGTAAATATATTTCTTTGGTTGGATTCAGATAATTTTGAAAAATAACAAAATAGCGCCAGTTTTTCATATTTTGATCAAATTTGGCTTGACTTGAAAAAGTTGCACAACTTTTTAAATAGAAATTGGATTTTAATAAAATTTGATATACCTTTGAAATGGTAAATATAATCCTTTTGTTGGATTTAGATAATTTTGAAAAATAACAAAATGGCGGACGATTTTCTGATTTTGATAAAATCCTTCTAAATTTGAAAAAGTTGCACAACTTTTTTAATCCAAATTGGATTTTAATAAAATTTTATTTATATTTAACCTATAAATCAGTTAATATAATTCTTTTGTTGGATTTAGAAAATTTTGAAAAATAACAAAATTGCGGACGATTTTCTGATTTTTATAAAATCCTTCTGAATTCGAAAAAGTTGCAGAACTTTTTTAATCTAAATTGGATTTTAATAAAATTTGATTCAAACCAAACCATTAAATCAATAAATGTAATTCTTTTGAAAATTTTGAAAAATTACAAAATGGCGGACAATTTTCATATTTTGATAAAATCTGACTTAAACTGAAAAAGTCGCAGAACTTTTTTAATACAAATTGGATTTTAATACAAATTTTATTACATTTAATGCTTGAAACACTTAAAATAATTCTTTAGTTTGATTTAGAAAATTTTGAAAAATAACAAAATGGCGGACGATTTTCTGATTTTGATAAAATTCTTTTGAATTCGAAAAATTTGCAGAACTTTTTTAATCTAAATTGGATTTTAATAAAATTTGATTCAAACCAAACCATTAAATCAATAAATGTAATTCTTTTGTTGGATTTTGAAAATTTTAAAAAATAACAAAATGGTGCCAATTTATCATATTTTGATAAAATCTGGCTTAATCCGAAATAGTTGCAGAATATTTTTAATCCAAGTTGGATCTTAATAAAATTTTGTGGATACTTAATATTTAAATCAGTTATTATAAATCTTTTATTGGATATAGAAAATTTTGAAAAATTACAAAATGGCGAACAATTTTCATATTTTGATAAAATCTGGCTTAAACCGAAAAAGTCGCATAACTTTTTTAATACAAATTGGATTTTAATAAAAAAATTATTACATTTAATACTTAAATCAATTAATATAATTCTTTAGTTGGATTTATAAAATTTTGAAAAATATCAAAATGGTGGATGATTTTTAGGTTATACAAAAATTTGGCTTAATCCGAAAAAGTTGCAGAACTTTTTTAATCCAAATTGGATTTTAATAAAATTTTATTCACATCTAACCTTTAAATTAGTTGATTTAATTCCTTAGTTGGATTTAGAAAATTTTGACAATTAACAAAATGGCGGATGATTTTTATATTTTACTAAAATCTGACTTATTTCGAAAAAGTTGCAGAACATTTTTAATCCAAATTGGATTTTAATAAAAATATATTTCTACCTAACCTTTAAACCAGTAAATATAATTCTTTTATTGAATTCAGAAAATTTAAACAAATTAGAAAATGGCAGATGATTTTCATATTTCGATAAAATCTGGCTTAGTCCAAAAAAGTAACAGAACTTTTTTAATTCAAATTGGATTTTAGTATAATTTTAGTTACAATTAACCATTAAATCAGTGATTATAATTTTTTGGTTGGATTTAGAAAATTTTAGAAAATAACAAAATGGCGGACGATTTTCTGATTTTGATAAAATCCTAAATTCGAAGAAGTTGCAGAACTTTTTTAATCCAAATTGGATATTAATAAAATTTGATGTACACTCAACCTAATAAACAGTAAATATAATTTTTTTGTGTTATTTGGAAAATTTTGATAAATAACAAAATGGCGCATGGTTCAACGATTCATTGACACACGAAAATCTCAATTTTCATAGTTTTTTTTGCATATTTAGGCATTAATTGTAGTCCAGAAAAATTAATTTCTGTCCTAGAACGAATAATTCAAAAAAGAAAATTGTCAAATTTGGAATTAATTCTATTTTGAGGAATAAATTTCTTGTAATGCCGAAGCTATTTAATTGAATTGTTGTACATCATTAAAAGGGAAATTGAATTCTCTTTCAGATGCTTTTTATATTTTCTTCAATATCTGAAAATAACAAAAATTAATTAGAAAAAATTAAAAAAATCGCTTAAATCAAACTAATTCCATTTTGAGAAATTAATTGCTTTTAATTCAATAACATCATTAAAAAGGGAATTAAATTCCCTTTTATTTTCTTCATTAGTTGCCACAATCAAAAATTAATTTGAATTAAACGTCTTCATTATATAACCAGTTATGTCATAACATTTTTGTCCACTAATTTCATCTTATTAAGCATTCCACGCGAACGTTTCCTCCCCATAAAATAAGCACCCACACACAACATGCATGATTGACGGCACATTAGGTCCCAGACAGACAAGACACGAGAGGCGAGGGTTCGATTCGAAATTCGTGCGCAGCATATCGATTCTGCGGGGGTGCATGAAATATTTAGAGGGTGGCATCGCCCATGACCCTGACAAAAAAATATTTCCAAGCATTATACAAATATGAATAAAATAAGCGAAGCAAATTATAAGCAGACACGAACCAAGATGTGTGTATAAAGAAGTAAATGCATTCCTAGGGCTTTGACCCAACCTTAACCTTGCACAATACCAGTCCCGTACAGGTTCTTAAATTAAACTATGACGGGCATCATCTCTTCTTGTATGTATGTATGGAATAAATTGTATTGGTAATACAACGCGTAACAACCGCAATCGCATTGTAATAATTCAATCATTGGCCACCACAAAGTCGTTTAACGGCTCGTTTGAGTTATTTGTTCGCATCAGACAGGCCATTTATGTCGTCTTCATGTACACATTTATATACCAGTCACATACAAGAGATATCTATTAGGAATTAAATTCATTGAGTACTGAGATTTTATTTAAAATTTTGTTTCGGCTCATTTCGTTCGTTTTCGTTTAATCAAAATGGCCGCTATTGCCGAAAATAAACGAAAAAAACCGAACTTATTAAAAATTGATTTTGATTGCTAAAAATTGAATGAGCATTACAGTTATCACTGATTGCTATGCGCATTAATTTCGAGGTTAAGCATGCTTAGAAATGCACAGATGCGAGATTTTTCTTCTTCGTATATCGCGCTGAGCAGCTGACGCGAAGACCTCCATACCTTGACCCCCGTAATCAACTCGATTAATTATGAACCGAACGAAGACATAATAGTAATTATAGAATGAAAGGATTATAATCAGATTCTCCTTTAAACAAGACGCGAATTTCCGGTGATGATTTTAATTGCGCAATTTTTTAGTACTATAACAAAATAACCTTAACAAAAATCAATAATAAAACTAGGCCTAGCTGACCTTTTATTATGCAGCAAAATTGACACTTCAACCACAAAGGGTAGGATTGTTTGAAATCGCTTACAAACTGGGTCATAAATTACTTAATTTAAGGTTCAGTGCAATTGCAATTTATGGCGAATCTTTCTAATTAATTTACAAGAAACGATAAAGTTAACACGATTACTGCACGAACGTGGTCGCTCAATGGCTTTGTGTCTGCAATTAAATTTAATCATTAAATCACATTTTACGACAGACTCAAGAATACCTTCATTTTATTAGTGCAATGATTGTTTCAACATCAAGATTTTAACAAATAAATGTAGAGTTCATAACCCTCACGTTATCGGTCGTTGCTGCTCGGTGCATTTAAATTGCAATCAAATATAAAAAATTGTACCGTTCGGGAAAGGAGCAGCTGACTGAATTCAGAATCAATCAGAACTTCAGAACCAGTATGAGGTCAAGCGTGCCGACTTAACCTTGCACCTGACCGCTGCACGATTTATTTACGGAATGAATCGAAATAATTTATTTGCAAAATTGCGTTAATTTATTTTAAAATTTTAATAATTGTGTCATGTGTTTGTCAACGAGGACGACGTGATTTGTGTTTAAATAATTCTTGTTCGAGAGGTTGTTAAGCTTGTATATCCGGAGGAAATGTGAAGAAAGAACAAAATAACAAACAAGCTACGCCTCCTCCTTATCTCTTGTGTCACGTCTATGCTATAAATGCACGATTTTAGCATTATAATGTTGTAGTGTGGGCTTAGAGTGCAGTTGCCTTCGTTGGAGATTGCATCTAAAGATAACTGGAACGATATTTTAGTTGCGATTGCGGAAATCATCAATTTATCAGTTGATATGCACTTAGATTGTGTCATTATGATTGATAGAATGTTTTACATATTACTAGAGTAAGTTTCTAAAGATTTGCTGACCAAGTATATGTTAAATATATCACAATTAATGATTAAATGTTGAAAAATTTATTAGAACTATTTTGAAAATTTTGAAAAAAATATTGTTTAGTAGAAATTTAATGTTTTAGTTTTTTCTATCATTGAAGCATTGATTGAAGATTGTTTGTAGCAAATTTCAACAAAATTCATTGATTGGTTTTTGTTTTATATCACAATTACTGATAAAATGTTGAAAAATTGATTAGAACGAATTGAAAATTTTGAAAAAAATATTGTTGAGTGGAAATTTAATGTTTTTGTATTTTTTATCATTGAAGCATTGATTGGAGATTATTTGTTGCAAATTTCAACAAAATTTATCAATTAGTTTTGGTTTTATATCACAATCAATGATTAAATGTTGAAAAGCTGATTAGAACGATTTTAAAAATTTTGAAAAAAATATTGCTGAGTAGAAATTTAATGTTTTTGTGTTTTCTATCATTGAAGCATTGATTGAATATTATTTGTTGCAACTTTCAACAAAATCCATCGATTAGTTTTTGTTTTATAACACAATCAATGATTAAATGTTGAAAAGCTGATTAGAACGATTTTAAAAATTTTGAAAAAAATATTGCTGAGTAGAAATTTAATGTTTTTGTGTTTTCTATCATTGAAGCATTGATTGAAGATTATTTGTTGCAAATTTCTACAAAATTCATTGATTGGTTTTTGTTTTATATCACAATTAGTGATAAAATGTTAGAAAAATTGATTAGAACGAATTGAAAATTTTGAAAAAAATATTGCTGAGTGGAAATTTAATGTTTTTGTATTTTTTATTATTGAAGCATTGATTGAAGATTATTTGTTGCAAATTTCAAAAAAATTCATTGATTGGTTTTTGTTTTATATCACAATTAGTGATAAAATGTTGAAAAATTGATTAGAACGATTTTAAAAATTAAAAAAAAAATATTGCTGAGTAGAAATTTAATGTTCTTGTATTTTCTATCATTGAAGCTTTGATTGAAGATTATTTGTTGCAAATTTCAACAAAATTCATCGATTGGTTTTTGTTTTATATCACAATTTGTGATAAAATGTTGAAAAATTGATTAGAACGATTTTAAAAATTAAAAAAAAATATTGCCGAGTAGAAATTTAATGTTCTTGTATTTTTTATCATTGAAGCATTGATTGAAGATTATTAGTTTCAAATTTCAACAAAATTCATCGATTAGTTTTTGTTTTATATCACAATTAGTGAACTATTGAATGTTGCTAATTTTCTGTTTTGCTTATTTGCAGGAGTTGATGTAACCGCCAACCAAGATGAGATCTCTGACCACGAAACGTTCCAATTGGAATTCGACTGGAGCACCAAGAGATGGTACATCAGAACCATGCAAGACAGATACTGGACTTTGGAAACCGGAGGTGGAATCCAAGCATCTGGAGATAAAAGGTAAACATCATTCGCTCAAAAGATTTTTGATTTTTGATTTATTCTTTTATTCATTATTATTTTTTTGTTTTTTTTTTTTGAAAATTTGTTGTTTTATTGAAGCGTTTTTAGGTCATCCAATGCTCTTTTCGATCTAATCTGGCAAGGAGATGGATCCGTAGCCTTCCGCGCCAATAACGGGCGTTATGTGATAACCAAACGTTCAGGACATCTTTACGCCACTGCCGATACCGTCGAAGATAACTGCAAATACTACTTTTACCTCATCAATCGACCAATTCTCGTCCTAAAATGCGAACAAGGCTTTGTCGGCTACAAATCTGCAAGCAGTCCAAAACTAGAGTGCAATAAGGCTACCTACGAATGCATCCAAGTTGAAAGGGGAGAAAAAGGCGTCGTCCACTTCAAAGGTAAGAAATATCATTCAATTTTGTCGCGATTAAATCGTACATAACTAAATGACATTTAAGGTGTCTTGTGGTTACTGCTACATCATTCAATTTTTAATTTTTTTTCTTATTAATCAAGGACAAAATGGAAAATACTGGCACGTAGATTCCGAAGGAGTGACCGCCGATTCCGATACCCAGGAAGGTTTCTATTTGGAATTACGCGAACCGACCAGACTTTGCATCAAAAGCGTGAACGGAAATTATCTGACAGCGAGCAAAAATGGTCTTTTCCGTTTAGGAGATGTTAATTTTGAAAGCGCCACACAATGGGAATACTAAATTTGTTTGAAAAGGATTTAATTTATTATTATTAATTAATTATTTTGGACCCCAGCTTTGTTAATTTATCGAAACGCGTGTTTTTATTAAAAAAGTCCAGCCATCTTGCTTGCACGCCATCTCCATATGATTGCACCAATAAAATTTATATTTATTATATTATTTTTTAATATATTTATATTTCTAAATATTTTAATGAGGTTCGTTTTTTATTAATCTATATATTTTCCTACTAGTACTTATTGTGATCATATCATTTTGTTATTTAATTGTGTATACAATGAATGTATTTATTAATATTAATAGTAATAATAATAAAAAAGGAATAATCGAGCCAAAATTATGATCGATGTCGTTTAATTTTTTCGTTAAAGATTTCGTTACGGGCGAATATCTTTAAGCCAAAATACTGCCAATAATTCATAAAGAAACAGGTAAGCGTTGTTGACAACAATCTTCCAAAAAAATAACTTAGATTAGTTCATTTTTTGTATTTTTATATCATCCCCGAATAACATTTACATTGTAAATAAATCAACAACCTTTTGTGATCATTTTTTTAATTAATATAAATGTTGTAATGTGTAATTGATTTTGTTAGTGCAGAAAAGGTACCAGGAAGCGCATTTAATAGACTTTGCTCAAATTTTTATTTACATATCTTAGTAAATAGGGAGTATTATTGGGCTATAATGTCTTTTTTTTAAATTCATATTTCTTGTAATTTTTTTTTATACCAGTAATGGCTTGCAATTTGTAGATGTGTAAGTCTTTAATTATAAGTATTGTAACTGTAATAATTATTTGTATTATATGTAGCACTTAAAGGAATAATAAAATAATATATAATCAATTTGCTTATTAACAACTAACACTTTTACTAATTTTTGTTTGAAATTTTAGGATGGAGGTAAGTACGATATTGAAAATTAAAAAAAAATATTGCTGAGTAGAAATGTAATGTTTTTGTATTTTTTATCATTGAAGCATTGATTGAAGATTATTTGTTGCAAATTTCAACAAAATTCATCGATTGGTTTTTGTTTTATATTATAATTAGTGATTGAATGTAGGAAAGTTGATAGAATGATTTTAAAAATTGTGAAAAAAATATTGCTGAGTAGAAAATTAATGTTCTTGTATTTTTTATCATTGAAGCATTGATTGAAGATTATTTGGTGCAAATTTCAACAAAATGCATTGATTAGTTTTTGTTTTATATCACAATTTGTGATAAATGTTGAACATTTCATTTTAACGAATTTGAAAATTAAAAAAAATAGTTGATAAGAACGATTTTGAAAATTTGTAAAAAATATTGCTGAGTAGAAATGTAATGTTTTTGTATTTTTTATCATTGAAGCATTGATTGAAGATTATTTGTTGCAAATTTCAACAAAATTCATCGATTGGTTTTTGTTTTATATTATAATTAGTGATTGAATGTAGGAAAGTTGATAGAATGATTTTAAAAATTGTGAAAAAAATATTGCTGAGTAGAAAATTAATGTTCTTGTATTTTTTATCATTGAAGCATTGATTGAAGATTATTTGGTGCAAATTTCAACAAAATTCATTGATTGGTTTCTGTTTTATATCACAATTAGTGATAAAATGTTAGAAAAATTGATTAAAACAATTTTGAAAATTTTGAAAAAAATATTGCTGAGTAGAAAATTAATGTTCTTGTATTTTTTATCATCGAAGCATTGATTGAAGATTATTTGTTGCAAATTTCAACAAAATTCATCGATTGGTTTTTGTTTTATATTATAATTAGTGATTGAATGTAGGAAAGTTGATTAGAATGATTTTAAAAATTTTGAAAAAAATATTGATGTGTAGAAAATTAATGTTCTTGCACTTTTTATCATTGAAGCATTGATTGAAGATTATTTGGTGCAAATTTTAACAAAATTCATTGATTGGTTTCTGTTTTATATCACAATTAGTGATCAAATGTTAGAAAAATTGATTAAAACAATTTTGAAAGTTTTGAAAAAAATATTGCTGAGTAGAAAATTAATGTTTTTGTATTTTTTATCATTGAAGCATTGATTGAAGATTATTTGGTGCAAATTTCAACAAAATTCATTGATTGGTTTCTGTTTTATATCACAATTAGTGATCAAATGTTAGAAAAATTGATTAAAACAATTTTGAAAATTTTGAAAAAAATATTGCTGAGTAGAAAATTAATGTTCTTGTATTTTTTATCATTGAAGCATTGATTGAAGATTATTTGTTGCAAATTTCAACAAAATTCATCGATTGGTTTTTGTTTTATATTATAATTAGTGATTGAATGTAGGAAAGTTGATTAGAATGATTTTAAAAATTTTGAAAAAAATATTGATGAGTAGAAAATTAATGTTCTTGTACTTTTTATCATTGAAGCATTGATTGAAGATTATTTGGTGCAAATTTTAACAAAATTCATTGATTGGTTTCTGTTTTATATCACAATTAGTGATAAAATGTTAGAAAAATTGATTAAAACAATTTTGAAAATTTTGAAAAAAATATTGCTGAGTAGAAAATTAATGTTCTTGTATTTTTATCATTGAAGCATTGATTGAAGATTATTTGGTGCAAATTTCAACAAAATTCATTGATTGGTTTTTGTTTTATATCACAATTAGTGATCAAATGTTAGAAAAATTGATTAAAACAATTTTGAAAATTTTGAAAAAAATATTGCTGAGTAGAAAATTAATGTTCTTGTATTTTTTATCATTGAAGCATTGATTGAAGATTATTTGGAGCAATTTTTAAACAAATTCATTGATTGGTTTCTGTTTTATATCACAATTAGTGATAAAATGTTAAAAAAATTGATTAGATCAATTTTGAAAATTATGAAAAAAATATTGCTGAGTAGAAAATTAATGTTCTTGTATTTTTTATCATTGAAGCATTGATTGAAGATTATTTGGTGCAAATTTCAACAAAATTCATTGATTGGTTTCTGTTTTATATCACAATTAGTGATCAAATGTTAGAAAAATTGATTAAAACAATTTTGAAAATTTTGAAAAAAATATTGCTGAGTAGAAAATTAATGTTCTTGTATTTTTTATCATTGAAGCATTAATTGAAGATTATTTGTTGCAAATTTCAACAAAATTCATCGAATGGTTTTTGTTTTATATTATAATTAGTGATTGAATGTAGGAAAGTTGATTAGAATGATTTTAAAAATTTTGAAAAAAATATTGTTGAGTAGAAAATTAATGTTCTTGTACTTTTTATCATTGAAGCATTGATTGAAGATTATTTGGTGCAAATTTCAACAAAATTCATCGATTAGTTTTTGTTTTATATCTCAATTCGTAATAAATGTTGAAAATTTCATTTTAACTAATTTGAAAATTTTGAAAAAAAAATTGTTGAGAAGAAATTTATAATTTTTGTATTTTCCATTATTGAAGCATTGATTGAAGATTGATTGTTGTGAATTTCAACAAAATTCATAGATTAGTTTTTGTTTTTATCACAGTAAGTGATTGAATCTTGAAATGTTGATTAGAACAATTTTGAAAATTTTGAAAAAAGTATTGCTGGGTAGAAATTTATTGTTCTGTTATTTTCTATTATTGAAGTATTGATTGAAAAATATTTGCTGCAAATTTCAAGAAAATTCTTCAATTAGTTTTTGTTTTATATTACAATTAGTGATTAAATTTTGAAAAATTGATTAAAACTATTTTAAAATGTTTTTGTATTTTTACTATTTAAGCATTAATTGAAGATTATTTGTTGCAAATTTCAACAATATTTATTGAATGGTTTTGGTTTTATATCACAATTCGTGATGAAAAGTTTATTAGAACGGTTTTAAAATTTTGATAAAAATATTGCTGATTAGAATCTCAATGTTCTTGTATTTTCTATCACTGAAGCATTAATTGAGGATTATTTGTTGCAAATTTAAACAAAATTCACTGATTGGTTTTGGTTTTATATCACAATTAGTGATAAAATGTTGAAAAATTGATTAGAACAATTTAAAAAAATAAAATAAAACTTTTTTGAGTAGCAATTGAATGTTTTTGTATTTTCTATCATTGAAGCATTGATTGAAGATCATCTGTTGCAAATTTCAACAAAATTCATAGATTAGTTTTTGTTTTTATCACAATTAGTGATTGAATGTTGAAATGTTGATTAGAACGATTTTAAAAATTTTGAAAAACATATTTCTGAGTAAAAATTTAATGTTTTTGTATTTTCCATCATTATAGCATTGATTGAAGATTATTTGTTGCAAATTTCAACAATATTCATCGATTAATTTTTGTTTTATATCACAATTAGTGATGAAATGTTGAAAAGTTAATTAGAACGATTTTGAAAATTTTGAAAAAAATATTGTTGAATAAAAATTTAAAGTTTTTGTATATTCCATTATTGAAACATTGATTGAAGATTATTTGTTGCAAATTTCAAGAAAATTCATCAATTAGTTTTTGTTTTATATCACAATTAGTGATTAAATTTTGAAAAATTGATTAGAATTATTTTAAAACTTCTGAAAAAAATACTTCCGAGTAGAAATTTAATGTTTTTGTATTTTTTACTATTTAAGCATTAATTGAAGATTATTTGTTGCAAATTTCAACAATATTTATTGATTGGTTTTGGTTTTATATCACAATTCGTGATGAAAAGTTTATTAGAACGGTTTTGAAAATTTTGATAAAAATATTGCTGATTAGAATCTCAATGTTCTTGTATTTTCTATTATTGAAGCATTAATTGAGGATTATTTGTTGCAAATTTAAACAAAATTCACTGATTGGTTTTTGTTTTATATCACAATTAGTGATAAAATGTTGAAAAATTGATTAGAACAATTTAAAAAAATAAAAAAAAAAATTTTGAGTAGCAATTGAATCATTGAAGCATTGATTGAAGATCATCTGTTGCAAATTTCAACAAAATTCATAGATTAGTTTTTGTTTTTATCACAATTAGTGATTGAATGTTGAAATGTTGATTAGAACAATTTTGAAAATTTTGAAAAAAATATTTCCGAGTAGAAATTTAATGTTTTTGTAATTTCCATCATTGAAGCATTGTTTAAAGATTATTTCTTGCAAATTTTATCAAAATTCATCGTTTGGTTTTTGTTTTATATCACAATCAATGATTAAATGTTGAAAAGTTGATTAAAATGATTTTAAAAAAGTAGAAATTTTTATTTTCTACCATTGAAGCATTGATTGAAGAATATTTGTTGTAAATTTCAACAAAATTTATCGATTATATCATAATTAGTAATTAAATGTTGAAAAGTTGATTAGAACAATTTTAAAAATTTTGAAAAATTTATTTTGTATTTTTTATCAATGAAGCTTTGATTGAAGATTATTTGTTGCAATTTGTAACAAAATCCATTAATTGGTTTTTGTTGTATATCACAATTTGTGATTAAATGTTTAAAAGTTGATTGGAACAGTTTAGAAAATTATCAAATATTGAAAATTGATTAAGAAACTTGTTAACTACAAAAAAAAAAGAAATTACTTTTTTGTTTGGTAATATAGTGACGCTTGAAACTAATTTTTATTAATTTTCATTGAATAAATAACATTAGATTTATGATAAATGTTAATTAAATAAGATAACAAATTACATTTTTTATAAGCAAATTATAATTGTGTAACATTTTATGTCTCGTAAATTTTTGGTGATGATTGTAAGTTAGCTACAAATTATTTGGATTATTTCAATCAACAATTATTATTATAAGAAGCAAAATGGAAGAAGATAATGGAAACAGTAGATTTTTATACTTTACAGTTTTAGCAGGTAAAATATTTTAGTTAGTTAATATTAATTGCACATTATTACAGTTAAGATAAATAATAATCAGCTTAATAATGTTTTAGATTTGATCAAATATATATCTAATTTATTATTTAGTTCTTAAATCACCAAAGCCGAATATTCATTTATTATTGTTGAGGCTTTTTTGAAAGTTCTGTCTATACTATTAATACTAATGCTATTAAGGTTGGTACCAAACAACATAAAATTCTAATGCATCAATTATGATTTTTTAAGTTATGTGTTGTGTTTCTAGAACTAAATTTGTCATGTTAGATTTATTGAGGTTATGTCAAATAGATTTAAAAAAAAAATCACAATTAGTACTAATGCTATTAAGCTAACTTGATTCCAAATAACATAAAATTCTATCTATCAAAGTTATGATTTTTTTAAGTTGCATATTGTGTTTTTGGAACTATGGCGTATAGATTTTAATAAATATTTTACAATTAGTACTAATGCTATTAAGCAATCTTAGTACCAAATAACATAAAATTCTAATGTATCAATATTAAGTTATCATTTTTTAAATTGTGTAACGTGTTTCTATAACTACATTTATTTTGTGTTTAAAATGTGACAAAATTGATTATAAATCTAAAACTAATCAATTGTTGAATAGCAACACAAAACACTGCCAAACAAAGAAAAATTTTAAAAATTGTTTGATTATTTTGAAAAAAACTTTTGTAAGCTAAACAAAACAAAAACCAAGATTTTTATAAATTTTTTTAGATAATGACACTAAATAAAACTTATTATTTTTGTTTTAGTAAATCTAGCATCATTTACACTAGGAACTGCTTTCGCATGGTCATCACCATCTCTACCAAGACTAAACGGAAACTCATATCCTGAAAGCAATCCATTACCAAAGCCCATAACACCATCCGAAGAATCACTAATAGCATCTCTTATAGCAATTGGGGGCTTATTTGGTCCATTCATAGCTGGATTCATACAAGACAAATTGGGACGCAAAAAATCAATAATAATAGCAGTAATACCACTTTACATTAGCTTTGTTATTATAGCAGTTGCAGAACAAGTTTGGCATTTTTACATTGCTAGATTCTTATGTGGAATATCGGCCGGAGCAGTTTTTGTTATATTACCGAATTATGTTGCTGAAATTAGTCAAAAACATAATAGAGGATCTTTAAGTTGTCTATTAGTACTCAATATAACTTTGGGTATTTTATTGATGTACAGTATAGGACCTTATATATCAATCAGTTATGCAGCCATAATATGCTTAATAGCACCAACCTTATTCTTTATTATTGTTGGGATTTATATACCTGAAAGTCCTTATTATTTATTAATAAAAAAGGATGAAGAAGCTGCAGCTATAAATTTAGCCAAGTTGCGTGGTAGAGATCTAAATAGTATCAAATCAGAATTATTAGAAATTAAAATTTCAGTACAAGAATCGTTTGCTAATAAAGTAAGCATAATTGATTTGTTTCGAAATAAAATTTTGCTTAAAGGATTGATAATTACATTCGGTTTAGTTATTTCTCAACAATGTTCGGGAATCAATGCAATTTTATTCTATTTAGAATCACTTTTTGATGCAGCCGGTAGTAATTTATCGCCTGCAATTTCATCAATTATAATTGCAACAACTCAAGCTATTTCAGCTTCAATTTCACCTTTACTAGTAGACAGATTGGGAAGACGTTTCCTGCTATTTGTTTCAGGTTTTGGTACCTCACTATCTTTAATTGCAATCGGTGTTTTCTTTTATATTAAAGAATATGATGATGTAGATTCAATTTCTTGGTTACCTATTGCTAGTTTAATTGTTTTTATTTTTACATATTCTGTTGGATATGGACCGATTCCGTTTACTGTTTTAGGTGAAATTTTTCCACCTAATTTTAAAGCCGTAGCTTCAATGCTTACTATATGTTTGTGTTTTGTTTTTACTTTTGTTATTACTATAGTTTTTCCTTATTTGTTGATTACTATTGGTACGGCGCCATCGTTTTGGTTGTTTTCGGTTTGTTGTATTGTTAGTTTGTTTTTTGTTTACTTTTTATTGCCTGAAACTAAAGGTAAAAGTTTAGCGGAAATACAGAAAATTATGAATAAAGAATTTTAAGAAATTTGTACATATTTAGATCAAATAAATTTATTTAATAATTTTGTAAGGTTTTTGATATTTGTGATTGTTGGGAGGGGTAATATTATTGAAAAGAGTTAGGGGCGTTACTTTGATATTGAATATAACCAGTTCATGGTTTTTTAATAATATTATGAACTGCTTTCATCATTGCTTTATTATTAATTCCCAAAGATAACTACTAGGTAGGACATTTGTCTGTCATTCAGCATCTTTGTTAGCCGCTGGATCACAGGAAGCGGTTGTAAAACCTAATTCTTTAATAACAAACATTTGGGCGGGTGGGCGGGAACCCTTTTTAAACTACCGACCCACAACTTTACAACTATGTTCCCGCCCACCCACCCATTAAGAAATTAATAACGTCAACTCCCTGTTTTTACTTAATAACATTTTTCTGTCATTCAGTCATCTTTGTTAGCCGCTGGATAACAGAAAACGGTTGTAAAATCTAATTTTTTAATAACAAACATGGGTGGGCGGGAACACTTTTTCAAACCACCGACTCACAATTTTACAACTGTGTTCCCGCCTACTCACCCATCAAAAAATTGATTATGTCAACTTCCTCTTCTAACTTAATGACATTTTTCTATCCTTAAACATCTTTGTCAGTCGCTGGATCACAGGAGACGATTGTAAAATCTAATTCTTTGAAACAATTAGAGGGGGTGGGCGAAAACACTTTTTTAAACTACCAACCCACAATTTTAGAACAATGTTCCCACCCAAGCAATTTTTATCAAGAAATTGATAACGTTAACTCCCTCTTCTAGCTTAAGACATTTGTCTGTCATTTAGAATCTTTGTTAGTCGTTGGATCATAGGAGGCAGATGTAAAATCTAATTCTTTAATGACAAACGTTTGGGCGGGTGGGCAGGAACACAATTTCAAACTACCAACTCACAATTCATAAACTATGTGCCCGCCCACCCACCCAAGCAATCGTTAACAAAAAAATTATTACGGTAACTACCTCTGTTAACTTATATCATATTTGATAGCCGCTGGATCACAGGAAGCGGTTCTAAAATCTAATTCTTTAATGACAAATATTTGGGCGAATGGGCGGGAACACAATTTCAAACTACCGACTCACAATTCATAAACAATGTCCCCGCCCGCCCGTCTAAATGTTTGTTATCAAGAAACTGATAACGTCATTTTTATGTTTTGACTTAATGCAAAGGAAAGCTTAAACACCATTGATAACATTCCAAATATAGGTAGATTTAAACTAGAAAAAAAAAACACCAAACAATAGAAGCTAATAGAGAAAGTTTGTAAAGAAACATTCTGGTCCAAGTGCATAGATGACATAAACTTTACTGTAAATACTTTAAAATACACACAAAAAAACAGCATAAAAATAAAGCAAAAAACTAATTTTTAAACTTCAAATTTCAAAAACTCGCTCAAAAATTACGCTCATTGATTAAGATTAAACAAAAAAATACTTTTATTGCACAAAATTTACTTTAAAAACCTTTCAAATATACAAAAAGGACAAGTTACCAAATATACTTCATTAACATTAGTACCGATTCCATAAATTTGATTAAGATCGATACGCTCAATTCTAACTTAATCTTTGCCATAAGCTGGAAGCTAGCAAAAATAAGCCATAACTCCTAAACTGTACATTGGATTTTAATGAAAATTTGTAATAATATACTTCATTAACATTAGTACCGGCTCCACAAATTTGATTAAAATCCATACGCTCAACTTGACATACCCTCAATTCAATCGATCTCACTTAATCTTTTACATAAGTTGCAAGCTAGCAAAAATAAGCCATAACTCCTAAACTGTACATTGAATTTTATTGTAAATTGGTACCAATATACTTTATTAATATTAGTAACGGCTTCACAAATTTGATAAAAATTCATACGCTCAATTTGACATAACTTCAATTCAATCGATCTCACTTAATCTTTCCCATAAGCTGCTACCAAACAAAAATAAGTCATAACTCCTAAACTGTCCATTGGATTTTAATAAAAATTGGTACCAATATACTTCTTTAATATTAGTACTGGCTTCACAAATTTGATTAAAATCCATACGCTCAATTTGACATAACCTCAATTCAATCGATCTCACTTAATCTTTCCCACAAGCTGCAAGCTAGCAAAAATAAACCATAACTCCTAAAATGCACATTGGATTTTAATAAAAATTGGTACCAATATACTTCATTGCTATTAGTACCGGCTTCACAAATTTGATTAAAATCCATACACTCAATGTTAAATAACCTCAATTCAATCGATCTCACCTAATTTTTTTCCATAAGCTGCAAGTTAGGAAAAACAAGACATAACTCCTAAACTGTGCAATGAATTTAAATGAAAATTGGTACCAATGTATTTTATTAACATCAGTACTGGCTCCACAAGTTTGATTAAAATCGATACCCTCAATTTGATATAACTTCAATTCAATCGATCTAACTTAATCTTTTCTATAAGCTGCAAGCTAGCTAAAATATGCCGGAACTCCTAAACTGTACATTTGATTTTATTGAAAACTGGTACAATTATATTTCATGAACGTTAGTATTGGCTCCAAGAAATTGATTAAAATCCATACGCTCAATTTGACATAACCTCCATTCAATCTATCTCACCTAAATTTCCCATAAGCTGCAAGCTAGAAGAAATAAGCCATAACTCCTAAACTGTACAATAGATTTCATTAAAAAATGGTACCAATATACTTTTATAACATAGTACTTGTTCCACAGATTTAATTAAAATCCATACGCTCAATTTGACATAACCTCCATTCAATCTATCTCATCTAATTTTTCCCATAAGCTGTAAGCTAAAAAAAATAAGCCATAACTCCTAAACTGTACATTGGATTTTAATAAAAATTGGTACCTATATACTTTATTAATATTAGTACCGGCTCCACAAATTTGATTAAGATCCATACGCTTAACTTGACGTAACCTTAATTCAATCAATCTCACTTAATCTCTCCAATAAGCTGCAAACTAGCCAAAATAAGCCATTACTCCTAAACTATACATTAGATTTTAATGAAAATTAGTACCAATATACTTCATTAACCTTAGTACCAGTTCCACAAATTAAATTAAAATCCATACGCTCAATTTAACATAACCTCCATTCAATCTATCTCACCTAATTTTTCCCATAAGCTGTAAGCTAAAAAAAAATAAGCCATAACTCTTAAATTGCACATTGGATTTTAATGAAAATTGGTACCAATATACTTCATTAACATTAGTACCGGTTCCACAAATTTAATTAAGATCCATACGCTCAATTTGACATAACCTCAACTCAATCGATCTAACTTAATCTTTCCCATAAGCTGCAAGCTGGCAAAAACAAGACAAAACTCCTAAACTGTACATTGGATTTTAATGAAACTTGGTTCCAATATACTTCATTAACCTTAATACCGGCTCTACAGATTTAATTAAAATCCATACGCTCAATTTGACATAACCTTAATTTAATCGATCTAACTTTATCTTTTCCATAAGCTGCAAGCTAGCTAAAATAAGCCAGAACTCCTAAACTGTACAGTGAATTTTAATAAAAATTTGTACCAATATATTTCATTAACATTAGTACTGGCTCCACAAATTTGATTAAAATCCATACGCTCAATTTGACATAACCTCAACTCAATCGATCTAACTTAATCTTTCCCATAAACTGCAAGCTAGCAAAAACAAGACATAACTCCTAAACTGTACATTAAATTTTAATGAAAATTGGTTCGAATATACTTCATTAACATTAGTACCGGCTTCATGTTTTATTAAAATCCATATGCTCAATTTGACGTAAACTCAATTCAATTGATTTCATTTAATCTTTCTCATAAGCTGCAATCTAGCAAAAATAAGCCATAACTCCTAAATTGCACATTGGATTTTAATAAAAATTGTTACCATTATACTTCATTAATATTAATAACGGCTCCACAAAATTGATTAAAATCTATACGCTTAATTTGACATAACCTCAATTCAATCGATCTCACTTAATCTTTCCCACAAGCTGCAAGCTAGCAAAAATAAACCACAACTCCTAAACTGCACATTGGATTTTAATGAAAATTGTTACCAATATACTTCATTAATATTAATAACGGCTCCACAAAATTGATTAAAATCTATACGCTTAATTTGACATAACCTCAATTCAATCGATCTCACTTAATCTTTCCCACAAGCTGCAAGCTAGCAAAAATAAACCACAACTCCTAAACTGCACATTGGATTTTAATGAAAATTGGTACCAATATACTTTATTAACATTAGTACCGGCTTCACAAATTTTATTAAGATCCATACGTTCAATTGAACATAACCTTAATTCAATCGATCTCACCTAATCTATCCCACAAGTTGCAAAAAGACAAAAATAAGCCATAACTCCTAAACTGCACATTGCATTTTAATGGAAATTGGTACCAACATACTTTATTAGCATTAAAACTTGCTTCATAAATTTGATTAAAATCCATTCGCCTAACTTGACATAACCTCAATTCAATCGATCTCACCCAATTTTTCCCATAAACTAGAAAAAATAAGTCATAAAGTCATAGCAAATTAGAGAAACAAAAGAACAAAAAATAGAAGAATTAAAAAGTATGCTGAAAGAACCAATAGAAAAAATAAGAAAGAATACCAAGAATCTTAAAAAATAAATAAAAACTCTTTAGACTAAAGAAAGGAAATAGAAAAAATAAAAAAAAATAAAAAGACGTACTAAACTTGAGAATAAAGGTAGTAGAAAACTGGAAAGGAAAAGAAAAATCAATTAACACTGAAACAAAACATTGAAATAAAGAAAACCGCAAAAAAGACCAAGAAACTAAAAACACAAAAATATAAATTGCTAATGACTTAAGGGCGCGGTTTAAGGGTGTCATAGCAGAACTCCTTTTTAAAATCTGTTTTTTGCAACGTGTATAAAGTAGGGAATGCAGTAGGGCACAATAAAATAAAAAAATTAAAAAATAGAGTAGAAAGACAAAAGATATTATTGAAGATCTGTGCGAATAAAAGTACGACAAAAAGACAATAAGAACAGAATTAAGCTTTCAAACTATACTATATATAAAAAAAGTGAAATGAGTAACAAAAAAAAAATAAAATTCAGAACAATGAAATAAGAAACATACCACAAACAACAACAATATAGAAAAAAAAGTGGATAATGAATAAGTGGAAGGTTACAAGATCTGTGGAATAGCACAATCAATACATTACTTAATCTAATGGAAAGACTTTGCTAAATGCTAAAACATATGATATGGTTAGTTCAACTTCTACCATCAACAGGAAAATAACTTTAATAAAAAAAAAAAAAACAATTACAGATAAAAAATTTAAAAAATTGATTTAAATTTTTTTGCAAATGTTACCAATAAGTTAAATAATTTCAAAATTTTTGTATTTTATCAAAAATTCCAAACATATTTTTTGTTGAAACTTTTTAATTTTTTTTTACAAAAATTACAATTTTATTTAATTAATTTTTAAAAACTTTGTTTCAAATTTTGTCACAAATATATAAATACTAATTTTCCAAAATTTTTTTACAAAAAATGGAATTGAACTAACAATTTATAAAATTTTTATTCAAATTTTGTCGCACATATTATCAATAAGTTCTTTAATCAATTTCAAATATTTAGTAATTTTCCAAAAACTCATTTTTTAAATTTTTTAAATTATTTTTATTTAAAAAAAAATATTATCAATAACTTTTTTAATCAATATCCAAAATTTAATTTTCTAAAAACTTTTTCTGAGTTTTTAAAATTCCATCAAAAATTTTGACAAAATTTAGTAAGCAATAATAAAACACACTTTACCAGATAAAGTTAACTGTAAAGTATCAAAATTTACTGCTTCCATTATTCTCTTCCATTTTGTTCCTTATAATAATTATCAAAATAAAACCAATAATTTAATAAAATATAACAATTCTTTCAAACATATTATCAAAAATTTTACGAAACATTAAAAATATTTCACAACAATTATAAATAATAAAAGTATAAAAACGTTATCTTAACAATAAATATCATAAAACTAATCCTATTTACTTAAGATTTCTTGAATTTAATTAAAATTTTTGCCTTTAGTTTCAGGCATCACTAGAACACCAAACAAGAATCCAACAAAACAAAACACAGCAACCAACCAGAAAGTAATTCCTTCTTCTATTGTTGTTAACAAATATGGGAATAACCAAGTAACCGCAAACGCGCACACATTTAAAATGAATGTTGATATTGTAGCTGCAACATTTTTAGCATTGCTTGGAAACAATTCACCCATTATAATATAAAGTATTGAACCCACACCAGTGTTGAAGAATATTATATAAATAATTAAATTAACTAGTGGTAACCAAGATATGGCAGAAACATCATCACCGTTTTTTTAGAAAGAAGTAAGTTCCCAACCCAGTTAACGATATTCCTAATAGAAATTCTGAAATATATAAAATGATTTTTCTTCCAAATTTATCAATAATGTGTGGATTAATTAAAGTTGCTATAAGCTGAACTATTCCTACTATAATGGGTGATATTTTTGGAGGAATATCACCACCAACATCATCAAAAATAGTTTGCATATAACTAATAACCGCATTAATAGCTGAAAATTGTTGCAACATAGCAACACTACAACATATAATTAAACCTTTTCTTAAAGGTTTTGTTGAAAATATTTCCAAATATTTTATATTATCGTTTGAGGTTTTTTTAGATTCAATCATATCTCTTAATTCTTTTTTTAAATTTCTTCATTTGTAGATGAATAACGCATTTTTTTCAATATATTTTCTGCCGTTGCCAAATCACCTTTAATAACATAATCGTTTGGACTTTCAGCTACAAATATGCTGAAAATTATTAAAAATATTACAAGAAAAGCTACAGAAAATGAGTTGTAAAGTAGGAATGATATAAAAGAACCGACTGAGTAAATAAATAAATGCTCTAATGCTAATCTTAGATAATTATTTCTATTCTTATTCACTGATATCTTAGCCATATACACAAGTTTCTAATTATTAAATTAAACTAATGTTAATTAAAAAAATTTGTATAGCAAGGACAGAAACAATAAATCGACTAGTTTTTGACTTATTTTATTGTTTGTTGCCATTCATGATTATGCTATTATCTTCCAAATAACAATAAAAAGCATTTATTATTATTTAATCAGTAAAAAGGTAAGCAATTTTACTATTTTAAACACTAAATTAATAACTAAACTAACCAAAATTATTTATTCATCATTTTCTGTATTTCCGCTAAACTTTTACCTTTAGTTTCCGGCAATAAAAAGTAAACAAAAAACAAACTAACAATACAACAAACCGAAAACAACCAAAACGATGGCGCCGTACCAATAGTAATCAACAAATAAGGAAAAACCATAGTAGCAGCAAAAGTAAAAACAAAACACAAACATACAGTAAGCATTGAAGCTACAGCTTTAAAATTAGGTGGAAAAATTTCACCTAAAACAGTAAACGGAATCGGTCCATATCCAACAGAATATGTAAAAATAAAAACAATTAAACTAGCAATAGGTAACCAAGAAATTGAATCTACATCATCAAATTCTTTAATATAAAAAAAGACACCGATTGCAATTAAAGAAAGTGAATTACCAAAACCAGAAACAAATAGTAGGAAACGTCTTCCCAATCTGTCTACTAGTAAAGGTGAAATTGAAGCTGAAATTGCTTGAGTTGTTGCAATTATAATTGATGAAATTGCAGGCGATAAATTACTACCGGCTGCATCAAAAAGTGATTCTAAATAGAATAAAATTGCATTCACTCCCGAACATTGTTGAAAAATAACTAAACCGAATGTAATTATCAATCCTTTACGCAAAATTTTATTTTGAAACAAATCAATTATGCTTACTTTATTAGCAAACGATTCTTGTACTGAAATTTTAATTTCTAATAATTCTGATTTGATACTATTTAGATCTCTACCGCGCAACTTAGCTAAATTTTTGCCTGCAGCCTCTTCATCCTCTTTAATTAAATAGTAAGGACTTTCAGGTATATAAATCCCGACAATAATAAAGAATAAGGTTGGTGCTATTAAGCATATTATGGCTGCATAACTGATTGATATATAAGGTCCTATAGAGTAAATCAATAAATTACCCAAAGTTATATTAACTACTAATAAACAACTTAAAGATCCTCTGTTATGTTTTTGACTGATTTCAGCAACATAATTGGGTAATATAACACAAATTGCTCCGGCTGATAACCCACATAGGAATCTAGCAATGTAAAAATGCCAGACTTGTTCTGCAACTGATATAATAACAAAGCTAATGTAAAGTGGTAATACTGCTATTATTATTGATTTTTTACGTCCCAATTTGTCTTGTATGAATCCAGCTATGTATGGTCCAAATAAGCCACCAATTGCTATAAGAGATGCTATTAGTGATTCTTCGGATGGTGTTATTGGCTTTGGTAATGGATTGCTTTCAGGATATGAGTTTCCGTTTAGTCTTGGTAGAGATGGTGATGACCATGCGAAAGCTGTTCCTAGTGTGAATGATGCTAGATTGACTAAAACAAGAATAATAAAGTAAGTACATTGAAGTTCTAACAAATTTTATAAAAAATAACAAAATTTGCCACATTTATGCAGTTTTTTGCACTTATTTAGCTTACAAAAAGACGCTCGCACCAGTCCTTGACAACAAAACAGGAATATAGACTGGAGTAACCCACCCATTCACCAGCCCAAGTGTTAGTTATCAAGAGATTAAATCTTTTTCTTGTGACAAAATGACTTTTGATGCTTGCAGAGAGGTGAAACCATTCAATCTCTTGTTAACAAACAAATAGGCGAGTAGGTGGGTCACTCCAGAACTTAATATAAAGTTGGTAATGTAGATTGAAGTGGCTCACCCGCTCAAGTGTTAGTTATGAAAAGATCACAAACTTTTCTTGTGACAAAATGACTTCTGACGCTTGCAAAAAAGTCAAACATTAAATCACTTGATAACAATCACTTGGGTGGGTTACTCCAGACTTTGACAACAAGTCAGTAATTTGAACTAGAGTAACCCACCCACCCACCCAAATGTTAGTTATCAAAAGGTTGGATCACGACCTTCTTTTGTGATAAATTGACTTCGGACGCTAACAGAGAAGTTAAACATTCAATCTCTAGATAACAAAGACTTGGGCGGGTGGGTGAGTCACTATAGAGCTTGATAACAAGTTAGTAATAGAGTGACCCACCCACCCACTCTAGTGTTAGTTATCAAGAGGTTGGATCACAACTTGCTCTTGTGATAAAATGACTTTCGGCAATCGCAGAAAAGTCTTCCATTCAATATTTTGATAACAAACACTTAGGCGGGTAAGTGGGTCATTACAGACCTTGATAACAAGTTAATAATTTGGACTGGACTAACCCACCCACCTATCCAAGTGTAAGTTATCAAAAAGTTGAATCACAACTTTTTCTTGTAACAAAATGAATTGATGTTCGCAGAGAAGTCAAACATTCAATCTCTTGATAACAATAACTTGGGCGGGTGGGTAGGTCACTCTAAAGTTTAATAACAAATTAGTAATTTGGACTGAAGTGGCCCACCCACCCAAGTGTTATATATCAAGAGATTAGATTACAATTTTCTTTTTTAGCTTAAATTTTTTTAATAAAAATAATATAATATAAAATAAGATCTTTAAAACTTTAGCAAGTTTGGTAGTATTATGTGACATTATCTAACAAATTACAAAATGATCGCTTAATTAATTTTTGATTTATATAAATTTTTGCTGTTTTTTTGCACTTATTAAGCTTACAAAAAGTTTGATCAAAATAATAAATTAATTTTTGACATTTTTATAAGTTTTAGCGGTGATTTTTGTCACTATTTAGTAAATTTTATAAAGATTGTTAGATCAGTTTTTCTTTTATATCAAATTTAGCCACATTTTTGCCGTTTTTTGCACATTTTAACTCCCAAAAAATTTGATAAAAATAAATTTGAAATTTCAGTATATTTGGCAGTGTCTTAAGTAATTATACAGCAAATTTCATAAAAATTGCACAATTTGTTTTTGTTTTACAACAAATTTTGCCACATTTTTGCCGTTTTTTGCACTTTTCAGCTTCCAAAAAATTTGATCAAAATAATAAAAAGAATTTTGAAATTTCAATATGTTTGGTAGTATTTTATGACATTATACAGCAAATTTGATAAACATCGCACGATTGGTTTTTGTTTTACAACAAATTTTTCCAAATTTTGGCATTTTTTGTACTTATTTAGCTTACAAAAAGTTTGATTAAAATAATAAAATAATTTTTAAAATTTCAATCTGTTTGACAGTGTCTTATGTCATTATACAGCAAATTTGATTAACATCGCACGATTGGTTTTTGTTTTACAACAAATTTTGTCACATTTTCGCCGTTTTTTGCACTTTTTAGCTTTCAATTTTTCTTAGAAAAATGATAAAATGATTTTTAAAATTTCAGTATGTTTAACATTGTCTTAGGTCATTGAACAGCAAATTTTGTTAACATCGCACAATTGGTTTTTGTTTTACAACAAATTTAGCTACATTTTTGCCGTTTTTTGCACTTTTTAGCTCCCAAAAAATTTGATAAAATTATTTTTAAAATTTCAGTATATTTAGCAGTGTCTTATGTCATTATGCAGAAAATTTTATAAACATGGCGCGATTGGTTTTTGTTTTACAACAAATTTTGCTACATTTTTGCCGTTTTTTTGGCCTTATTTAGCTTACAAAAATGTTGATCAAAACAATAAAATAATTTTTAAAGTTTCAGTATGTTTGGCAGTGTTTTATGTCATTATTTAACAAATTTGATAAAGATTGCTTGATTAGTTTTTGTTTTATATTAAATTTTATCCACATTTTTGCCGTTTTTTGCACTTTTTAGCTTCCAAAAAACTTGATTAAAATAATAAATAAATTTTTAAAATTTGGGTTGTTTGACAGTGTCTTATGTCATTATACAGCAAATTTTATTAACATCGCACCGTTGATTTTCGTTTTACAACAAATTTTGCCAGATTTTTGCACTTTTTAGCTTCCAAAAAATTTGATCAAAAGAATAAATTAATTTTTAAAATTTCAAATTGTTTGGCAGTGCATTATGTCATTATACAACAAATTTCATAAACATCCCACGATTGGTTTTCGTTGTACAACAAATTTTGCTACATTTTTGCCGTTTTTTGGCCTTATTTAGCTTACAAAAATGTTGATCAAAACAATAAAATAATTTTTAAAGTTTCAGTATGTGTGGCAGTGTTTTTTGTCACTATTTAACAAATTTCATAAAAATTGCTTAATTAGTTTTTGTTTTATAACAAATTTTGCCGCATTTTTGTAGTTTTTTGCATCTTTTAGCTTCCAAAAAATTTGATAATAATATATTTAAAATTTCAGTATGTTTGGCAGTGCTTTATGTCCTTATACAGCAAATTTTATAAACATTGCACAATTAGATTTTGTTTTACAACAAATTTTGCTACATTTTTGCTTTTTTTTGCACTTTTTAGCTTCCAAATAACTTGATCAAAATATTAAATAAATTTTTGAAGTTTCCGTATGTTAGGCAGTGTCTTATGTCACTATACAGCAAATTTTATTAACATCGCACGATTGGTTTTTGTTTTACAACAAATTTTGCTACATTTTTGCCGTTTTTTGGCCTTATTTAGCTTACAAAAATGTTGATCAAAACAATAAAATATTTTTTAAAGATTCAGTATGTTTGGCAATGTTTTATGTCACTATTTAACAAATTTGATAAAGATTGCTTGATTAGTTTTTGTTTTATATCAAATTTATCCGTTTTTTGCACTTTCTAGCTTGCAAGATTGCTTGATTAATTTTTGTTTTATATTAAATTTAGCCACATTTTTGCCGTTTTTGGGACCTAAAAAGTGCATTTTTGAAAAATTTAATCAAAATAATAAAAAGATTTTTTCAATTTCAGTGTGTTTGGCAGTTCATTTTGTCACTATTTAACAAATTTGATAAAGATTACTTGATTAATTTTTGTTTTATATCAAATTTAGCCACTTTTTTGCTATTTTTGCACTTAAATGCAAATTAATAAAATTTTCATGCAGCCTCAACAATAATAAATGCATCCTCGGCCACACAAATACATTTTTTTAAACGTTTTGATCTAAATTTTGATGATTCTACGAAGATATAATGTTAATAAAAATCTAAAATATTATTAAGCTGATACAATTTAAGCAGATTATTATTTATCTTAACTATAATAATGTGCAATTGATCAAATTTATCTAATATTAATTAACTAAAATATTTATTACCTGATAAAACTGTAAAATATAAAAATTTACTGCTTCCAGTATCTTCTTCCATTTTGCTTCTTATAATAATGTTTGTTGATTGAAAGAAACCAAATAATTTGTTGCTACCTTACAATCATTACCGAAAATTTACGAGACATTTAAAATGTTACACAACAATTATAATTTGCGTATAAAAAATTTGTTATCTTATTTAATTAACAATAAATTTAATGATATTTATTCAATGAATTTTAATAAAGTTTAGCTGCAATGTTCACATTAAGTTCATATTCCAAGCTAGAATGGTATTTACTGATCTTCTGCTTACTTACTTCTTACTTCCTTCTGCGTATTCACATAGGATTGAACAGAATTGGTGACAGAATGCATCATTGACCTCAAAAAACCTGCTCAACTATACTTTTTGTAATACTATCCGGGTTTAATCACCTTTCCTTAATTACTGCATTTGCTGTATTTGCAAAACCTATTAAAAAGTAATTTCTGATAAAGTTCATCACTTTGTATAAATGTGTAAGATATTAATAGAACAAACACAGTTCTTTTCAATCCACATAGAACATGAAAACTATTGTACTAACCTCCTGCTTATTGGCTTTTGCCACAGCTAAACATTGTAAGTTATTTATAAATAATTAAATTAATTTAATTGCAATTAAAATATTTTAACAGGGAATAGAAGATCTGTCGCATTACCTCAAGATAAATCTTCTGAAAGCAAATCTCAAGCTTCTCAAGGTTTAACAGATAAATCATTAACTTATAATGGTGAGACCGGTTTGGAGTACTACTTAACAACTTACGAAAAAGAACGTATGGCATTTGAAGCCAATGAAGCTACGCAAATTAAAAGTGACAGTGAACATAGTTCTAGAATTGGTAGTGGAGCAGATCATCAAATTGTTGCAATTGGAGAAAATAAAGAGTCTTTTAGTGGTCATAAATTGAGTGAACATCACGGAACGTCTTTAGTAGCACAAACTGGTTCCTCCAATCAACATGCTTCATCAGTAGCATTAAGTGGATCTTCTGGACATCATCATGGTTCTTCTAAAGAATCTTCTGGACACCACAAAACATCTTTAGTAGATCAAGCTGATTCTTTCAATCAATCAGCATTAAGTGGATCTTCTGAACATCATCATAGTTCTTCTAAAGGATCTTCTGGACACCACAAAACATCTTTAGTAGATCAAGCTGACTCTTTCAATCAATCAGCATTAAGTGGATCTTCTGAACATTATCATAGTTCTTCTAAAGGATCTTCTGGACACCACAAAACATCTTTAGTAGATCAAGCTGACTCTTTCAATCAATTAGCATTAAGTGGATCTTCTGAACATCATCATAGTTCTTCTAAAGGATCTTCTGGACACCATAAAACATATTTAGTAGATCAAGCTGATTCTTTCAATCAATCAGCATTAAGTGGATCTTCTGGACATCATCATAGTTCTTCTAAAGGATCTTTTGGACATCACAAAACATCTTCAGTAGTACAAGTTGGTTCATCCAATCAACATGCATTAGCATTAAGTGGATCTTCTGGACATCATTACAGTTTTTCTGCAAGATCTTCTGGACATCATGGAGCATCCTCAGTAGCACAAGTTGGTTCCTCCAATCAACATGCTTTAAGTGGTTCTTCTAGACATCATCACGATTCTTATGCAGGATCTTTTGGACATCACAAAGCATTTTTAATAAATAAAAAAGCTGGACATCACAAATCTATTGGAAACCATGCTTCTTCTGTATCTTGCGCTGAATCTTTTCGGCATTATTGAATAGCTTATTTTAATTAATATAATACTTTCTCATCGGCATTGCAAAGTCATAAAACTGGTATTCATGCTACTGCTCACCGATAAAGAATTTATTTTAGGAATTTATTATTATAAATCATTTTATGACTTGAATTATTTCCTGTATTTAATAGCCCCATATATTTTATTAACAATTATCTATATGCAATTCATTTAATAAAATTAATCCCCAATTAATTGTCAATTAATACCCAATACATATAATAAAATGATGCGAACACAATCTTAAAAAAAATAAATAACAATAAATGCCTTAATTCGGCTGCAATAAATCCATATACTCTTAGATGTATAATTTGTTGCTCACCTTATCAACCTGTCTTATCGATACATAAAACGTGTTGTTAACTAACTGATAGAGCAGTGAGACAAGATGCAGTGTCCCGACAAGCAAACGTGGTACTTAATTTTAACGGCATGTTGCGGTGAGTTTTAATTATTAATTAATGTAACTAAAAAAGAATTTGTTAATGTTTATTTAGTGAGTTAATAGTTGAGTATAGTGGTTTATGTTATGAATTATTGTGGTGCCATCTGAATATTTGTTTAAAGAACTAATTTAATCTTAAACTTTGAACATTGATTTGAAATTTTTATATTGATAGCATATCTTAATTTATTTTGGCCATGAAAACTGTGTTTAATACCAAATTATAGAAACAATTTTTAGTGTACTTCAAAATTTAGTAATTTCAAATTTCAAAATTGTTTAAATTTTTGTTTTTACAGAAATTAAAACAATTATTTAAAAAAAATTTTTTTGCTAATAATGTTAATAAGTAATAATAAGTTACTTAATCAATTTCCAAAATTTAGTAATTTTTCAACAAAAATTTAAAAAATATTTTTTGAGTTTTTTTAAATTGTTTTATTTTTTCTTTTTACAAAAAATACAATTAAAGCAACAACTTAAAATTTTGATTCAAATTTTGTTATATATATATATATATATATATATTGTCAATAAGCTCTTTAAACAATTTCCAATGTTTTATATTTTTCCAAAAATTCTGAACTTGTTTTTTGATTTTTTAAAAATTGTTTTACTTTTTTTACAAAAATTGCAATAACAACAATTTTCAAAATTTTGTTTTACATTTTGTTGGTTCTCAATAGAATCTTTAATCAACTTCAAAGACAGAACATTACAACATTTTTGGATCATAATTCAGACATTGCCAAAATATTCTAAATTTATAAAACATAATTTTCTGATTGTTGGAACATTAAAATAATTGTAAAATTGTCATCACATTAAGAAAACATAATTTTGACATAGTAATTTGTCATTTTTAGAACATTACAACATTTTAGGATTATGATGACATAGTTCAAACATTGCCAAAATATTTTAAATTTTTAGAACATGATTTTTTGATTGTTGGAACATTAAAATAAATGCTATAACGTAACAACATTAAGCAAACATTATTTTGACATTGTTGGAACATTCTGACATTTACAGAACATGATTTCATAATTTTGAAAGTTATGACATTTCTGGAACATTATTTTGACATTGCTAAAACATTATGGCTTTTAGGAAACATTATTTTGACAGTGCTGGAACATTATTACTATAGTTTTAGGTTTTGACACTTTAAACTTTTTTAGAACATTATGACATTTACAAAACATTATTTTCTGAAACATTAAAATAAAGATTTAATTTTGCTAGAACATTTTCTAATGTAAAAAACATGATTTAAAAAGTTATGACATTTTTGGAACATTATTTTAACATTATGGCTTTGAAAAACCGTTATTTTGACAGTTTTCGAATATTGTGACAACAATTTGACACTCTCGTAACAATTTAAATTTTTCTAGAACATTAGGATATTTCAAAACATGATTTTTTAATTTCTGGAACATTAAAATAAAGTTTAAATATTGCCAAAACATTTTCTGATGTAATGAACATGATTTTGGCATTTTGAAAACATTATTTTTACATTATAACAATTTAAACTTTTCTGGAACATTATGACATTTGCAGAACATTATTTTCTAATTGCTGGAATAGCAAAAAAAGGTTATAACGTTGCAACAATTATTGACATAATGAGAACATTTTTGAACATGATTTGTCAAATCTATCTCCAAAATTGCCAAATAACATCTGTCAAACTAACTTTATCACAAAATGTCAAATTGTTGTCAGAAACCACAAATTTATTTTTGGAATTGTCAAAATTTGTCTAAAAAATCTAAATTGTTTTTACAATTTTAACATTATTGTCATAAATGTCAAAAAATAACAAATTTATTTTAAAATCTGTCAAACTAAATCATATTATGTCATACTCTATGTCCAAAACTGCTAATTCAAATTTGTCAATCATCCTCTATTGTTTGTTATCAAGAAATTGATTACGTCACCTTTTTCTTTAAACTTAATGACATTTGTCAGTCATTCTGTCATGTTGATTAGCTACAAGAACACGATAGGTGGTAGTAACTTTTAGATTCTTTATAACTAACACTTGGGCGGGTGGGCGGGGACACTATACAAAATTACCGGCCCAATACTTATAAATTGTGTTCCTGCCCACACGCCAAAGTGTTTGTTATCAAGAAATAAGCTGCATCACTTCTTTCTTAAACTTAATAATATTTGTCAGTCATTCTGTCATGTTTGTTAGCTGCAAAAACACAAGAAGCGGTATTAACTGTCAGTTCAAAATTACCGGCACAATATTTATAAACTGTGTTCCCGCCCACCCGCTCAAGTGTTTGTTATCAAGAAATTAGCTACGTCACCTCTTTCTTTAAACTTAATAACATTTGTCAGTCATTCTGTCATGTTGATTAGCTGCAAGAACACGGGTGGTAGTAAGTTTTAGATTCTTTATGACTAACACTTGGGCGGGTGGGCGGGGACACTATACAAAATTACCGGTCCAATATTTATAAACTGTGTTCCCGCCCACCCGCCCAAGTGTTTGTTATCAAGAAATTAGCTACGTCACTTCTTTCTTTAAACTTAATGACATTTGTCAGTCATTCTGTCATGTTGATTAGCTGCAAGAACACGATAGGTGGTAGTAACTTTTAGATCCTTTATGACTAACATTTAGGAGGGGTGGGCGTAGACACTATACAAAATTACCTGTCAAATACTTATAAACTGTGTTCCCGCCCACCCATCCAAGTGTTTGTTATCAAGCAATTAACTACGTCACTTCTTTCTTTAAACTTAATGACATTTGCCAGTCAATTTGTCATGTTGATTAGCTGCAAGAACACAATAGATGGTAGTAAGTTTTGGATCCTTTATGACTAACACTTGGGCGGGTGGGCGGAAACACTTTTTAAAATTACCGGCTCAATATTTATAAACTGTGTTCCCGCCCACCCACCCAAGCATTTGTTATCAAGAAATTGATTACGTCACCTGTATCTTTAAACTTAATGACATTTGTCATGTTTATTAGCTGCAAGAATACGATAGATGGTAGTAACTTTCAGTTCCTTTATGATTAACACTTGGGCGGGTGGGCAGGAACACTATACAAAATTACTGGCCAATATTTATAAACTGTGCTCCCGCCCACCCACCCGACCGTTTGTTATTAAGAAATTTATTATGTTTCCTTTTCTTTTAAACTTAATGACATCTGTCAGTCGTTCTGTTGTGTTTGTTAACTGCAAGAACACAAAAAGTGGTAGTAACTGTCAGTTCCTTTATATCAAACACTTGGGCGGGTGGGCGTGGACGTTATATCAAACTACGGGATCAATATTTATAAACTGTGTTCCCGCCCACCCACCCAACCGTTTGTTATCAAGAAATTTACTATGTGGCCTTTTTTTCTGAACTTAATGACATCTTTCAGTCATTCTGTTATGTTTGTTAACTGCAAGAACACGAGAAGTGGTAGTAACTGTCAGTTCCTTTATAACAAACAGTTGGGTGGGTGGGCGGAAACGCTATATCAAACTATCGGCTCAATATTTATAAAATGTGTACCCGCCCACCCACCCGACCGTTTGTTATCAAGAAATTTATTATGTCGCCTTTCTTTTTGAACTTAATGACATCTGTCAGTCGTTCTGTTATGTTTGTTAACTGCAAGAACACGAGAAGTGGTAGTAACTGTCAGTTCCTTTATAACAAACAATTGGGTATGTAGGCGGCAACAGTATATCAAACTACCGACCCGGTATTTATACACTGTGTCCCCGCCCACCCGCCTATGTGTTTGTTATCCAGCTGCAAGAACACGACAGTTGGTAGTAACTGTCAAATTCTTTATGACAAGCACTTGGACGGGTGGGCGGGAACACTATATTAAAATCCCGGCCCAGTATTCATAAACTGTGTTCCCGCCCACCCACCCAAGTGTTTGTTATCAAGAAATTGATTACGTCACCTCTCTCTTTAAACTTAACGTTTTTTGTCAGTTATTCTGTCATGTTTGTTAGCTGCAGAAACAGGACAGGGGTTAGTAGCTTCTAACACTTGGGCGGGTGTGGAAATATTTTTTGTATTATTTTTAAGAACTTTGAATTACTTATTCAGATGTAATCAGTTGACCAATTTACTTGAAATTTTTGAATTAAAAACCTTAATTTAATATTTTAAAAACAAAAACTCAAAAATCTTTTACTTTTTTTTCAAAAATTAATTTTTATTAATAAACAATTAAAAAAAAAAAAATGAATCAAATCAATAATTAACACATTAACCAACCAAACAAAATTTTTTTAATTGTAAAACCTCAAAACACAATTGTTTCACTAAAAATCCGGCATTAAATGACAAAATCCGTCCTTAATATAACAAAAACCGATCTTAAAATGACAAAATCCGGCCTACAATGACAAAATTCAGCCTTTAAATGACAAAAGACACATATTTCATCGTAAAACCTTAAAATACAATAGTTTTATTAAAAATCCAGTCTTAAAATAACAAAATTCTGTCTTAATAATCTCCAAACACACATTTTATTATAAAACCGACCTTAAAACAACAAAATCCGGTTTTAAATGACAAAATAAAGCTTCTATACCCGCATTTGATTCCAAATACATTCATTTCATTAAAATCCGGCCTTAAAATAACAAAATCCGGCCTAAAAATAAGAAAATCTTGCTTTAAATAAGAAAATCCGGCTTTATCTAACAAAATCCGGCCTTAAAATGAGAAAATCAAATCTCCAAACACACATTTTATTGTAAAACTTTAAAATACAATAGTTTCATTAAAATGTGGTCTTTAAATTACAAAATCCGGCCTTCAATGACAAAATCCGGCCTTAAAATAAAAAAAATGAAGTCTCCAAACACACATTTTATTGTAAAACCTCAAAATTGAATTGTTTCATTAAAATTTGGTCCTTAAATTACAAAATTTGACTTTGATATAACAAAATCCGGCCTTAAAATGACAATTTCCAACCTTAAATGACAAAATCCGGTCTTAAAATATTTGTTATATTTTAGAATGACAAAAACCCGAACTTAAACGACAAAATCCGGTTTTAAAATATTTGTTATATCTAAGAACGCACCAATACAATACAAATACTCAAAAATTATTAATTTAAATGCAAATAAACCAAGCAATTCATACAATTAACTTATCACATTATTAGAATCAATTGAATATAATAATCTTACACAATAGTATAATAAAATAATAATTAATAACCTATTAGCAATAAAATAACACTCGACAAAAAAATTCGTGTAATAGAATTACTCACTAAATAAACTAACAAGATTTGATAATAATAACATGTTTGCTTATTTGAAAAACCAATAACAATTTGGTTAATTTATCATACGCACCTGTTTATAATCAATATAAGATAAGATTCTTAAACAAATATTATCTCTATTTCTAGTAAATTTGATGACATTTTCGGCAACGATTGCATTCTCATGGACAACACCATGCGTACCACGATTGAATGGATTGAAGGAACCTGAAAATAACCCATTGGGAGATCACCAGATTACAAAAGCAGAGGAGAGTTTGCTGACTGCGTTATTTATAGTTGGAGCAACAGTTGGGCCATTTTTGGGGATTCCTGTAGTTGGACGAATTGGACGCAAATTATCAATAGTTATATTCACAATTCCTGTAATTGTTTGTTTGAGTATGAAAGCATTCGCTACTAGTATTTATGTATATTACGCTGCACGTGTAATAGGTGGCGTAACAGCTGGAATTATGTATACTATAATACCTCTATTTATTGCTGAAATATCAGAACCGCATAATAGAGGAGCTTTATCAGCTTTAACAGGAATGTTTACTGTTGTTGGAAATTTGTACGCATACACAGTCGGTTCTTATGTGAATATACAATGGTTCTCACTATCAGGTTTGGTGCCTCCTATTATAATGATCTTTATGTTAATACTTGTAATACCTGAAACACCTTACTATTATCTGGCTAGGGATAATGAAGAAGCTGCCAGGAAGGTGTTAAAAAGGTACAGATCTAAAAGTAATGATGAAATTGATGAAGAAATTAATTCAATTCGAAAAACTTTAGGAGTTAAAGAGAATATTCCTAAAATTGGTGATATATTACGTAGCAGGGCTGCTATTAATAGTTTACGCATTACCATACTTATAATAGTAATACAACAATTAACAGGTGCCTATCCAATTCAATTAAATTTGCAAGTAATTTTTAGTGAGAGTGGTAGCGCTTTATCTGATGAGTTGTCTTCGATTATAGTAGGAATAGTTAAAGTTATTTCTTACATATTTACATTAGCAGCGATTGATCGTTTTGGAAGAAGATTTTTGTTAATAACATCAGGAGCTGGATTATTCCTTTCATTAGCAGTTTTGGGTACATACTTCTTTTTAAAAACCGATGGAGTTGATGTTAGTTCAATATCCTGGTTACCAGTGGTGTGTTTAGTTGTTTTTGTAGTTGTATTCAATTCTGGAATATCTGTAGTTCCTTTAATTCAAATGGGAGAAATGTTTCCTCAAGATGTAAAATCGCTGTCTTGTATTATAGTTATAACTTTCTCATCTATTGTTTCCTTCTTGGTTACTTTTGTTTTTCCTTATATGCAGGAAGGTATTGGTTTGGGAATTAGTTTCTGGTTATTTTCGATAGCTGGAATTTTATGTATAATTTATACGTATTTTTGTATTCCTGAAACTAAAGGGAAGAGTTTGTTGGAAATTCAAGAGTTATTGAGTAAGCGTTCATGGAAGAGTAATAATAATGTAATTTAAATTGTTTATTGTAATTTATTTATTAGTGATATTCACTGTTTTATTTATTTTATTGTTGTAAAAATAAAAATGTTTTTGTCATATTTGTTTTTATTCTATCTTTACCTTTTTCCGTCCTCTCACGTTATGGACATCCCCCAACCCAAAAAACTACAAACAAAGCTGATATCCCATCATTCTCTTAATTTTGATCGCAAGCACTTCTAAATGTACCTTAAAGTTGGAATGTTGGCTTCAGAAATGAAAACTAACCATAAATTCCAAAAAAAGCAATTGATCCTATTCTACCAACTTTGACATCCGCCATAACAAACTCTACCCTTGCATTACCAGTTAGAACCAATCTATCAGTTAATAAAATTACTTATTTTGACATCCCCCCCCCCCCCCTTCACCTTTAACCCTTTTGTAAATGTTTCTTCAATCTGTTCTCAAGTTCGTCAAAGATTCAACTTCTTCATCGGCTTCCTGATCGATTACCAGACTATTACTCTTATTATTGTTTTTCAAAACTTTATAAACCTTTTCCCCCTTTGTCACCTTCTATGTAAAATTTGTTTTCAAAAGATATCTTAACAAACCAAAATTTTTTAGCAACAAAACCAAAGCTGCAGCATCAGCAGCCCAATAGAGACAACTTCATCAAGTACCTAGAGAACACCACCGCCATTCTCCGGAAAGATACCAAAAAGAAGAAAACAGGTCTCAATTCAGAGTAACCATAATCACCCACCAGGTCCAAGAGCTCAAGGACCAGATAACAGCGATGGCAACAAACTTCAACAAGAAACTGGAGACCTTTAAAATGATAGAAACTATTGCCACGATGGCTTTCAATTGTACCTCTACCGCCCTCACACCATCACCTTCTACAAGCAAAGAAGAAGTAATAGACCTTGCTGACTTTAAAAAAGAAGATGTTGCCAAAACAGCTTTTTTCAGAGGCAAAGCTTTAAACTTTCCTAAAAAAACAAGGGAAAAACCCGCTAGCCAGTCCCAGGTACCCAAAAAAATTACTACCTCCGCCGACCAATCAACTTTTTCTCTAATATAGTAATATTTGACAATTTTTTTATAACAAACCTATAAGCAGATAGCTGAGCACTCCAGTTAATGATTACTAGGAAGTAGTTTTTTTAGAATGCCCCGCCTACCCGCCCAAGTGTTTGTTGTCAAAAAATTAAACATTATCGCTTTCTCCTCTAACATAGTAACTGACGTTTGCAAATATACAAAACTTTTAATTCCTGAATAACAAACATATGAGCGGCTGGGTGAGGCATTCCAATTTAGACCCCGCCCACCCGCCCAAGTGTTTGTTATGAAAAAAGTAAATATTATTACCTTCACCTTTAAACATAGTAATTTCTGATATTTCTAAAGAGAAAAAAAACATTCACTTTTTTATCATTTTTGACAGTTTGTTAACAGTTATAAATTATTTTTGACACATTTGAAAAATAGTTTTTGACAAATGTAAACAATTTTTAACAAATGTAGATTAATATTAATAAATACAGATCATAGACCATTAATAGACAAATAGTTATGCATTATTATGATTTTTTTGTAGATCATTTTGACAGTTATAGATCACTTTTGACAGCTGTTAAAAATGTTTTTGACAAATGTTGATAAACATCAATAGACGCAAATCATTTTTGACAGTTATAGATCAATAGTAGATCAGTTTTGACAAGTATAGATTATTTTGGACAATTATAACACATTTGGAAATTTGTTTTTAAAAAATGTAAATAATTTTTAACATTTATAGATCATTATTAATAGCTATAGATCATTTTTGACAGTTATAAATAATTATTAATAATTGCAGTTTATATTAAAATTAAAAAATAGTTTTTGACAAATGTAGATCAATATTAATAAACGCAAATAATTTTCAACATTTATAGATTAATATTTATACTTATAGATCATCTTTGATAGTTATAAATCTTTATTAATAGTTGTATATTATCTTTGACAGTTATAGATCATTATTGAAAACTGTAGATCATTTGTGACAACTATAGATTATTATTACTAGTTATTATTTATAGTTGTAGATTATTTTTGACAGTTTTAAATTATTTTTGACTTCAATACTTTATTATTGATCATTTTTAAAGATTATGTTTGACAACTGTAAGTCATTTTTAACAGTTACAATTTGTTCACAGTTATAGATTATTTTTGACAGATTAGAAAAATTGTTTTTGACAAATGTAAATAATTTTTGACAGATATAGATCAATATTAATATATGTAGATAATTTTTATTAATATAGATCATTATTGATAGTTGCAGATCATCTTTGATCACTAAAGATCATATTTAATAGCTACCCTAATTTTATAGATCATTTTTGACAGCGGTAGATCATCTTTGATAGCTACAATATGTTAATTATTTTTGATAAAAAAATTACTAACTTCAAAACTATTTTGGATAAATGCAAACAATGTTTGACTAGTATAGATCAATATTAATAGCCGCAGATTATTTCTGACAGTTATAGAGCTTTTTACACATTTGAACAATTGTTCTTGGCAAAGAAGATCATTTTTGACAAATGAAGATCAATATTAATAGATGCAGATCATTTTTAACAATTACAGATCATTAGTAGATCATCTGTGACAAGTATAGATCATTTTTAAAAGTTGTTTTACATTTGCAAAATAAATTTTGACAAACATCAATAAATTTTAACAAAAATAGATCAATAATAACTGCAGATCGTTTTTGATTGTTAAAGATCGTTTTTGACACTTTGACATGAATCATTTATGACACCTATACGTTATTATAAATATTTTGATAGATCAATTTTGACAGCTGTCAATTATCTTTGACAACTACAATTTGTTGATCATTTTTGACAGTTTTGCACATTTGAAAAACTGTTTTTGATAAATCTAAATAATTTCTGACAAATGTAGATCAATATTAATAGATACAGATCGTGTTTAACTGTTATATATCATTATTAATAGTTGTATATCTCTTTTTATTGTTATAGATCATTTTTAAAAGCTGTAGATCATCTTTCACAAGTTTAGTTGTCAATATTAAAAGCTGTTAATTATTTTTGACAGTTAAAGATCATTAATATATTATTTTTGACAGATATAGATCATTTTGACAGTATTAATAGACTTACATTATTTTTGACAGTTATAAATCATTAGTAGATCAGCTTTAACAGTTATAGATTATTTTAATTGATGTAAATAAATTCTGATATACGTAGATCATTTTTGACAGTTATTGATCATTTGTAGATTAGTTTTGACAGTTATAGATCATTTTTGACATCCAAACAATATTATAAATATTTTATAGATCATTTTTGACAGTTACAGATCATTTTTGAGCATTTTTGCACATTAAAAATTTGTTTTTTGTAAACATAAATTACTTCTGACATATGTAGATCAGTATTATTAGATGTAGATCATTTTTGACAATTATAAATCATTAGTAGATCATCTTTGACAGTTATAAATCATTTTAAACATCCATACATTTTTATAGATCATTTTTGATTGATGTAAATCATTTTTGACAGTTATAAATCATTTTTAAGCGTTTTTTTGTTTTTTACAAATTTAAATATTTTAATTGATCATTTTTGATTGATGTAAGTCATTTTTGACAGTTAAAGATCATTTGGAGCGTTTTTGCACATTAAAAATTTGTTTGTAAATAATTTCTGACATATTATTTATTATTATTTTTGACAATTACAGATCATTAGTAGATCAACTCTGACAATTATTGATCATTTTGACATTTATACATTATTATAGAAATTGAAATAGATCATTTTTGGTTTCTGTTAATCATTTTTGACAGATGCAGATCATTTTTAAGCCTTTTTGCACATTAAAAATTTGTTTTTTACTAATGTAAATAATTTATGACATATGTAGATCAATATTAATAGATTTAGATCAATTTTGACAGTTATAGATTATTAATAGATCATCTTTGACAGTTACAGATCATTTTTGACATCTATACTCTAGTTTAGACATTTAAAAAAATCATTTTCAATTGATGTTAATCATTTTTGATATTTACAGGTTATTTGAAGCGTTTTTGTACATTAAAAATTTGTTTTTTAAAAACATAAATAATTTTTGACATATGTAGATCAATATTACTAGACGTAGATCATTTTAGACAGTTATAGTTCATCAGTAGATCATCTTTGACATATATAAATCGTTTTTGACATCCATGCAGTATTAAAGATATTTTTATAGATCATTTTTGATTGATGTAAATCATTTTTGACAGTTACAGATCATTTAGAGCGTTTTTGCACATTGAAAATTTGTTTGTAAATAATTTCTGACATATGTAGATCAGTATTAATAGATGTAGATTATTTTTGACAATTACAGATCATTAGTAGATCAACTCTGACAATTATAGATCATTTTGACATTTATACATTATTATAGAAATTGAAATAGATCATTTTTGATTGATGTAAATCATTTTTGACAGATGCAGATCATTTTTGAGCCTTTAAGCACATTAAAAATTTGTTTTTTACAAATGTATATAATTGCTGACATAAGTAGATCAATATTAATAGATGTAGATCGTTTTTGACATTTATAAATCATTAGTAGATCATTTTTGACAGTTATAGATCAGTTTTGGGCGCATTTTCACATTAAAAGTTTGTTTTTTACAAATGTAAACAATGTAATTCAATATTAATAGATTCAGATCATTTTTGACAGCTATAGATCATTAGTAGATCATCTTCACAGTACTATAGTTATTTTTTATCATTTATGTTTGAAAGCAGATCATCTTTGACAACTACAATTTGTTGACAGTTATAGATCATTTTTGACAGTTACTACACATTTGAAAAATTGTTTTTAAAAAATGTTAAAAAATGTTGATAAAAATTAATGGTTGCAGATCATTTTGTCAAAGATGCTATTACCTTTGTTGAGGCCTTAACTAAACATTTCAAAACATTGCTGAGCTAATAAGCTTGCCCAACATTTTAAAAATTAAAGATACACTAAATATAGATTATTAATAACCCATTTTAGGCAATTGAGTCTTTAAAAAAAAAATTCAAAATATTTGGGTTTAAAAAAAGTTAATTAAAATTATGTCCAACATTTTCAAAATTGCTTTTATTACAAATTTAGATGATTTTTTACCTGTTTTATGCATTTAGGTCATTTAAATGTGTAGTCAAAATTTATTAAGTTTAAAAAAATTAGTATAAGTTTTGCCCAACATTTTAAAAACTAATAAAGCAGTAAATGTAGATTATGTATAGCTATTCAAAAAAACTTTTAAAATATATGGTTTAAAAAAAAGTTGATTCAAATTGTGCCCAACATTTTCAAAATTGCTTTTATTACAAATTTAGATGTTTTTTTACATTTTTTGTGCATTAAAGTCATTCAAATGTATAGTCAAAATTTACCAAGTTAAAAAAATTAGTTTTGTCCAAAATTTGAAAAACTAATGATGCACTAAATATAGATTATGTATAGCTTATTTTAGAACTTAAAATCATTCAAAAATGACTATAATTGTGCCCAATATTTTCAAAATTGCTTTTATTACAAATTTAGATAATTTTTTACACATATTGTGCTTTTGGGCCATTTAAATGTTAAGCCAAAATTAATTGTGTTTGAAAAAATTGATACAAATTTTGCCCAACATTTTTAAAATTGATGATATTCTAAATATATATATAATGTATAACCCATTTTAAGCATTTGAGTAATTTAAAAATACTTTCAAATAATTTGGCTTCAAGAAAGGTTGATTAAAATCATGTCCAACATTTTTAAAACTGCCTGTACTGCAAATTTTATTTCATTTTTTACACGTTTTGTGCATTTAGGTCATTCAAAAGTGTAGTCAATATTTACTCGGCTTAAAAAAGTTGATTAAAATGAATGATTGTGTATCATTTTGATTAAAATTGTGCCCAAAAATTTTAAAATCAATAATATAAATTATTTAGATTATCGAAAATTTAAAAAAAAATTAGAAATGTTTATTCAATATTCTAGAAGGCTCTAAAAGATTTTAAAAGTTTTTGTTATTTTGTTAATTAACATTCTAAAATTCCATCAGAGCTAATTCGGTGTATGACAACCGCCGCTAAAACAATTTGTATAGTGACTAAATAAAAACTTTATTTAACTAATTATGAACACATTAACAACCACCTTTCTATTAGCATGAGTAATAATTCAATTGTAAATAATTCTACTTACATTTTATTATTATTACAATTTCAAAGAAAAAATTCATTCTGTGATTTATACAATCTTCTCATTTCCATATAAAAAGTAAATCTTTTTACAACCGGATTAAGATCGACCTTGTTTGTTGAAATATGATTTTTTTTAGATTAACGTTGATTGATAAAATAAGAAATTTTTGTTGAGTGCAACTATGCGCGCGCGAACATAATATTCAATTGTTTACATCGATATATAGTTAGTTTGAAGTGTGCTGTGTTACAGATTGGATGGACATTTCTTAAATAAGCAATATGGTTACATTAGTAAATCCTGCGAAGAGTGTTTTTCAAAAACTTTATTTGTATTTCTCAGTTGTATCATGTAAGTATTAATTTTAATTTTTAGCATTGTTTTATTTCATTATTATTATCCTTTATGGTGGTTTTGGCATTAATTAATCATCTTAGAAACCCAATTAATTAATTATTATTATTTAATATTATAAATTTGTTTTTAAGTTATTTATATTTTCTAATCAACAATGGATTAAATGGTAGTTGGTTATCGTTATTCAAGTAGCCATAATTTTTTTTATTATTTTCAGTGATTAAGTACACAAATCTAATCAGATTTTTTAATAAATATTAGTACATATTTGCAGTTGAATAAATAATAATAAACCTTACACTAGTAGTTTGTCAATGCAAACATTGTTTGTGAGAATAGGGTTAGTTATAGTGCAATAATATTATGATTAAGTTTAATTAGACATTAAATAATAATTATTATTGATAGTTATCTTACCTTATCTTATTATTATTGATCATTCAATCTATGAATGTCACCAATCAAAGAATTATTTTTATATTGATGAAATGAAACGATAACTAAATTTTTACCACAAATACTTTCAGATATAAATATATATTACTAAAGAATATACTTAAGTTTAATTTTTTAAGGCCATTGTCAAGTGAGACATAAAATTACATTTTTATAGAAAAATTAATATAAAAATAATGAATTCGTATCGTGATTTTTTTAAATGTTCTGTATATCGTGGTTCAAAACTTTGGATAGTTTGGCCTACATATACGCTATTACATTTGAAACATGAGATTTTGTAAAAAACAAATTTTCTTTCACAAAAATGACTAATTATTATAAAAACAATAAAACTGTCGTCAAAATAATAGTTTGCATAAAATACTTAACTTAACTTAACTGTCAATCTATCGGTAATTTTTTTTGTTTATCAATATTACCTAAATGCTAAAAATGTTAATAAAAGGTCATAAAAGATCACTAATCATAAAATAAGTCACTTAACTCTCAAATATAAAGTAATATTTGTGCAATAAACTGAAATGTCAAAAAATATTTTTGAAATGTCAAAAAGTTTTGTCAAAATTTACTAGTTTTTAGCATTTTTGAGAAAAACATTATATGGCAGTTCAAAAACATTGTTAAAAGTTTAAAAACATTTGTAGCAGTTCAAGAACATTATTGACAGTTTAAAAATATAAGTTGAGGAACATTATATAACAATTCAAGAACATTCTTGACAGAAACATTTGTGACAGTTCCAAAACATTATTGACAGTTACAAAACTTTTTGACAGTTGAGGAATATTATATGAAGGTTCAAGAACATTGTTAAAAGTTTAGGCACATTATTAACAATTGATAAATAATTTATAACAACAATTCTAAAGGCATGATTGACAAATCAAAAACATTTTTTACTATTTTTGACAGTTGAGGAACATTATATATAACAGTTCAATAAAATTTCAAAAGTTCAGGATTATTTGTAGGAATTAAAAAACATATGTGACAGTTCAAGAGCATTATTAACAGTTTTAAAAAAATTTCTAGCTATTTTGACAGTTGGGAAACATTAAATGACAATTCAAGAACATTTCAAAAGTTCAAGAAAATTTGTGAGAGTTCAAGAACATTATTAACAGTTAAAAAGTATTTTTGACAGTTGAGAAACATTATATGACAGTTTAGAAACATTGTTAAAAGTGTAAGAACATTTGTAGCAGTTCAATTCCAAAATTTTATAACATTTGTTACTGTTCAAAAGCATTATTGACACTTTTTAGCATTTATGACAGTTTAGGAACATTATATACAATTCAAAAACATTGTTGACAGTTTAGGAACATTTGTAGCAGTTGAAAAACATTTTATGACATGTGTGACAGTTCCAGAGCATTATTGACAGATCAAAAACATGTTCACCAATATTATATGACAGTTCAATAACATTTCAAAAACGTTTGTAGCAATTAAAAACAGTTTGTAAAACGTTTTAAAAGTTTAGAAACATTTGTAACAGTTGAAGAACATTTGTAACACTTCAAGAGCGTTGTTGATATTCTAAAAAAAGTATTTCTGACAGTTGAGAAACATTCTGACAGTTTAATAACATTTCAGAAGTTCAAAAACGTTTGTAGCAATTAAAGAACATTTTGTGACAGTTCAAGCACATTTTTGACAGTTCAAGAACATTTTTTAGCTATTTCGACAGTTGAGGAACATTATGTAAAAGTTCAATAGTGTTTCGAAAGTTAAAAAAACAGTTAAAAAGCATTTTTAGTATTTTTGAGAGTTGAGGAACATTATATAACAGTTCAAAAACATTGTTGAAAGTTCAAGAATATTTGTAGCAATTTAACTTCAACATTTTATAACATTTGTGACAAATCAAAACATTTTTTAGCGTTTATAATAGTTGAGGAACATTACATAATAATTCAAGAACATTTTTGACAATTCTAAAGCAATATTGATATTTATAAAACATTTTTTTGTATTTTTTACAGTTAAAAAGTATTATTTAACAGTTCAGGAACATTTGTAGCAGTTGTAGAACATGTTATAACGTTTGTGACAGTTCCAAAGCATTATTGACAGTTTTGTAGCATTTTTTACAGTTATGACAGTTCAGGAACATTTGTAGCAGTTGGAGAACGTTTTATAACATTTGTGACAGTTCCAAAGCATTATTGACAATTATAAAACATTTTTTAGCAGTTTTGACAGTTGAGGAATGTTATATGACAGTTCAGGAACGTTTGTAGAACATTTTATAACATTTATGACAGTTCCAAAGCATTATTGACAGTTCAAAAACATTTATTTACATTTTTGACAGTTAAAGATCATTATATAACAATTCAAAAACATTGTTGACAGTTCAGAAACATTTGTAGCAGTTAAAAAACAATCTATAACATTTGTGACAGTTCCAAAGCATTATTGACAGTTATAAAACATTGTTTAGCATTTTTTACAGTTGAGAAATATTATATGACAGTTCAGGAACATTTGTAGCAGTTTCAGAACATTTTATAACATTGTGACAGTTCCAAAGCATTATTGACAATTATAAAACATTTTTTAGCATTTTTGACAGTTGAGGAATGTTATATAACAGTTCAGGAACATTTGTAGCAGTTGGAGAACAATTTATAACATTTGTGACAGTTCAAGATCATTATTGACAGTTATAAAACATTTTTTAGCATTTTTTACAGTTGAGGAATATTATATGACAGTTCAGGAACATTTGTAGCAGTTGCAAAACATGTTATAACGTTTGTGACAGTTCTTAAGCATTATTGACAGTTATAAAACATTTTTTAGCAGTTTTGACAGTTGAGGAATGTTATATAACAGTTCAGGAACATTTGTAGCAGTTGGAGAACGTTTTATAACATTTGTGACAGTTCAAAAGCATTATTGACAGTTATAAAACATTTTTGTAGCATTTTTTACAGTTGAAAAATATTATATGACAGTTCAGGAACATTTGTAGCAGTTTCAGAACATTTTATAACATTGTGACAGTTCCAAAGCATTATTGACAATTATAAAACATTTTTTAGCATTTTTGACAGTTGAGAAATGTTATATGACAGTTCAGAAACATTTGTAGCAGTTGGAGAACAATTTATAACATTTGTGACAGTTCCAAAGCATTATTGACAGTTCAAAAACATTTATTAGTATTTCTGACAGATGATAATCATTATAAGACAATTCAAAAACATTGTTGACAGTTCAGAAACATTTGTTACAGTTAGAAAACATTTTATAACATTTGTGACAGTTCCAAAGCATAATTGACAGTTATAAAACATTTGTAAGCATTTCTGACAGTTGACGAATATTATATGACAGTTCAATAATATTTTAATAGTTCAAACAATTGTAGCAATTGAAAACATTTTTTAACGTTTGTAACAGTTCAAAAGCATTATAAATATTTTTAATTATTTTGACAGTTTAGCAACAATATATGACAGTTCAATAGCATTAATGACAGTTTATAAGCATTTCTTAACTATTTTGACAGTTATGCAACATTATATGACAGTTCAAAAGTATTATTGACAGTTTATAAACATTTTTTAGTTGTTTTGACAGTTGAGCAACCTTATATGACAGTTTAACACAATTATTGACAGTTTTTATACATTCTTTAGCTATTTAGACAGTTGAACATCATTATATGACAGTTCAACAGCACTATTGACAGTTTATAAACATTTTTTTAACTATTTTGGCAGTTGAACAACATTATATGAAAGTTCAATAGCATTAATATCAGTTTATAAGCACATTTTAACTATTTTGACAGTTGAACAACATTATATGATAGTTCAAAAGTATTATTGACAGTTTATAAACATTTTCTAGCTAATTTGACAGTTGAGCAACCTTATATGACAGTTTAATACAATTATTGACAGTTTTTATACATTTTTTAGCTATTTTGACAGTTGAACTTCATTATATGACAGTTCAACAGCATTATTGACAGTTTATAAACATTTTTTAGTTATTTTGACAGTTGAGCAACATTGTATGACAGTTTAACAGCATTATTGACAGTTTATAAACATTTTTTAACTATTTTGACAGTTGAACAACATTATATGTCAGTTTTACACAATTATTGACAGTTTATAAACATCTTTTAGCTTTTTTGACAGTTGAACAACATTATATGACAGTTCAAAAGTATTATTGACAGTTTATAAACATTTTCTAGTTATTTTGACAGTTGAACATCATTATATGACAGTTCAAAAGTATTATTGACAGTTTATAAACATTTTCTAGCAATTTTGACAGTTGAACATCATAAAATGACAGTTCAAAAGTATTATTGACAGTTTATAAACATTTTTTAGTTATTTTGACAGTTGAGCAACATTATATGACAGCTCAACAGCATTATTGACAGATTATAAACATTTTTTAACTATTTTGACAGTTGAGCAATATTATATGACATTTCAACAGCATTATTGACAGTTTATAAACATGTATTGCATAAAATTGAACAAAAAACCATTTATTGCATACAATTCGCTAAACAAGCGTTTATGGTTAAAAATAAAAAATCATTTATTGCATAAAATAGATCAAAAATTGCGCAGAAAAAGTGTTTATAGTACAAAATTAATTAAAAATCTCACAGAAAAAGCATTTATTGCATAAAATTTATCAAAAAACGCACAAAAAAACATTTATTGCAAAAAAGTAGTCCAAAAATCGCTGAGAAAAAACGTTTAAAATTTTACAAAAAATGCATTTATTGCATAAAGTTCATTAAAAAATTTGTAGCAGCTAAAGAACATTTGTGACAATTTAAGAGCATTATTGGTAGTTAAAACACATTTTTCTGACAGTTGAGGAACATTATATGACAACATTGTTCAAAGTTCAAGAACAAAAAAACCAAAATCCGGCCAAAAAACGGATTAAAAAGTGCAAAAATCTGTTTGCAAAATAACAAAAATAGCAAAATCCATCCATAAACTGTTAAAAAATGTACAAATTTTGGTAAAATTGGGTTTTTGGAACAGTTTTTAGACAAATTCTGTGTAAAATTAAGATTTTTGAAAAGTTTAGTAAAATTTTTGTGTGATTTTAAATTAATTTTGTGGTAAATATGGGCTTTTAAGATGTTTTGGATCAGTTTTTTAACAAATTTAGATTATTTTATAAAAATTATGTTTTATAATTATATCCATGATATAATATTACGTTTTACACTTACAGCCAGGAAAGGGTTAGTAGTTAGGTTAGTGAGTACGTTTTATATAGAATATAATATGATAGACCCGGGGCAGGGTGTTTGGGTACGTGAGATCACCACTCCTCAAAAGCTAGATTTAGCTTCCCTGCGTTTAGAATAGGTAGGAATAAGGTATTGTAAACCCAGGATACGGGTTATATGATCACAATATTAAATAAACTATTTACCATATAAACTTACCTTGCTATAGAGGTCATTGAACTCCCAATCTATTTATCCCAAATTTCCATAGAAATCCATTCGGTATCCTTACAGCACTTGCACATTATAACAAAATCACTTAAATCCACACAATTCACACAAAATTATATCCCGAACCGATTAAAAATGAACAAAATTCGATTAATTTATGCACGAAATTGAGAGACGTGTATCACCGCAAGAGATGTCATTCGGTACTAACATTCATCCGCTATGCTGTGCTTTAGCACAAAATAATTGTATTTATAAAATAGCAATGTCTGCAATACAGTGAATTCTTATTGTTATCGTTGATATTAAGAACATTTTATATTATTTTTAGCAATTAAGAATTGCTTTAAATTGATGGATGCATCATGGTACTATATTTTGATGCGCAGTCAGTTAAGGACCAGTACCAACATTGTTTTGAATGATTAAATAATAACTATAAGGGCAACTTAAAAATATAAAAGAATATTTTATTATTAGTTCAGTAATTAAGAATAAAATAAAATTATTATAATATTTTATTAAATAGCAATCTAATTTGTGTATTAAAATTTTTAAACAAGTTTACCTTTTCTCTGTGCAAATTCTTCTATTAAAATATAGGATTACAAAATCTTAATAGTAGAATGGTTTTTAAACTTCATGATAGATATAACCGTAACTTGTTAGGTGTAAAATAAGTAATAAAAGTACACAAATAATAAGAAAAGAAAATATGATGTATTTGAAAATCAATTTTGTAATTTTAAGTAATTTTTATTTTACTATTTCCAATCAATCGTATTCTCATGCGGTATTTATTGCAACTGAGGTCACAATTTCTAAAGTATAAACTTCAAATTTTTACAAAATATTGTCTATAGGTGCTAAATATGATTGTTGTATTTGAAAATTAATTTTACAAATTTAAGTAATTTTTATTTTATTATTTACAATCAATCGTATTCTTGCTTTGTATTTATTGCAACTGAGGTCACAATTTTCAAAGTATAAACTTCAATTTTTCACAAAATATTGTCAATGAGTGCTAAATATGATTGTTGTATTTGAAAATCAATTTTACAATTTTAATTAGTTTTTGTTTTATTATTTACAATCAATTGTATTCTTGCACCATATTTATTGCAACTGAGGTCACATTTTTTAAAGAATAAACTTTTTTTCAAAATATTGTCAGCGGATTTTTTTCTATGAATACTTTGGTATGTAAGCTGCACGTAAAATAGTTACCATTCCAGTCACAGTGACGCTAACTACTTAAAATGTAATCCCAATAATAAATAATAATTCTATTTTATAAATTAAAATATAACATAATATTAAATTAATATATAATATTAATATTAAATTTTATCAAATATTATAGAAAACAATGAATGTAGATAAAGTACTCCAAATGATAATAGCACACATTACCCTACAATCATAATCTACTACAACAAGTAATTATTTAAACAATTTACTAATACACTAATTATACCGTTTAATCATCACAATTAACATTTAACCAACTGATATAAATAAATCCTTGGTTCTATTCATTACATTTTTGCATATGATGGCAATTGCATGTACAAATATTACAATACAACATAATCCCCACACATAAAGATAAATACCAACACGTGTAACCACATTATCACTTACATCATACTAATTGATTTTATTTTCAGTAAATCTTCTCACCTTTACAATCGGATTAATTTTCGCATGGGCATCACCTTGCATACCAATATTAAACGGAACTGAAGGAGAGAATCCATTATCTACAAACATAACAGCAGAAGAAGAATCATGGCTTGTTTCGATCAATTTTTTAGGAGCTATGTTGGGAAACATTATATCAATGCTGATTGTCAAAGTGATAGGACGAAAAAAGACTTTAATTATATTAACTTTACCTGTGATAGCCGGATATTTTATTTTTATATTTGCTGATGAATTGTATTTAATGTTAATTGGAAGATTTTTATGTGGAATTACGCTTGGGGTTTGTTTTCAATTAGTTCCTGTTTATGTGGCTGAAATATCAGAAAGTAAGAATAGAGGAGCAATGGGTAGTTTTTTTGCGATTGCATTAGCGTTGGGGCATTTATTTACTTACTCAGTGGGTCCTTTTGTATCATTTTTACTTTACAACTCATTTTCTGTAGCTTTTCCTATAATATTTTTAATAATTTTTAGCATATTTGTAGCTGAAAGTCCAAACGATTATGTTATTAAAGGTGATTTGGCAACAGCAGAAAATATATTGAAAAAATTGCGTTATTCATCCACAAACGAAGAAATTGCGAAGGAATTAGAAGATATGATAGAATCTAAAAAAACATCAAGCGATAATATTAAATATTTGGAAATATTTTCAACAAAACCTTTAAGAAAAGGTTTGATTATATGTTGTAGTGTTGCTATGTTGCAACAATTTTCTGCAATTAATGCGGTTATTAGTTATATGCAAACTATTTTTGATGATGTTGGTGGTGATATACCTCCAAAAATATCACCCATTATAGTAGGAATAGTTCAGCTTATAGCAACTTTAATTAATCCACACATCATTGATAAATTTGGAAGAAAAAGAATTTTATATATTTCCGAATTTTTATTAGGAGTATCGTTAACTGGGTTGGGAACTTATTTCTTCCTCAAAGAAAACGGTGATGATGTTTCTGCCATATCCTGGTTACCACTAGTTTGTTTAATTATTTATATAATATTCTTCAACACTGGTGTGGGCTCAATACTTTATATTATAATGGGTGAATTGTTTCCAAGCAATGCTAAAAATGTTGCAGCTACAATATCAACATTTATTTTAAATGTGTGCGCGTTTGCGGTTACTTGGTTATTCCCATATTTGTTAACAACAATAGAAGAAGGAATTACTTTCTGGTTGGTTGCTGTGTTTTGTTTTGTTGGATTCTTGTTCGGTGTTATAGTGATGCCTGAAACTAAAGGCAAAAATTTTAATGAAATTCAAGAAATCTTAAGTAAATAGGATTAGTTTTATATTTATTGTTAAGATAAGGTTTTTATACTTTTATTATTTATAATTGTTATGTAATATTTTTAATGTCTCGTAGAATTTTTGATAATATGTTTGAAAGAATTGTTATATTTTATTAAATTATTTGGTTTTAATTTGATTATTATTATAAGGAACAAAATGGAAGAGGATAATGGAAGCAGTAAATTTTTATACTTCACAGTTTTAGCAGGTAATTTGTATTTTAGTCTTAATAAATTAAACTAAATATTTGTTATTATATTCTGGAATTTTAAAAACTTAGAAAACGTTTTTAGAAATACATTAAATTTTAGAAATTGATTAAAAAAGTTATTGATATTGCAATTATTCAAAAAAAATTAAACAATTTTGAAATTTTTTTATAAAGTTTTTGAAAAATTACAAAAATTTTGAAATTGTTTAAAGAGCTTTATATGTGCGAAAAAATTTGAAGAAACTTACTTACAACAAAAAAAATGAAATTTTAAAAATTGTTAGTACAATTCCATTTTTTGTAACAAAAAAAAAAAAAATTTTGGAAAATTGTGACAAAATTTGAAACAAAGTTTTTAAAATTAATTAAATAAAATTGTGATTTTTTGTAAAAAAAAAAATTAAAAATTTTGAACTTCTAAAAACAAATGTTTGAAATTTTTTAAAAAGTGCAAAATTTTAGAAATCAATTAACTTATTGACAACATTTGCAAAATATTTTTTTTTACTTTAATAATATTTAAAGTTGTTTTAATTCTTCTTTTCCGTTGATGGTAGAAGTTGAACTAACCGTAGCATATGTCTTAGCCTCTGGCAAAGTCTTTTTTTTAGATGTAAGTCAATTATTGATTGTGCTAGTCCACAGATCTTGTAACCTTTTACTTATTCTTTTTCCACTACTTTTGTTTTTTTTTATATTGTTGTTTGTGGTATGTTTCTTATTTTATTGTTTTGAATTCTATTTTTTTTTTGTTACTCATTTCACTTTTTCTATATTTTTTCTATTAAAACCGATTTAAAAAAATAGTAGTTTTATGATTTTCTTAAACCGCCTCCTTAAGGTATTGTACTTAGCAATGTACACTTTTTGAACAACTTTTTTTTTCTTTTCTGGTCTCTAATACCATTATTCTCTAGTTTTTTTCTTTTTTCAACTTCTTCTCCTTCTTCCGCATTTTAGTCCTAAAAGCTTTTATTTTTTTTATGTATTCTATCTCATTTCTTCTATTGGCTCTTTCAGCATACTTTTTAATTCTTCTATTTCTAGCATTATTGTTTCTCTAGTTTGAGTTTTTGTATTAAAATTGCTATTTTAGTACTTTTTGCTTCTTATGAATACTTAATACTGCGCTGTTCATTGTTTTTTCTGCAATATCTTTATATTTTCTAGTTTACTTATTCTTGCTATGGTTTTTTTTAAGGTTTATAATACTCTTACTTTTTTGCCGCACTGTGCTTACCTGTTTACTTAAACAGAGCATTAGAGTGCTGACTTTGGTATCAAATTTTTCTTTCTAATACCTTTCATTACACTTATTTCTTGAACTCTTAACTGCCTACGTAGTTGAAGGTTGAAGGTTTCAGTTTCTTGATAACAACACGGATAAAAACAAAGTTTATGAATTAGTAGGTTGGTAGTTTGAAAATCTAATATGCAGTTTAGGAGTTTTGGCTTATTTTTGCTAGCTTGCAGCTTATGGGAAAGATTAAGTGAGCTCGATAGAATTGAGGTTATGTCAAATTGAGCGTATGGATCTTAAACAAATTTGTGGAACCGGTATTAATATTAATGAAGTATATTAGTAAAAATTTTCATTAAAATCCAATGTACAGTTTAGGAGTTATAGCTTATTTTTGCTAGCTTGCAGCTTGTGCGAAAGATTAAGTAATATCAATTGAATTGAGGTTATGTTAAATTGAGCGTATGGATTTTAATCAAATTTGTGGAACCGGTACTAATGTTAATGAAATATATTCGTACCAATTTTCATTAAAATGCAATAAACAGTTGAGGAGTTATGGCTTATTTTAGCTAGCTTGCAGCTTATGGGAAAGATTAAGTGAGCTCGATAGAATTGAGGTTATGTCAAATTGAGCTAATGCATCTTAATCAAATTTGTGGAGCCGGTACTAATGTTAATGAAGTATATTGGTACCAGTTTTCATTAAAATGCAATAAACAGTTTAGGAGTTATGGCTAATTTTTGCTAGCTTACAGCTTGTGGGAAAGATTCAGTAATATCAATTGAATTGAGGTTAGTCCAAATTAAGCGTATGGATCTTAATCAAATTTGAAGAACAGGTACTAATATTAATGAAGTATATTAGTACTAATTTTCATTAAAATGCAATAAACAGTTTAGGAGTTATGGCTTATTTTTGCTAGCTTGCGGCTTGTGGGAAAGATTCAGTAATATTGAATTGAGGTTATGCCAAATTGAGCGTATGGATCTTAATCAAATTTGAAGGACAGGTACTAATATTAATGAAGTATATTGGTACCAATTTTCATCAATATCCAATGTACAGTTTAGAAGTTATGGCTTATTTTTGCTAGCTTGCAAGCTGTAGGAAAGATTAGGTGAGATCGATTGAATTTAGGTTATGTCAAATTGAGCGTATGGATCTTAAACAAATTTGTGAAACCGGTATTAATATAATGAAGTATATTAGTACCAGTTTTCATTAAAATCCAATGTACAATTTAGGAGTTATAGCTTATTTTTGCTAGCTTGCAGCTTGTGGGAAAGATTAAGTAATATCAATTGAATTGAGGTTATGTCAAATTGAGCGTATGGATCTTAATCAAATTTAAAGAACAGGTACTAATATTAATGAAATATAATAGTACCAATTTTCATTAAAATCCCATAAACAGTTGAGGAGTTATGGCTTATTTTTGCTAGCTTGCAACTTATGGGAAAAATTAGGTGAGACCGATTGAATTGAGGTTATGTCAAATTGAGCGTATGGATCTTAATCAAATTTGTGGAGTAAGTATTAATGTTAATAAAGTATATTAGTACCAATTTTTATTAAAATCCAATGTACAATTTAGGAGTTATGGCTTATTTTTGCTAGCTTTCAGCTTATGGAAACGATTAAGTGAAATCAATTGAATTGAGGTTATGTCAAATTAAGCAAATGGATTTTAATAAAATTTATGAAGCAAGTACTAATGTTAATAAAATATACTGGTACTTTGTCCTTTTTGTATATTTGAAAGGGTTTTAAAGTAAATTTTGTGCAATAAAGGTGTTTTTGTTATTTTAAGCGTAATTTCTGAGCGAGTCTTTAAAATTTGAAATTTAAAAATAAGTTTTTTGCTTTATTTTTATGATGTTTTGTTTTTTTTTGTGTATTTTCATAGTATTTAAAGTAAGGTTTATGTCATATATGCACTTAGACCAAAAAGTTTCTTTACAAACGTTCTCTATTAGCTTCTATTTTTTGGTATTTTTTTTTCTAGTTCAAATCTACCTATATTTGGGATGTTATCATTAATCTTTAAGAATATCTTTGCATTAAGTCAAAACATAAAAATGACGTTATCAGTTTTTTTATAACAAAAACTTAGACGGGCGGGCGAGGACATAATTTATGAATCGTGGGTCGTTAGTTTAAAAAAGTGTTCCCGCCCGCCCGCCCAAATGTATATTGTTATAAAATTAAATTTTACAACCGCCTACTATGATCCAGCGGCTAACAAAGATGACTAGATAACAGGCAAATGTTATTAATTAAGAAAAGAAAGTTGACGTAATCAATTTCTTGATAACAATCGCTTGTGTGGGTGGGCGGGAACATAATTTATGAATTGTGAGCCGGTAGTTTAAAAAAGTGTTCCCGCCCACCCGCTCAAATGTTTGTCATTAAAGAATTAGTTTTTACAACCGCCTCCTGTGATCCAGCGGCTAACATAGATGCTGAATGACAGACAAATGTCATTAAGTTAAAAAAGGGAGTTGACGTAAATCATTTCTTGATAACAATCGCTTGGGTGGGTGGGCAGAAACATAGTTTATAAATTGTGAGCTGGTCGTTTAAAATAGTGTTCCCGCCCACCCGCCCAAATGTTTGTCATTAAAGAATTAGATTTAACAACCGCCTCCTATGATCCAGCGGGTAACAAAGATGCTGAATAACAGACAAATGTCAATAAGTAAAAAGAGAAAGTTGACGTAATCAATTTCTTGACTACAATCGCTTGGCTGGGTGGGCGGAAACATAGTTTATAAATTGTGGGCCGGTAATTTAAAAAAGTGTTCCTACCCACCCGCCCAAATGTTTGTCATTAAATAATTAGATTTAACAACCGCCTCCTATGATCCAGCGGCGGCTAACAAAGATGCTGAATGACAGACAAATGTCATTAAGTTAAAAAAGGGAGTTGACGTAATTAATTTTTTGATAACAATTGCTTGGGTGGGTGGGCGGAAACATAGTTGTAAAGCTGTGGGTCGGTAGTTTAAAAAAGTATTCCCGCCCACCCGCCCCAACTTTAGAATTAGATTTTACAACCGCCTCCCGGGATTCAGCAGTTAACAAAAGTGACATATTAACAGACAAATGTCATTAAGTTAGAAGAGGGAGTTGACGTAATCAATGTTTTGATAACAATCGCTTGGGTGGGTGGGCGGGAACATAGTTGTAAAATTGTAAGTCGGTAGTTTCAAAACATGTTTTTGCCCACCCTCCCAAATGTTTGCCATTATAGAATTAGATTTTATAACCGTTTTTAAAGTGTAACAAATATTTTCAAAATCTAAAGCAAACTCTTTTACAAAATTTTTGAATAAAATTTTTAACATTAATTAACAATAAATTGGTAAATATATTTCTAAAAATTAGGATTTTGCAAAAAAATTTAAGTGGGTTTTAGGGTTACATAAATGTTTTTAAAATCTGAAGCAAACTATTTTACAAAAATTATTATTAATGAAAAAAAACGTTAAAAAACACTTAATTAATTTCTAAAAACTCTTAAGGTGTTGTAGATACTTTAAAAGCTTTACATTTTTTAGAACCTCCTAAAACATTCTAAAACCCTTTCAATAAATTCTAATTTTTTCTGAAAAGTTCTAGAAACCATTTATCAACTCTAGAAACTTCTGAAAAACATCAAACACACTTTTTAAATTCTAAATAATAAGTTTTAGAAACTTTTGACCAACTCTTATAACTCTAAAAAACTTTTAAAAACAAAAAACTTAAAAAATGTTTTAAATTTTTTTGACCAACTTTAGAAACTTGTAAGGAGTTCTAGAAAACTTTCTAAACCTTTGATCAACTTTGGTAAAAATTTAGAAACATTTGATTAAATTCTATATACTTCTTAAATGTTCAAAATAATGTTGGCCAGCTTTAGAAACCTTTTATCAAATTTTAAAAACTCTTAAAAATGCATAAAATAGTTCTAGAAACAACTAAAGTGTTTTAAATTTTTTTAGCTGACACTAGAAGCTTTCACTAAACTCTAAAAATAATAGAAACTTTTAACCAACCTTTAATCAAACTATTTTTTTGGAAAAAACTTTTGCGGGCGGCCAAAAATACAGTTCAAAATAATTGGACCGGTGGTTTCTAGCTGTGTTTTTACCCACCCGCCCAAATGTTTGTCATAAAGAAATTGGAAGTTACCTCCACCTGCCGTGATCCTACAGCTGAAAACCCTAACAGAAAGACTAACAGAAGTCATTAAGAACAAGAAAATGATAAGGTAAACAATTTCTTGATAACAAACAGATGGGCGGGAACACAGTTTAGAAAAATTGGACCGGTGTTTTTAAACTGTGTTTCCGCCCACTCGTCCAAATGTTTGCCATAAAGAAATTGGAAGTTATTATCACCTGCCGTGTTCCTGCAGCTAAAAACTCCAACAGATGGACTGAACAGAAGTCATTAAGGTACAAGAAAGTGATGAGGTAAACAATTTCTTGATAACAAACACTTGGGCGGGCAAGCGGAATCACAGTTTAGAAAAATTGGATCGGTTGTTCCAAACTGTGTTCCCGCCCACCCGCCCAAGTGTTTGTTACAAAGAAACTAGTAGTAACTACCACCTGTCGTAATCCTGCAGTTAAAAACTCTAAAAGAAAGACTGACAGAAGTCATTAAGGTACAAGAGAGTGATGACGTAAACATTTTCCTGATAACAAACACTCCTTTGATCCAGCAGCTAACAAAGATGACTAGATGACACACAAATGTTATTAAGCAAAAAAAGGAGTTCAATTTCTTGATAACAATAGTTTGGGTAGGCGGGCGGAAACATAGTTGTAAAATTGTGGGTCGGTAGTTTGAAAAAGTGTTCCAGCCCACCCGCCTAGATGTTTATGATTAAAAAAATTAAATTTGACAAAGATGACAGAATGACAAACAAAGTCAGAAAAGAACAACTTTTAAAAAAATGTAATATATCAATTTTTGTAAAAGTAAAATCATTTTAAAAATTTAAAAAACCAATTTTAATTTTTTTTAAATTACTAAATTATTATTTGTTTCAGTTAATCTAGCTTCATTTACAACAGGCACAGCTACAGCATGGTCATCACCATCCCTACCAAGATTAAACGGAAACTCATATCCTGAAAGCAATCCATTACCAAAGCCCATAACACCATCCGAAGAATCACTAATAGCATCCCTTATAGCAATTGGTGGCTTATTTGGTCCATACATAGGTGGATTCATGCAAGATAAATTAGGACGCAAGAAATCAACAATGATAGCATTATTACCAATTTACATTGGCTATGTTATAATAGCAATTGCATCAGAAGTCTGGCATTTTTATATTGCTAGATTTTTATGTGGAGTATCACTTGGGGCGCTTTTTGTTGTGTTACCAAATTATGTCGCTGAAATAAGTCAAAAACATAATAGAGGTTCTTTGAGTTGTTTGTTGTTAGTGAATATTACTTTGGGTAATTTATTGGTGTACTGTGTAGGACCTTATTTATCAATTAGTTATTCAGCCATAATATACTTAATAGCACCCACTTTATTTTTTATTATAGTTGGGATTTATATACCTGAAAGTCCTTACTATTTAATAAAAGAAGATGAAGAAGCTGCAGGTATAACTTTAGCAAAGTTACGTGGTAGAGATGTGAATTGTATTAAATTAGAATTATTAGAAATTAAAATTTCAGTAAAAGAATCATTTGCTAGCAAAGTAAATATAATTGATTTGTTTCAAAATAGAAGTTTGCTTAAAAGATTGATAATTACATTCGGTTTAGTTACTTTTCAACAATGTTCCGGAGTCAATTCAATTTTATACTATTTAGAATCACTTTTTGATGCAGCTGTAACTCAAGTAATTTCAGCTTTATTTTCACCTATACTAGTAGACAGATTGGGAAGACGTTTCCTGCTATTTGTTTCAGGTTTTGGTACCTCACTATCTTTAATTGCAATCGGTGTTTTCTTTTATATTAAAGAATATGATGATGTAGATTCAATTTCCTGGTTACCAATTACTAGTTTGATTGTTTTCGTTTTTACTTATTGTGTTGGATATGGACCGATGCCGTTTACTATTTTGAGAGAAATATTTCCACCTAATTTTAAAGCCGTAGCTTCAATGCTTACTATATGTTTGTGTTTTGTTTTTACTTTTGTTACTACTATGGTTTTTCCTTATTTGTTGATTGCTATTGGTACGGCGCAATCGTTTTGGTTGTTTTCGGTTTGTTGTATTGCTAGTTTGTTTTTTGTTTATTTTTTGTTACCCGAAACTAAAGGTAAAAGTTTAGCTGAAATACAGAAAATGATGAATAAATAGGTTTTGGTATTTCTGGTATAGTTTAATTAACAAAGTAATTAATTTAGAATTTAAACTTATATATTAAAATAATAATAAACCTTTTGTGTCGATTTTCTTGTATTATTTTTAATAGTTTCTATTATATTTGTAACTAAAAGTCCAAACAATTATGTTATTAAAGGTGATTTAGCAACGGCAGAAAATATATTAAAAAAATTGCGTTATTTATCCACAAATGAAGAAATTACAAAAGAATTAAAAGACATGATTGAATCTAAAAAAATATCAAGCGAAGAAAAGGTTTGATAATATGTTGTAGTGTTGCTATGTTGCAACAATTTTCTGCAATTAATGCTGTTATTAGTTATATGCAAACTATTTTTGATGATGTTGTTGGTGATATACCTCCTAACATCACCCATTATAGTAGGAATAGTTCAACCTATAGCAACTTTAATTAATTTACACATTATTGATAAAATTGGAAGAAAAGTCATTTTATATATTTCCAAATTTCTATTAGGAATATCGTTAACTGGAATAGGAACTTATTTCTTTCTCAAAGAAAACGGTGATGAATGAGAGCAGACGTCATCTTGTTCCAGGAACCCAATAAATCCATAGTAAAAAAGCAAAGTCTGCTGACGGACAACGGAGCGGATGTGGCGGTTCAGATAATGAACAAGAAAAGAGCCAAAATTATTAGCCACCAACCAGAAGATGGCTTCCAAATAATTAGCCTGACAGACTACGAGGTCATAAACGCATACGTCTCGCCTAACATAACACTGCCCGCCTATAAGTCTAGAGTGGACAGCATCTTGGAGGTTCTCAGATACAGAAAGAAGGGAGTAATCTTGGCAGGCAATTTCAATTCGAAATCACCAGCGTGAGGTTCAGCAAAGGAGGACAAAAGAAGCAAATACTTCACACGCTGGATGGCGGCATTAAACCTAGTCCTAGCATAGCGTATCGTTCATTGACTTAACGATTGCCACAAACAACATCTCGGTGAAAGGATGGAAGGTGGAAGAGGACGAGGAATCCTTAAGCCTGGATCAAAGATCAGAATGGGAATGGGCAATGAACGCCAAAAAAGCAAGGAACGCACTTCAAGGCCTCCGGTACAACCAGAATTTCTTCCAGAAATTAAAAGAAGTTCAAGACTGAGCCAGCTACAAGATCCGCGGCCAAACGAACAACGATACCATCAACGCACAAAGAAAGGAATGCACCGCAACACAAAGGCTTCTGACAAGATCCAGGGCAAAAGGAGAACCCAAAAGTATTAAAGATCTTAAAGTTCAGCTCAAAACCGCCAGGAAAGATTATCAAACAGCTATCTGCAGGAGCAAGTTAGATAAATGGAAAAATCTGGTTGACAACCTGGAGAGCAATGCTTTTGGACAGTGCTACCAGATACTGGTAAAGAGGCTAGCAATAAAGCCAAACCACATAGCACTAGAGAACAGCAGAAGGAAGAAGATTATCGAGGAGCTTTTCCCGGACGTTATTGAGCAAGCAGCTCCGTTGACGACCGGAGAAAACCCTTTTACCGCCGACAAGCTGAATAAGGCCATTAGAAAACTAAAGCCTAAAAATGCCTTGGGACCCGACGGAATCCACTGCCAAATTATAAAGCTCGCGCATAAAGTAATCCCCAAGGCGCTGCTGGAAGCGTACAACCAGCACCTGGACAAAAGAATCTTCCCAAAACCCTTGAAAAAAGCAAAGATAGCGCTGATCCCTAAAGGAAAGAACAAATTTAGGGCTATAAGTCTGCTAAGCGCACCCGGCAAGCTGTACAAACACTTGATAAAGAAGAAGCTTGAGGAGGAACTAGAAAAAAAAGAAGCCATATGCAGCGCCCAATACGGATTCAGAAAGGGCCGCTCAACAATCGACGCCATAATGAAAGCAAGAGAACTTTGCGAGGATAGGTCAAGCGCGTGGACCGCTATCATCCTGCTGGACGTAAGAAACGCGTTCAACACCGCCAGCTGGAAACAAATCAGAAAAAGGCTGACAGAGATAGAAACAAGCCGATATCTCCTAGACCTCATAACAAGCTACCTGGGGGAACGAACCATTCTTATCGCCGTCGGGAAAGAAAAAAACCTAATTCCGCAGGGTTCCGTCCTAGAACCTACTCTGTGGAACGTCGTCTACGACCCCTTGCTAAGACTACAACTTCCAAAGGAATGCAGAACGGTCGCCTACGCCGACGACCTAGCGGTGGTAGTCAGAGCAAACAGCATGCAGGAGATGCAGAAGGCTGCAAACAACGCCCTAAAGACAGTAGACGAATGGATGACGAGAAGCGGCCTGGAAGTGGCTCCCGAAAAAACGGAGGCACTGGTCGTCAAAGGAACAAAGAAAAAGACCGAAACCGCCTTCGTCTTAAGAGGTGAAACCATCACCCCGAAAAAATCCGTCAAGTACCTGCGAGTATAGTTGGACTCGAACACTATTGTCAAAGCAGAAAAGACCATGACTGCCCTAATGAAGATAAAGCCAAACGTAAGCGAACAAAGCGCTAAAAGAAAGGCGATTTACCACTCCGTGATCCAATTCATATTGACCTACGCGGCGCCGGTCTGGAGGCTGGCTCTTGGCGTAAACAGGCACCTGACAGCGCTTTTATCCACACAAAGAAAAGTCGTACTGAGAGTCATCAGCGCTTATCAAACGACAAGTGGCAAGGGTGCCTGCGTCATTGCAGCAATCCCGCCGATCGACCGGAAAGTGAAGGAGCTGGCAGAGAAGCATCAAGCCAGTATGGAAGGCCGCAAAGCCACGTATAACATTGTAGAGCAGTAGCAGCGTAGATGGGACGACACCCATGACACGGCACAATGGACAAAGAAGCATATCCCCTCAATAGAAAGATGGGTGAGATGCCAGCACAAAAACACCGACTACTTCCTGACACAATTTCTGACAGGCCACGGGAGCTTTGGCACATACACAAAGAGGATTGGTAAGACCCAGAGCGACGTTTGCCACTACTGCGGCAAAACCGACTCCCCGGAGCACACCATCTTCCATTGCACGCGATGGCTCGTCGGAAGACACAAGGCAGAGGTAGCTGTAGGAAAGGCCTTAACGATCGGCAGCCTAATAGACCTCCTTCTTCTAAGCAAGCATAACTGGAAGCAGGTACACTCATTTGTGAAAGACACAATGATTACAAAAGAACGAGAAGAACTGGCCAGGCAGAAAACCGCACAACAGGCAAATTAATTGAGACCAGATGGGTAGGTGATGCAAACTCTTATCGGGGTATTCCGCCTACTCGTTGAGAAAAATTGAGGTTTTTTAGTGGGTAGAAGTCCCACACTTGAACGCGCGCGTTGAAGGAAACAGTAGCGTTTTCCTCACAAAAAAAAAAGATTAGGTTAGGTTAGGTTAGGTTAGGTTAGGTTAGGTTAGGTTAGGTTAGGATTATTGTAAAGTTTTTATACTTTAGGTTTGATGCAAGTCTATCATTTACACTACATATTGATACTGTTGCAGCTTAAGTATATCAGTTTTCAGGATTTGGCAAGCATAACTCTGATAAGCTTTGTGGCTTCTTTACTCTAATTATGGTGTCCATACACCGCCAATACAAATTTAAAAAATTTAAAGAAAGTTTTGGTTGTTGTGCAATGCAACATTGATGGTAGCTACATAGAACTGTCTACAATTAATTTGAATAATTTTGAGAAAAAATATTTTAATTTTGACACAACACAACACTAGTTTTTAAAGTTGACTTGATTCAAATTTTTTGTTTGTGTAGTTTCAATTCGTTTTCGCCCAAGTGTTTGTGATCCAATTCCTTGATAACAAACACTTGGGTGGATGAACGAGCAACTTGATTTAAGTTTTATGCTCGTGTGGTTTCAAATCGTGTTACCGCCCACCCGCTCAAGTGTTTGTGATCCAATTACTTAACAACAGACACTTTGCTAGGTTTTTGCTCAAGTTTTATGCTTGTGTGGTTTTAGATCGTGTCCCCGCCCACCCGCCCAAGTGTTTGTAATCCAATTTCTTAACAGCAGACACTTGAGTGGGTGGGAGAGAAACTTGATTTAAGTTGTATGTTTGTGTGGTTTCAAATCGTTTTCGTCCAACTGTTTGTGATCTAATTCTTCAACAACAAACACTTGGGTGGGTAGGCGGGCAAATTAATTCAAATGTTATGCTCGAGTGGTTTCAATTTGTATCTGCCCAAGTCTTTGTGATCAAATTCCTTAACAACATACACTTGAGTGGATGGGCGAGCAGCTTGATTCAAGATTTTGCTTGTGTGGTTTCAAATCGTGTTCCCGCCCACCCGCCCAAATGTTTGTGATTCAATTTCTTAAAAGGGAAGAATAGTTGCGCTATTATAAGGGTTTACAGCATCAAACTCGGCATGAAAACGCCTGAATATAATTGAATAAAATTTTTACACATTATAGAAGAAAGTCCAATCTGTGTCCTCAAATTTGTAGAAATTTGATGCAATAAGTCGTTTCTTCGCAATTAATTTTTAAAAAATGGCGTTTTTAATTAGTTCTTCATTAATTTTTTACTTGTTAAATTTTAAATCTTTAACCAAAAACATAAAAACATAGAATATTGTATGTAGTTCAACATATAAAAAAAGTAATAACTAAAATCTTATTGTTTGGATATTGAGTTGGTTGGCGTTTTATCTTTTTATTAACCAATTTTAATTTGAAAACGGCGCTGTACGTGTCAATATTTTTCTATAAAAAAAGGTTCACTGTTAATCTTGTAGATGTGATATTATTCCATAACAATACTACTAGTGGCACCACAACAGGACGGGACGTCTAAACGCGGTAATTTTTTAGCGTTAACAACACACACTTGGATGGGTAAGAGGGCAACTTGATAGTTTTATGTTCGTGTAGTTTCAAATCGTTTCCGCCCAAGTGTTTGTAAACCTTAACAACAAACACTTGGGTATTTATGTCCCAGCTCAAGTTTTACGCAATGACTATTTATTGCATATACTGTATACACGTACAGATTATGCGCAACACTTTGACACTCTACAAGTATTTTACTAAACTAGAAATAACCACTGCTCCAGTTTAAGCACCCGGATAAGCTATCTTAGGTTTATTCCCTTCCAAACTAATGCATTTTTAATCAATCTATAGTTTTGTTGGTTTTAATTTTTTAACAGTATTTTTGACATTTTTTACAACTTTTGTAGTTTTGCTGACATTTTACACTGTCAAATGTCATTTTTGATCATTTAGTTGACGTTTTAGTAAATTTGTTTTTATTTTTGATAAATTTAGTTTTAGCTTTAGACAAAAATACATTTTTAACACTATTGTTGACATTTTTTACAATTTTTGTAGTTTTGCCAACATTTTACACTGTTAAATGTTATTTTTGATCATTTATTTGATTTTTGGAAAATTTGTGGTGTGTTTGGTTAAATTTGGTATAAATTTTTGACAAAAAAAGACATTTTTAACAGTATTCTTGACATTTTTTACAACTTTTGTAGTTTTGCTGACATTTAAGACTGTCAAAATCATTTTCAATTATTTAAGTTGACATTTTGGAAAATTTATGGAATTTTTGGTTTGAATGTTTGAAATTTTTAACAGTATTGTTGACATTACAATTTTTGTAGTTTTGCTAACATTTAACATTGTCAAATGAAATTTTTAATCATTTAGTTAATATTTTCGAAAATTTGATCAAAATTGGTTTTAATTTTTAACAAAAGTGACGTTTTTAGCAGTATTGTTAATGCATTTTTTTGTAGTATTGGTGACATTGCAATTTTTTAGCTGGGAATTTGTTCCTAACTGAGTTGCACCAACCCCCGTAAACTGTAGAAAAACCCAATATGCTTGCCAGGTGTTCTCGACCTTTGAAAGACACCTTCACTAAGATGCCCACTGATAATGCCCATGGGTAAACGCTAAATGGCAATCAAACGTCACGTTACATTGTGCAGAATCACTAAAAGAATCAATTCTAAACAAATTCAGGTAGATAACTACTCCAGAATAATACCAAAACATAAAAAAGTTTCTAGACAATTTTTTTAAACGGTTTCCTTCCAAGCCACTAACCCAAACGTGACTGCACATCTAAAGAGGTAACTATCTATATTATCCCAAACTGCTGCATTGAACCGCACAAAAACCCGCACAAATTTTTGCCAAGTCCAAACAACATCTGCAACAAAACCATTCCTTCACCGTTTTCTGGTGCAAAAATTGAAGCGAGAAACATGGGTAAACTTGTAAAATCTTTCTTGCGCCGTCAAGTAGCATTCTACTAACAGATCTGCTTTTACCAATAGGAAGAAATACTGACAAAAGTTTTGGCAACTTTATTCATGCCTTGCATTCAGCAGTCACTCAACCTTATTTATTTTTATGAACAAATTCTAACAAATAATACAATTTAAACTGACCTTCTATTTACTAAAAGTAAGCTGCCGCATATCAAAACCACAATTTTATTCGTATACATAACTTTCACTACGTATTACTTAAATGATATAAATAATTACAACAAACATTTTATAATAATTAATTTTGACAGTTCACAAATCATCAACAGCCACCTGTAATAATATTAAATATTATGGGCGTGTTTCCACGTTCGTTGTTGAGCGGCCATTAAAATTCCACCGAAACTTAACGAACATACACGAACCATTAATAATCCATATTAATAAATATTATCAATAAATTAATCAAATTTTTTTGCATTTCTAGGGGATAACTTAATTAATGATCATCTTTAATTTTATTGCAATTATATTATATTAGATAACGCGATCTCTGGCTGATATTAATTTATTATTGCAGTGATGTAAAGTTCTATTTTTTATGTACAATTTAAATTCAATCCTGAGAAGGAATAAATTGCTAAAAAATAGAAAATGTATGCTTTAAAATAAATTATTTTTGTTGAGAATTGTGTTATGTTTTATAAATTTTAAATTCATTATACTTAAAATAATTATAACAAACTATAAATTAATTATGAACAAATTCTAACCAATAAATAATACAATTAAAACTAACCTTTCTTGTACTAAAAATAAGCTTCAGCGTATCAAAAATGCGTTTATTTGTACACATAACTTTTACTACATTTTACTTAAATGATAAATACAAAATTAACAAACATTTTATAATAATTAATTCTGACAGTTCTCAATTTATTAACGCCACCTGCAATAATATTAAATATAATTGTGGGCGTTTTTTAATGTATGTTGTTATGCCAATTTGAGCGGCCATTAAAATTCCACCGAAACTTAACGAGCATACCCGAACTATATATAATAAATTAATCAAATAAATAACAACAACAAAATATTTGAGAATATGAGTCTCTCGGTGATGATTTAATGAATGGTCATCTTTGTTGAGATTAGATTAGAACGCAATCCCTGGCAAACATTAATTCATTATTGCAGCAATAAAAAAATCTGTGTTTTATGCACAATTTAAATTTAATCTTAAGAAGGACTTTAATTAAATCAAAATAATCTATTTATTAAACGGATATACCATTTAGTTCATGCTTACCGTTAACGACAACTACACAACACAATTTTACTTAAAATTAAATGAGGTAGAATCCATACAACTTTCAGCAAAAATTAGTTTTGTACAATTTTTTACACAATTTTGGCTGCTTAAAGATTATTTGGAAATCATTTTGGTGTTTTAGATGTTATTCTGCTAGTTCAATAAACATTTGTCAAGTCATAGAATCTTTTATTAAAATAATATAATTTTTTTAAAGAGATAGAGTAACAGAGGGCGCTAATGCAACTTCACCTTTCTTTCCTTCTAATAATTTAGCATCCAATTCTTCTACAGGTGCGACAGGTGCAAAAGGAACTTCACGATAAATTTCTCTTATTGCTCGATCAAGTTTAGCATCTAATCCTTCTACAGGTAAAGCAGATGCATAAGAAACTTCACGTTTCATAACTTTTAATGATCGAGCAACTTTAGCATCCAATCCTTCTACATGTACGACAGGTGCAAAATCAACTTCACTTTTCATTCCTCCTAATGATCGAGCAACTTTAGCATGAATCCCTCCTGATGAAAAAGGTCCAGTAGATCTATAATGCCTATTGACAGAACCTAAATGAGCAAATGTTGAAGATGCACTTTCCGATGCTGATGATGCTGATGAAGCTGATGAAGCACTATGTTGGTTAAAAGAAGTAGCTGATTGAGCGGCTGTTCCATGATGTCCAAAAGCACCACCGTGAGCTGCAGCTGCTGTGTGGCTTGCAAAAGATGAAGCTTCAGAAGCTGATTGAGATGCTGAATGGCTTTCAGATTTTGATTCAGAATGGCTTCTAAATGCAGCTGATTGAGATGCTAATCCATGTTTTGCATATGCTAATCTTCTTCCATCCACTATTAAAATAATTTAATTACAATTAAATGTATTTATATATTTAAAAATAACTTACTAGTTCTAGCAGTGGCAACAGCCAACAAGCAGGCGGCTAATACAAATGTCTTCATGTTTGTTGTGGATTCAAGAGAACTGTGTTTGTGCTATTGGAATTTTACATTTTTATACAAAGTGATGAACGCTATCAGCAATTATTTTTTAATAGGTTTTGCAGATACAGTAAATGTAGTAATTAAGGAAAAGTAATTAGAATCGGATAATAATACCAAAACGTATTAATTAAGAAAATTTATTTTTAATTATTGTTTTGCTGTTTGTTTTGTAAAGTAATTGAACATATTTTTTGTTATTGCATAAATATCATCATAAATACTAGTAAAAATTGCATAAAAAGTTATAAAATTAACGCAAAAATTAAATAACAAATTTCAAAAATTAACCAAAAAACTATTTTTTTATAAATTTATGTTTAAAAAATCCAAAAAACACTAATTAGTCTTAAAGAAAAGATTCAGAAAACCCAAAAAACATAATTAAAAAAAAAACAAACAAAATCTATAAAAACCTAAAAAAAAAAAATGTTTAAAAAAAGTTAAAAAATACTTTTCAAAAATTTCAAAAAAGATTTAGAAGACTAAAAAAAAACTCAAAAATCTAAAAACAAAAACTTTTAAAAAGCCCAAGCAAGTCTTAAAAAATTACAGAAAAAACTCAAAAGTAAAAAAATCTTAAATAAAAAAAAATTTCAAAAGGCAAAAAAAAAATTTTTAACAAAACTAAAATTTAAAAAACTCAGATGTCTAAAACAGTTTAAATATAATAACTCAAAAGATCCAAAAAAATCTAAAAACTCTGAAAAATCTTAAATATGATTTAAACAACTAAAAAAACTTTTAAATAACATAAGAGACTTTTGAAACTTAAATAAAAAAATTTAAAGACCCGAAAAAGACTCAAAGACTAAGAAGTATCAAAAAACAATTTAAAATACCCAAAATAACTCTCAAAAATCTTAAAAAGGTTCAGCTGAGCCAAAAATAATCGGAAACTAAAAAAAACTAAAAAACAAGATCTAAAAAACCCAATAAAATTTTTTTACTTAAAAAAAAAAACTAAAAAAACTCAAAACTCTTAAAAAAAGATTTGAAAGACAGCTCATAAAATAAAAAAACATTTAAAAGATTAAAAAAAAATCTTAAAAAGGTTTAGTAGGACCAAAAAAATCAAAAATTAAAAACTCAAAAAGGTTCCCAAAAAATTAAAAAAATTATAAAAAATTTAAAAAACCAAAAAAAAAAATCAAATATTTAAAACAATTATTTAAAAAAAAAACTGAAGTAATTTCAAAAAAAGCTCAAAATGACTTTAAAATATTTTATAATATACAAAAGATTTTCGTAACGCACAAGAAAAGTCTCATAAAACTGTAAAATTTTCAAAAAACACAAAATTTTTCAAAAAACCCAAAAAAATTTAGATGACCAAAACATACAAAAATTTAAAAAAAAACAAAAAATTTAAAAATACAAAAAACCCTCAAAAATTAAAAAAAAAATTAAATTTAAATTAAAACAGATATCATTTAAAACCCTATAAGACTCTCAAATATATATAAAAAAAAACAAAAAAAAAATTAAAAAATTAAAAAATACAAAAATTAAAAAACTCAAAAGTTTCAGATAACAAATCAACAAAATTTTTAAATACAAAAATTTAAAAGACCTAAAAAACTCAAAAGTCTAACAAAAAGATTTAAAAAACTCAAAAAACTATTTTTTTTAATTTCAAAAATCAAAAATAAGAAAAAAACCTAAAAATGTCTTAAAAAATCCAAAATAATTTTCATATAACTCAAAACTCTTAAAAAAAGATTTGAAATCTCATAAAAGATAAAAAAAAAAACAAAAACTTTCAAAAGACCAAAAAAAAACTCAAGTCTTAAAAACGATTTGGAAAACTTAAAAACGACTCAGAAGTCTAAAAAAACAAATTTAAAAGATCCAAAAACGATTTAAAAATTCAAAAATTTTCAAAAAGCCCAAAAAGACTTTCAGAAGACCCAACAAAACTCTAAAAAGTTTCAAATCATTGAAACGAATATTAAAACTTATATTGCCTTCAAAGACTCTCCAAAAAATTTTAGTTCATTGAAAGGTTTTAATCTAAAGTTTGTTTAAGTATACGAGACCATCAAAGGTGTATAATTGGTTTTTTGCAAAACATTTTTCAGAATAACATCCGTACCGTGATACTATAATTGCAAAGCGACAAGTTATGTTATCTTGACACAAACTATCAATCGCAAAAGTTCAGATTAAGTTTAAATCAAGCCGGATTAAAAAAATATTCAAAACTACTAAAGATGGACGTTTCAAACTAACACAATATATTAATATGTACCTGTAGCTAAAAACCATATGTTAAAATATTTATTAATTTGCATCAACTCTTTATCAATATGTTAAAAAAATTGTTTAAAATTAATCGGTCAATAACTTCACATAGACACGTAGACAGCAAAATAATAATTAAAAATAAATTTCAGTTTATGTAATTTTATCCGGTTTTCTTAATTGCTGCATTTGTTGTATTTGTAAAACCTATTAAAAAGTAATTGCTGATAGCATTCATCATTTTCTATAAAAATGTAGGTTTCCAATAGCACAATCACAGTTCTCTTCAGTCCACAACCAACATGAAGACCTTTGTGTTAGCCGCCTGCTTGTTGGCGCTTGCAACAGCAAAACCTTGTAAGTAATTTTTGAACAATTAAATAAATTTAATTGTAATTAAAATATTTTAATAGTAGATGGAAGAATTGGATCTGCATCTCTAGTAGCTTCAATTGGAAGCCACTCTGAATCAAAATCTGAAAGCCATTCAGCATCTCAAAGTTCATCTTCTGCAAGCCAATCAGCATCTGCATCTCAAGGAGGAATCTTTGGAATAAATGCAGCGGCACACACTGCATTACAATCTGCATCACAATCATCTGCATCCCAATCTTCATCATCTCAAAGTTCATCATCTTCAAGCCAATCAGCAGCATCTGCTATTCCTGGTGGACACTTTGGAGCTCAAACAGCTTCACAAACTGCATCACAATCTGCATCTCAATCATCTGCATCGCAATCTGCATCTTCTCAAAGTTCATCTTCTGTAAGCCAAGCAGCATCTGCTGCTCATGGTGGACGTTTTGATGCTCAAACAGCGTCACAATCTGCATCTCAATCATCTGCATCACAATCTGCATCTTCTCAAAGTTCATCTTCTGCAAGCCAAGCAGCATCTGCAATTCATGGTGGACATTTTGGAGCTCAAACTGCATCACAATCTGCATCTCAATCTTCTGCATCGCAATCTGCATCTTCTCAAACTTCATCTTCGGCAAACCAAGCAGCATCTGCTGTTCATGGTGGTCACTTTGGAGCTCAAACAACTTCACAAACTGCATCACAATCCGCATCTCAATCTTCTGCATCGCAATCTGCATCTTCTCAAGCTTCATCTTCGGCAAGCCAAGCAGCATCTGCTATTTATGGTGAACACTTTGGAACCCAAACAGCTTCACAAACTGCATCACAATCAGCATCCCAATCTTCTGCGTCGCAATCTGCATCTTCTCAAACTTCTGCAAGCCAAGCAGCATCTGCTATTAATGGTGGACACTTTGAAGCTCAAACAGCTTCACAAACTGCATCACAATCTGCATCACAAACTGCATCACAATCTGCATCACAATCTGCATCACAATCAGCAGTTTCTCAAGCTCAAAAGTTTGACCAATCAGCATCTCATGCTGCAAACTCTGCTAGCCATGCAGCTTCTCAATCTGCATCTCAATCTTCTGCATCACAAGCTTCCGCATCACAATCGGCGGCATCTCACGCTCAAATGTTTGATCACCAATCAGCATCTCATGCTGCAAACTCTGAAAATCATGCAGCTTCTCAATCTGCATCTCAATCTTCTTCATCACAATCTGCAGCCTCTCATGCTCAAACGTTTGATCACCAATCAGCATCTCATGCTGCAAACTCTGCCAGCCATGCAGCATCTCACTCTGCAGCTCATGCAGCATCTCACCATGCAAACTCTGCAAACCATGCAGCATCTCACTCTGCAGCTAATGCAGCATCTCACCATGCAAACTCTGCAAGCCATGCAGCATCTCACCATGCAAACTCTGCAAACCATGCAGCCTCTCACTCTGCAGCTCATGCAGGATCATTTGTACATCATGGAGCATCTGCAGTAGCTCAAACTGGTTCTTTCAATCATGGTTCTGGATCTAACGGAGCTTTTGGACACATGGGACACAATACAGCCTCTTCAGCATCAGCAGGCTCCGCACATGCCGGTTCCTTTAACCAACATGGTTCATCAGCATCAAGTGGAACTTTTGGACACATGGGACATAATGCAGCTTCCGCACATGCCGGTTCGTCATCAGCATCAAGTGGAGCTTTCGGACACATGGGACACAATGCAGCCTCTTCAGCATCAGCAGGCTCTGCACATGCCGGTTCTTTTAATCAACATGGTGCATCAGCATCAAGTGGAGCTTTTGGACTTATTCCATCCTTAATAGGTCAAACAGCACAAATTGGACTTAATGGTGCTTCTTTAATCACTCATAAAAGACCTCTTGGACATCACGGATCATCAGGTGCTTCAGCTGGATCTTTTAGTGCAGCATCATCTTCTGGATCAAAAGTTGGATCTTTATTGTTTGGCCAATTAGGATCCCCTATCAGACAGCAAAAAGAAATTGATTTTGATGTTGAAGACCCTCTTTCAATAGAAGAAATAAAAGAAGAAAAAATTACAACCAGCTACGAGGAACAACCGGTTTTGATATTTTCGAACAAACAGGAGCTTGTGTAACTATTGATAAAGTTAACATAACATAATGTTTTAACAGTTTACTTGATAAATTAAAATTGAAAAATAAATATTTTATTTTAATATTACCTTTCTAGCTAACAGCACAAATGCTGATGAGTTTATATGATTGCTACAAAGCTACAAACTTTAAATTTCTTGATAACAAACACTTGTCGGTGGTTACTCTATACCATGATACAAAGTAAAATAGTAAAATCGGTTCTTTAAAAGTTAATAATGTAAAAATCCGGCCATAAAATAGCAAACAATACTAAAATCCGGCCATTAAATAGGTAAAATGCTACAATCCGGCCGTAAACTTTGAGATTTATGTAAGAAAATAACAAAATCCGGCCATTAATGGTCAAAAATTCTAAGTTTTTGTTAAAAAATTAAAAAAATTTGCTTAAAACTACAGAAATCTGTCTATAAATATCAAAAATAAAAAAATAAAATTTAAATTGCAAAATCCGGCCATTAAATGTAAAAATTGTTACGATCCGGCCACAAAACTTAGGATTTATGTAAGAAAATAACAAAATCCTGTCAAAAAATATCAAAATTTTGCTTTAAATTACCAAAATTTAGCATGTAAGTAGCAAAAACATTAAAATTTTGTTTCAAAGTAGCAAAGTCTGTTAATTAAATATTTACAATGCAAAAATCCGGCCATAAAATGGAAAATAGTACTAAAATCCGGCCATTAAATGTTAAAATTGTTACAATCCGGCCACAAAGCTTAAGATTTATGTAAAAAAATAACAAAATCTGACCATTAATAGTAAAAAGTACTACATTTTTATTAAAAAGTACCAAAATTTTGGTTAAAACTACCAAAATCTGGATTGTAAATAATAAAAATATTAAAATTTTGTTTTAAAAATACAAAATCCGGCCTTTAAATGTAAAAACTGTTACAATCCGGCCACAAAACTTAGGATTGATGTAAAAAAATAACAAAAGTTATCTATTAATAGTCAAAAATATTAAATTTTTGTTAAAAAAATATTAAAGTTTTGCTTAATACTATCAAAATCCGGCCATTAAGTAGCAATAATATTAAAATTTTGTTTTAAAATATCTAAATCCGGCTTTTAAATATAAAAATTGTTACAATTCAATAAAAAAAACTATAGATTATGCAAGAAAACAACAAAATCCGGCCATTAATAGTCAAAAATATCAAAAATTTGCTTAAAACTAACGAAATTCAGCTTACAAAATATCAAAATTTTGTGTTAAAATAACAAAATCCGTTTATTAAAAGTCAACACTGCAAAAATCCGTCCATAAAGTAGTAAAATCCGGCCATAAAAACCTAAATTATCAAATTTTTGTCAAAAAATATCAAAGTTTTGTGGAAAACTACCTAAATCCGGTCTGTAAAAAACAAAAATACCAAAACTTTGTTTTAAAATAGCAAAATCCGTTCATTAAAAGTCAACAATAAAAAAATCCGGCCATAAAATGGCAAATAGTACTCAAATTCCAGCCATAAAATATTAAAATAGTAACAATCTTGCCACAAAACTTAAAATTTATGTAAGAAAATAACTAAATCCTGTCAAAAAATATCAGAATTTTGCTTAAAATTACCAAAATTTGACGTGTAAGTAGCAAAAACATCAAAATTTTGTTTTAAAGTAGCAAAGTCTGTTAATTAAATGTTTACAACGCAGAAATCCGGTCGTAAAATAGAAAATAATACTAAAATCCGGACATTAAATGTTAAAATTGTTTCAATTCGGCCACTAAACTTAAGATTTATGTAAGAAAACAACAATATCTGGCCATTAATAGTCAAAAGTACTAAAATTTGTTAAAAAATGCCAAACTTTTGCTTAAAACTACCAAAATCTGGCCTGTAAATAACAAAAGTATTAATTTTTTTTCTAAAATTACAAAACCCGGCCCATAAATGTAAAAATTATTACAATCCGGCCACAAAAGTTAAGATTTATCTAAGAAAACAACAAAACCCGTCTATTAATAGTCAAAAATATTAAATTTTTGTCTAAAAAATATTAAAGTTTTGCTTAATACTATCAAAATCCGGCCTTTAAGTAGCAAAAATATTAAAATTTTATTTTAAAATAGCAAAATCTGGCCTTTAAATGTAAAAATTGTTACAATCCAATCAAAAAACTTTAGATTTATTCAAGAAAATAACAAAATCCGGCCATTAGTAGTCAAAAATATCAAAATTTTGCCTAAGACTACCCAAATCCGGCCTACAAAACAGCAAAAATATCAAAAGTTTGTGTTAAAATAACAAATTCGGTTTATTAAAAGTCGACACTGCAAAACTCCGGCCATAATGTAGTAAAATCCGGCCATAAAAATCTAAATTATTAATTTCTTTTCAAAAAATATCAAAGTTTTGCTTAAAACTACTTAAATCCGGTCTGTAAATAATAAAAATATCAAAACTTTGTTTTAAAATAGCAAAACCAGTTCGTTAAAAGTCAACAATAAAGTAAACCGGCCATAAAATGGCAAATAGTACTCAAATCCGGCTATTTAATATTAAAGTTGTAACAATCTGGCCACAAAACTTAAGATTTATGTAAGAAAATAACAAAATTTTGTCATTAAATATCAGAATTTTGCTTAAAATTACCAAAATTTAGCATGTAAAAAACAAATACATCAAAATTTTGTTTCAAAGTAGCAAAGTCTGTTAATTAAATGTTAATAATGCAAAAAATCGGCCATAAAAAAGAAAATAGTACTAAAATCCGGCCATTAAATATTAAATCCGGCCACTAAACTTAGGATTTATGTGAGAAAATAACAAAATCGGGCCATTAATAGTCAAAAGTACTAAATTTTTATAAGAAAATATTGAAATTTTGCTTAAAACTACCAAAATCTAGCCTGTAAATAATAAAAATATTAAAATTTTGTTTTAAAATAACAAATTTCGGCCATAAAATAGAAAATATTACTAAAATCCGGCCATTAAATGTTAAATCCGGCCACAAAACTTAAGATTTATGTAAGAAAATAACAAAATCTGGCCATTAATAGTCAAAAGTACTAAATTTTTGTTAAAAAGTATCAAAATTTTGCTTAAAACTACCAAAATCTGGCATGTAAATAACAAAAATATTAAAGTTTTATTCTAAAATTACAAAATCCGGCCATTAAATGTATAAATTGTTACATTCCAATAAAAAAACTTGAGATTTATTAAAAAAAATAACAAAATCCGGCCATTAGTAGTCAAAAATATCAAAATTTTGCTTAAAATTATTTTGGCATTTTATAGCTAAAGTTTAATGTTTTTTTATGTTTTAGAACCGGATTTTAAAGTTTCTTTATGTAATTCTTAAATTTTTGGCCGGATTTTAGTGTTTTTGCCATGTTATGACCAGATTTTATACTATTTTTACAGTTTTTGAGTTTTTAGTAAAATTTTTAGTATTTTATTATTAAATATTGGCATTTTATTGATAAATACGTTTTAGAACTGGAATTCTCAAATTATTGGCCGGATTTTAGTGTTTCTAACAGTTTTTTTGCCAGATTTAGTACTTTTTACAGTTATCATTAGGTTTAATAATTTAGTTTTGTTAATTTTAAAATTTTATGACCAGATTTTAATATTTTTTACGTTCTTCTTAAAATTATTGAACAAATTATAATAGTTTTGACAATTTAAGCCTGGATTTTAGTATTATTTGTTGTTTTATGGCAGGATTTATGCATTGTTAACACTTAATGAACAAACTTTAGGACATTAAATTAGAATTTTGCAAGTTTACTTATTTACTGGCCGGATTTTTTTTATTTCAACATTTTATAGCCGGATTTTTATTTTTTTTACGTATTTCTTAAAACTATTGGCCGGATTTTAACATTTTATGTCTGAATTTTAGTATTGTTTGTTATTTTATGGCCGGATTTTTTTAATTTTTATTGTTTTATAATTAATCTAAATGTTTTTAGCTTTTTATAGCCGGATTTTAATGTTTATTAAATAAATTTGCCAAATTTGGCCGGATTTTAGTATTGTTTGCTATTTTATATGTATATATTTTATTTTTAACTTTTTATGATTAAATTTTGATATTTTTGACAAAAATTTAATAATTTTATTTTGTAATGGTTAGATTTTGTTATTTTTTACATAAATCTTAAATTTTGTAGCCAGATTTAAATATTTTTAACATTTAATGGCCGGATTTAAGTACTGTTTACCGTTTTATAATATTTTTTTTGCATTGTTGACTTTAATAAACGGGTTTACTACTTTGAAGCAAATTTTGATTATTTATTGGCCGGGTTTTGGTTGTTTTGATCAAAATTTTGATCATTTATGACAGATTTTTTTTGTTTTTTACATTTATGATCGGATTTTAATTTTTTTGACATATTTCAACCGGATTTTTTAAATATGACAGTTTTGCTCAAAATTTCTTCAAATTTTTTATGGATACTTTAATGCTATTGTTTTCTAAATAAATTTAACCTCCAAAATGTTTCAATTCAGACTAAAGCCAATTTTTTCAAAATTTCTTTAATTTATCCAATTGTTTTCTTAGAAGACTATTCTAAATATAAATTCATCTATTGGTAGTATAAATGATCAATTTAATCTGTCAATTTCTTTGATTTAACAAAGACATAAAACATATTTAGAAGACTAAGGTTTTTTTTTTGGAAAATGCGAGATCCGATGCGGATTTTTGCCCAAGGTCAAACCATATTTTGTCAAAATTGCCCCCTCCCGTCTCTAAAAATTGTTGGGAGCTAACAGAAAGTTAGCCAAAAATTAGAACCGCAGATTGGTACTTTTTTTCAAACAATTAAAATTATTAGAGCTTTATGGCAGTTTGGTAATTATTTTGGTGTTTAGAATGTCATTTAGTTAATTCAAAAAACATTTGTTAAGTCGTAAAATCTTTTAATAAAAAAATATAAAAATTTTAAAGATATATAACAACAGAGGGCGCAAGACCAACTTCACTTTTTTTTCCTCCTAATGATCGAGCGACTTTAGCATCCAATCCTTCTACAGGTGCGACAGGTGCAAAAGGAACTTCACGATGAATTTCTCTTATTGCTCGATCAAGTTTAGCATCTAATCCTTCTACAGGTATAGCAGGTGCATAAGCAACTTTACGTTTCATAATTTTTAATGATCGAGCAACTTTAGCATCTAATCCTTCTACAGGTGCAACAGGTGCAAAATCAACTTCACCTTTCTTTTCCCCTAATGATCGAGCAACTTTAGCATAAATTCCTCCTGATGAAAAAGGCCCAGTAGATCTATAATGCCTGTTGACAGAACCTAAATGAGCAAATGTTGAAGATGCACTTTCCGATGCTGATGATGCTGATGAAGCCGATGAAGCACTATGTTGGTTAAAAGAAGTAGCTGATTGAGCGGCTGTTCCATGATGTCCAAAAGCACCACCGTGAGCTGCAGCTGCTGTGTGGCTTGCAAAAGATGAAGCTTCAGAAGCTGATTGAGATGCTGAATGGCTTTCAGATTTTGATTCAGAATGACTTCCAAATGCAGCTGATTGAGATGCTAATCCATGTTTTGCATATGCTAATCTTTTTCCATCCACTATTAAAATAATTTAATTACAATTAAATGTATTTATATATTTAAAAATAACTTACTAGTTCTAGCAGTGGCAACAGCCAACAAGCAGGCGGCTAATACAAATGTCTTCATGTTTGTTGTGGATTGAAGAGAACTGTGTTTGTGCTATTGGATATCTACACTTTTATACAAAGTGATGAACGCTATCAGCAATTATTTTTTAATAGGTTTTGCAGATATAGTAAATGTAGTAATTAAGGAAAAGTAATTAGAATCGGATAATATTACCAAAACTTAATCAATTAAGAAAATTTATTTTTAATTATTTTTTCGTGAAGTTATTGACCGATTTTAAATATTTTTTTAAATTATTTGTTACTTCATAACTATCATCATAAATACTAGTGAAAATTGCATATAAAGTTATAAAGTAAACGCAAAAATTAAATTAAAAATTTCAAAAATCAACCAAAAAAACTATTTTTTAATAAATTTGTGCTAAAAACCTATTAACAATATCAAAATTGCACAAGATACCCATTTATTCAGTAAAACTCTGAATTTTGCACAAGAAAATTATTGCACAAAAACTTAATGCGCAAAAAAATCTATTTACCAAGTAGAACTTTATAAAATTTGCACAGAAAACCAAAATTTCAAATTAAAAACTTTAAAAATTGACCAGAAAATATCATTATTTTCAAAAAACGCATTTGTTATTAAACTCAATAAAGTTTGAGTAGAAAACTTAGATTCCAAAATAAACACAAAATTTGTGCAAAAACCCTATTTGCTAAGTAAAAATCATAAAAAAATTGTACAAAAAAAACTTATTTATTGCGTCAAACTTAATAAACTCTGCGCAAAAATCTAAAATATTAAAACTTAAAAAAATTTCATTATTTCAAACTTTTTTTATAATAAAACTATTATAAAAAATCCATTTATTGCATACAAATTGCACAAAAAACACAGTTATTGCATAAAACTATAAAGTTTGCGCAAAAAACTAAATTTCTAATTAAAAAACTTTGAAAATTGACCAAAAACACAAAATTTATTAAATATTGCAAAAGAAAACTAATTTATTGCTTAAAACTAAAAGTTTGTGCAAAAAAACTGCACAAAAACAATTTTTTGCACAAAAACTGCAATACTCATTTATTGCGCAAAAAATGTGAAAAAAATCTATTTTTCTTACAAAAAATTTAAATTTTTATTTTAAAATGCATTCATAAAATTTTTAATAAATACCCATTTACTATGTAAAATTCACTAAAAACTTATTTATACTTATTTGTTTTTTTAAAAGTTGTGAAAAAAACTCATTTTTTGAGCAAAAATTTGTGCAAAAATAAGAAATTGTACAAAAAAGTTTTTTAATGCGTTTAAAACGTTTGCATAAAAAAAATTTCTTTCCTATACTCATTTCTGTTAAAAATTGGTGCAAAATTGGTGCAATAAACTCATTTTATTAACAAAAAAATGTGCTAAACTTAATAAAAATTGCACAAAAAGTTATTTATCTAACTTAATAAAGTTTGCGTAAAAAACTCGCAAGTTTGTGTAAAACTTATACTCATTTGTTTCTTTAAAATTTGTGCAAAAGACTCATTTATTTGAAAAAAAATTGTGCACAAAATTTATTTTCTTTTAAGAAATAAAAATTGCACAAAAAAGTTATTTATTGCGTAGATCTTTATAAAGTTTTTGTAAAAAATAAAAAAACTCATTTATTGCGCGCAAGTTTGTATAAAAACATATTTTTCTTCTTATACTCATTTGTGTGTTAAGAATTTGTGCAACAACTATGTGCAAAAAAAAAATTATTTCTAAAAAATTAAATAAAAATTACACAAAAAACTCATTTATTGCGTCAAACCCTATTTGCTAAGTAAAAATCATAAAAAAATTGTACAAAAAAAACTTATTTATTGCGTCAAACTTAATAAACTCTGCGCAAAAATCCAAAAAATTAAAAAAATGTATTATTTTACAAATTTTGTGCAAGAAACCTATTTTTATAACAAAACTATCAAAAATGGTGTAGAAAACCCATTTATTGCATACAATCTGCACAAAGAACACAGTTTTTGCATAAAACTATAAAGTTTGCGCAGAAAACAAATTTTTTAAATGAAAGTTGTAAATAAACTTATTTTTTATTCAAAGTTTAATAAATATTGCAAAAGAAACCAATTTATTACTTAAAACTTTATAAAGTTTGCTCAAAAAAACTAAGTAAAAAGGTAAGTTTTTGCACAAAAACTGCAAAAATTATTTATTGCAAAAAACTTAATTATTGCGCAAAAAATAAGAGAAACTAATTTATTGCGCGTAAGTTTTTGTAAAAAACTTATTTTCCTTTTTGTACTCATTTGTCTCTTAAGAATTTGTGCAAAAATTTTGTGCAACCATTTTTTTTTTAATAAAATAAAAATTGCACAAAAACGTTATTTATTGCATAAAAAACTACAAAAACTTATTTATTGTGCAAAAATTTGTGCAAAAAACTTATTTTCTTTTCTATACTTATTTGTTTTTTAGAAATTTGTTCAAAAAACTCATTTATTTTAATAAAAAATGTGCAAAAAACTTATTTTTTTAAAGAAATAAAAATTGCACAAAAACGTTATATTTATTGCATAAAAAACTACAGAAATTATAATTTATTGCGCAAAAATGTGTGCAAAAAACTTTTTTTTTCCTATACTTATTTGTCTCTTAAAATTTTTTGCAAAAAAATCTATTATTTAAAAAAAAAATTTGCAAAAAACTTATTTATTGCGCGCAAGTTTGTACATTTGTCTCTTTAAGAATTTGTGCAAATTGAAAAATAAAATAAAAATTGCACAAAAACGTTATTTATTGCATAAAAATGTACAAAAACTCATTTATTGCGCAAAAATGTGTGCAAAAAACTCAATTACTTAAAAAAAAGGTGCAAAAAACTTTTTTTTTAAAGAAATAAAAATTGCAGAAAAAAAATATTTATTGCGTAAAACTTTATAAACTTTTTGCAAAAAATAAAGGAAACTCATTTATTGCGTGCAAGTTTGTGTAAAAAACTTATTTTTTTTAGCTCATTTGTTTTTTAAGAATTTGTGCAATAATTTTGTGCAAAAAAATTTATTTTATTTAAAAAATAAAATAAAAATTGCACAAAAACGTTATTTATTGCTTTTTAAGTTTTTTGCAAAAAAACAAGAAAAACTCATTTATTGCGCGCAAGTTTGTGTGAAAAACTTATTTTTCTTTGTAACTCAATTTTTAAAAGGCAATTGTGCAGAAAACTCATATATAGAGAAAAACTTTTTTTTTAAATAAAATAAAAATTGCACAAAAAAGTTATTTATTGCATCAAAAACTACATAGACTCGTTTATTGTGCAAAAATGTGTGCAAACAACTTTTTTTTTCCTATACTTATTTGTCTCTTAAAAATTTGTTCTCATTCATTAAAAAAAATTGTACAAAAAACTTATTTTTTTTTAAGAAATAAAAATGCAAAAAGTAAAAGTAATTTGTGCACAAAAATATTTTTTTCTTAAAAATAAAATAAAAAATGCACAAAAACGTTATTTATTGCGCGCAATAAATGAGTTTTTTTATTTTTCACAAAAACTTTATAGTTCTGCACAAAAAAGTTTTTTGTACAATTTTTTTTTTCAAATAAATGTTTTTTTTGCACAAATTTTTAAAATACAAATGAGTATAAAAAAAGTTTTTTTACATACATTTTTGCGCAATAAATGAGTTTCTGTAGTTTTTTATGCAATAAATAATGTTTTTTTGCAATTTTTTTAATTTTTTTAGAAAAAATAATTTTTTTGCGTAAAATTTTTGTTCAATAATTTTTTTGCACAAACTTTTAAAAGACAAATGAGTATAAAAAGAAAAATAAGTTTTTTACACAAACTTGTGCACAATAAATGAGTTTTTTACGCAAACTTTATAAAGTTAGATAAATAATTTTTTGTGTAATTTTTATTTTTTTAATTTTTTGCACAAATTCGTATAGGAAAGAAAAAAGTTTTTGCACAATAAATGAGTTTTTCTTGTTTTTTACGCAAACTTTATAAACTTAAATAACTTTTTTGTGCAATTTCTTAAAAAAAAATGTTTTTTGCACAACTTTTAAAAGACGAATAAGTATAAGAAAAACTATTATTATTATTATTAAACTTTATAAAGTTTTTTGTGAGTTTTACGCAGCAAATGGGTTTTTGTAAGATTTTTATGAATGTATTATAAAACAGAATTTTAAATTTTTGTGTAATTTTTAATGAATTTTTGAAGAAAAATAGATTATTTGCAAATTTTTTTGCTTAATGAATGAGTTTTGCAGTTTTTGTACAAAAACTTGTTTTTTATGCAGTTTATTTACTTTATAAAGTTTTAAACAATAAATTGGTTTCTTTTGCAATAATGAATTTAGTATAAAAAATAAGTTTATTGGGTAAACGCAAACTTTTATTTAGTGCAATAACAGTGTTTTTGTGCAATTTGTATGCAATAAATGGATTCCCTATACCATTTTTGATAGTTTTGTTATAAAAAATAGGTTTCTTGCCCCAAATTTGTGAAATAATGGATTTCTTTAAATAATTTTTTTTAGATTTTAAATTTTAGGTTTTTGCGCAAAGTTTATAAAGTTATAATATAATAAATAAGTTTTTTGTGCAATTTTTTTATAAATTTCTTTTTGCAAATAAGTTTTTTGCACTAATTTTGTGTTTATTTTATAATCTTAGTTTTCTACACAAACTTTATTAAGTTTAACGCAATATATAAGTTTTTTGTGCAGTTTTTGACTAAATTTGTTTAACAAATGCGTTTTTTGCACAAGTTTTAAAAATAATCGGATTTTCTGATCGATTTTTGAAGTTTTTAATTTGAAATCTTAGTTTTCTGCAAAAATTTTATTAAGTTCTATTTAGTAAATGATTTTTTTGTGCAATTTGTAATAATTTTAAGAAAGTTTTTTTTGCACGTTGGGTTTTTGTGCAATAATAAAATCTTAATTTTTGCGCAAAATTTGGAGTGTTTTAGTTAATAAATAGGTTTCTTGTGCAATTTTTATATTGATAATAGGTTTCTAGCACAAATTTATCAAAAAATAGTTTTTTTGGTGGATTTTTGAATTTTTTTATTTAATTTTTGCGCAGTAACAAATATTTAAAATTGGTCAATAACTTCACAAAACAAACATTAAAACAATAATTAAAAATAAATTTCCTTAATTGATTAAGTATTGGTAATATTATTCGATTCTAATCACTTTTTCTCAATTACTACATTTACTGTATCTGCAAAACCTATTAAAAAATAATTGCTGATAGCGTTCATTACTTTTTATAAAAGTGTAGAATTCCAATAGCACAAACACAGTTGTCTTGAATCCACAACAAACATGAAGACATTTGTATTAGCCGCCTGCTTATTGGCTGTTGCCACAGCTAGAACTAGTAAGTTATTTTTAAATATATAAACCAATTTAATTGTAATTAAATTATTTTAATAGTGGATGGAAGAAGATTAGCGTATGCAAAACATGGATTAGCATCTCAATCAGCTGCATTTGGAAGCCATACTGAATCAAAATCTGAAAGCCATTCAGCATCTCAATCAGCTTCTGAAGCTTCATCTTTTGCAAGCCACACAGCAGCTGCAGCTCACGGTGGTGCTTTTGGACATCATGGAACAGCCGCTCAATCAGCTACTTCTTTTAACCAACATAGTGCTTCATCGGCTTCATCAGCATCATCAGCATCGGAAAGTGCATCTTCAACATTTGCTCATTTAGGTTCTGTCAATAGGCATTATAGATCTACTGGACCTTTCTCACCTGTAGAAGGATTGGATGCTAAAGTTGCTTGATCATTAGGAGAAATGAGAGGTGAAGTTGCTTTTGCACCTGTTGCACCTGTAGAAGGATTAGATGCTAAAGTTGCTCGATCATTAAAAGTTATGAAACGTGAAGTTTCTTATGCACCTGCTTTACCTGTAGAAGGATTAGATGCTAAACTTGATCGAGCAATAAGAGAAATTCATCGTGAAGTTCCTTTTGCACCTGTCGCACCTGTAGAAAGATTGGATGCTAAAGTCGCTCGATCATTAGGAGGAAAGAAAAGTGAAGTTGGTCTCGCGCCCTCTGTTGTTATATATCTTTGAAAATTTTATATTTTTTTAATAAAAGATTTTATAACTTGACAAAATTTTTTTGAATTAACTAAATGACATTCTAAACACCAAAATAATCACCAAACTGTAAGAAAGCTCTAATAATTTTAATTGTTTGAAAAAAAGTACCAATTTGCCAATTTCAAATTTTTGGCCAACTTTCTGTTAGCTTCCAACAATTTTTAGGGACGGGAGGGAGCAATTTTGCCAAAAAATGGTTTGGTCTTTGGCAAAAATCCGCATTGGATCTTGTAATTTCCAAAAAAAATCCAAAAGTCTTCTAAAGATGTTTTATGTCTTTGTTAAATCTAAGAAATTGACAGATTAAATTGATCATTTATACTACTAATAGATGAATTTATGTTTAGAATAGTCTTTTAAGAAAACAATTAGTTTAATTGAAGAAATTTTAAAAGAATTGGTTTTAGTCTGAATTGAAACATTTTGAAGGTTAAATTTATTTAGGAAACAATAGCATTAAAGGATTCATAAAAAAAATTGAAGAAATTTTGAGCAAAACTGTCATATTTAAAAAATCTAGTTGTAATATGTCAAAAAAGATTAAAATTCGACCATAAATGTAAAAAACAAAAAAATCTGTCAAAAATGATCAAAATTTTGATCAAAACAACCAAAATCTGGCCAATAAATAATCAAAACTTGCTTTAAAGTAGTAAACCCGTTTATTAAAAGTCAACAATGCAAAAAACTGATTATAAAACGGTAAACAGTACTAAAATCCGGCCATTAAATGTTAGAAATATTTAAATCCGGCCACAAAACTTAAGATTTATGTAAAAAATAGCAAAATCTAACCATAACAAAATAAAATAATTAAATTTTTGTCAAAAATATCAAAATTTAATCATAAAAAGTTAAAAATAAAAAATATACATATAAAATAGCAAACAATACTAAAATCCGGCCAAATTTGGCAAATTAATTTAATAAACATTAAAATCCGGCTATAAAAAGCTAAAAACATTTTTTAAAGTTTAATTATAAAACAATAAAAATTTAAAAAATCCGGCCATAAAATAACAAACAATACTAAAATTCAGGCATAAAATGTTAAAATCCGGCCAATAATTTTAAGAAATACGTAAAAAAATTCAAAATCCGGCTATAAAATGTTGATATAAAAAAAATCCGGCCAGTAAATAAGAAAACTAGCAAAATTCTAATTTAAAGTCCTAAAGTTTGTTCATTAAGTGTCAACAATGCATAAATCCTGCCAGAAAACAACAAATGATACTAAAATCCAAGCTTAAAATGTCAAAACTATTAAAATTTGTCGAATAATTTTAAGAAATACGTAAAAAATATCAAAATCCGGTTATAAAATGTTAAAACTCACAAAACTAAATTATAATCTTATAATAACTGTATGAAAAGTACAAAATCCGGCAAAAAACTGTTAGAAGCACTAAAATCCGGCCAATAATTTAAGAACTACGTAAAAACATTAAAAACGTAAAGAAACATTGAGTTTTGGATATAAAATGCCAAAATTTAATAATAAAACATTAAAAGTCCAACCAGAAAATACAAAAACTGTAAAAAATTTACAAAATCCGGCCTTAACATAGCATAAACTTTAAAATCCGGCCAAAAATTAAAGAGTTTTGTAACAAAATACTAAAATTCGGTTCTAAAACGTAAAAAACATTGAAATTTAGCTATAAAATGCCAATATTTAACAATAAAGTATTAAAAATCTGACTAAGAAATTGAAAAACTGTAAAATTGTACAAAATCCGGCCATAACTTGACAAAAACATTACAATCCGGCCAAAAATTTAAGAATTACATAAAGAAACACTAAAATCCGGCTCTAAAACATAAAAAACATTAAAGTTTAGCTATAAAATGCTAACATTTAATAATAAAATATTAATTATCCGACTAGAAAGTTGAAAAATTGTAAAAAATGTACAAAATCCGGCCTTAACATGGTAAAAACACTAGAATCCGGCCAAAAATTTAAGAACTTTATAAAAAAATACTAAAATCCGGCTTAAAAACGTAAAAAACATTAAAGTTTAGCTATAAAATGCCAACATTTAATAATAAAATATTAATTATCCGACTAGAAAGTTGAAAAACTGTAAAAAATGTACAAAAGCCGGCCTTAACATAGCAAAAACACTAAAATCCGGCCAAAAATTTAAAAATTTTGAAAAAAAATACTAATGCAATTTTGTGGTGGAAGAAAGTAGCAACTGGTTTTTTGGCCTGGTAGTTCTATGTTTAAAGTTGTTGGCTCAAACCTACAATCAAAACCAAGTCTGCAAACTTTTGCTAAAAGATCTACAAAGAAACCAAACAAGTTTCTTTGTAAATAAGATTGCTCTTGAAACGCTTTTACCAGACAACTATTAGGTTGAGTACCCAAAAAAATGGTCTTCAAGTTTGATAAAGAATCGGTAAAGGTTTTTATGTCCAAGCCTTTAAAACGTCGGCAGATGATCTTTATGCCGGATTCTAGTAAAAATTTTGCACTAAATTTTTGGGCAAACCCAGCCATCACAGGTTGATGTGTTTGTGAGGTTTTGGCTCAAGTGGTTGGTACTTTTAGAGGCCAAAGGTTTGAGTTCCAAACGTATTAAAGTTTAGATAAAAACCAAGTGGATAGTTGCGGGTGCGTAAACCGTTAGTTAGTCAAGCATTTCATTTTATAAGCCAATCATCTTGGAAAGTCCAGATCTGAGATGATCCGGACATGCAAGACCGGTGGTGTTTTAGTTGTTCCTGAGAACTTTGAAGTATAACTTGTGATTTATTAGTGTTCCCCGCCCACCCACCACTTAAGTACTACTTTTCGCTTACCCACCCAAGTGCTTAACGTAAAAATTGGTAATTTTGATGTATATTACTCAATTTTATAAATTTTCAATAAAAAAACTTGAGGTAGTTTTGGATTCAAAAAGTTTAAAAAACAATTTAACAATTTATAAAATAATTTATTAAAAAAACAAATTCTTCAAAAATTTTTTTTTTTATATTGGTGCAAAAGCAATTTTACCATGAAACAGCAACTTCACGATCAATTCCTTCTACAGCTGGAAATGGCGCAGATTTCTCATGCCTGTTGAAAGAACCTGATTGGGAAAATGATGAAGAACCACTTTGCGATGCAGAAGCTGATCCCGATGATGCTGATGAAGAACTATGTTGGTTAAAAGCAGCACCTGAATGAGCTACTGATCCAATATTTCCAAAAGGTCCAGTTTGAGACACAGCAAAAGCTTGATTTCCAAAACTTCCAGTTGAAGCACTTGTTAATCCTTGATTTGTAAAAGTTCCAGCTGAAGCACCTGTTAATCCATTATTTCCAAAAGTTCCAACTGAAGCACCAGTTAATCCATTATTTCCAATTAATCCAGTAAAAGCAGCTCCTTGATTCAACAAAGAAGCATCATGAAGACCTAATTGTGCTGTTTGACCTAATAAACCAGTTCCATGTCCAAAAGATCCAGTTGAAGCTGCTGATAAACCATATTGATTTAAAGAAGCAGCTGTTTGGCCTAATAAAGATGCTGCATTATTTTCCATAAATGCAGAACCAGCTGATTGACTTAATAATGATGCTGCATTAAGTCCAGAAAAGCCATTATTTCCAAAAGAACCAGTTTGTGCTATTGATGATGCTCCATTAAGTCCAAAAGAACCAGCTTGTGCTATTGAGGATGCTCCATTAAGCCCAAGTTGTCCATTTAATAAATTCCCAATACCAACACCAGTTGACGATGATGAACTATGTTGGGTAAAAGTACTACCTTGAAGTGCGCCATCATTACTAGTTCCATGGCTACTAAAAGATTGAGATTGAGAAACTGAATTGCTTCCTCCATTATCTCCAATAGTAACTATTTGATGACCAGCATGAGTGCCAACTGTGTTACTATGATCACCGTGGCTTACAAATGATCCAATATGTGTTGCTTCATTTGTATTGGCTCCAGTTGATTGGTGTTCTTTGTCGTATGTTTGCACAAAGTTGTCCGATCCGGCTTGACCATGATGAATTAAAGATTCATGTACTAAACCTTCATTAGCTGAGTTACCATAGTGCCCAATTGATCCTGCTTGAGATGCTGATTGGATTCCGAATGCTTCTGTATGAATAGCTGCATGGTTTGCGGAGTTTCCAGGGTGAGTTGTTATATGAACTGCAGAGTGTCCACCATGAGATGCTCCATGAGTTGCAGAGTGTCCAGCGTGAGAAGCTGAATGGCTTGCAGAGTTTGCAGCGTGAGATGTTCCATGGGCTGCAGAGTGTTCAGCATGAGATGCTTGGTTTTCAAAATGTCCAGCTTGAGAAGCAGATTGAGATGCCGCATGGTTTGCAGAGTTTGCAGCGTGAGATGCTGAATGGCTTGCAGAGTGAGATGCTCCATGGGCTGCAGAGTGAGATGCTCCATGGGCTGCAGAGTGTTCAGCATGAGATGCTTGGTTTTCAAAATGTCCAGCTTGAGAAGCAGATTGAGATGCTGCATGGTTTGCAGAGTTTGCAGCGTGTGATGCTGAATGACTTGCAGCGTGAGATTCTCCATGGTTTGCAGAATGTCCACCGTGAGATCCTGAATGAATTACACGGTTTCCACCTTGAGAAGCGGATGCTGATTGGGTTTCAAAGTTTTCAGCATGGGAAGAGGCAGCTTGTGAAGCAGATTGTGATGCTGCGGAGTATGATTCTGAATCAATTCCAAAGTGTCCACCATGAGCACCATGAACATCAGATGCTGATTGGCTTGAAGAAGATGAACTTTGTGAAGCTGCAGATTGTGATGCAGATGACTGGGATGCAGATTGTGATGCTGAGTGTGATGCTGATTGACCACCAAAGTTTCCACCATGAGCAACAAATGCTGATTGGCTTGAAGAAGATGCAGCTTGAGAAGCTGATTGAGATGCTGAATGGCTTTCAGATTTAGATTCAGAGTGGCTTCCAAATCCAAATTTGTCTATTGCTTTTCTTTCTTCCACTATTAAAATATTTTAATTGCAATTAAATTTATTTAATTATTCAAAAATTACTTACAAGGTAATGCTGTGGCAAGCGCCAACAAGCAGGTGGCTAATACTAATATCTTCATGTTGTGTGTATTGATGGGAACTGTGTTTGTGCTATTGGAATTCTACGCTTTTATACAAAGCGTTAAACACTATCAGCAATTACATTTTAATAGGTTTTGCAGATAGAGCAAATGCAGTTATTAAGGATAGGTGATTAGAGCCGGATAATATTGCCAACACTTAAGATAATTAACAAAAATTTATTTTTAATTCCTGTTTTGTTATCTGCAAGCTATTGAAAGCAGACTTTTGATTTGTAAAGTTATTGACCCATTGATCTTAAAAAAAAATTTAAACATTTTGGAAATCTAATAAAAATATCTTAAGTTTAATCTGACAGTTTGAAAAAGTTTTTATTCTGGCAGTTTTTAGATTATTTTGGCAGTTTAAAGATTATTATAAAACTTGAAATTTTACTCAAATAGTTTAAAAATATTTTTACAGATTATTTACAATTTTGATAGTTAAAACGTTATTTACACAGATTGAATATTATTTGACAACTTAAAAATTGTATTTACACAGTTCAAATATTATTTTGACAGTTATAACCTTATTTACACAGTTTGAACATTATTTTGACAAATTAAAAATTATTTACACAATTTAAAAAACAGTTTTGAAAATCATTTTGACAGTTAAAACGTTGTAATTACACAGTTTAAAAACTATTTTGATAGTTTTAACGTGATTTACACCGTTTAAATATTATTTTGACAACTAAAAAATTATTTACACAGTTTAAAATTTTTTTGACATTTTAAACATTTTATTTACATAGTTTAAACATTTGTTTTGGCAATTAAAAAATTACTTACACAGTTTATAAAATATTTTGACAATTAAAAGATTGTTTACACAATTTAAAAATGATGCTGACAATTACAGCAATGTATTTACGCAATTTGAAAATTATTTTGACAGTTTAAACATTGTATTTACACAGTTTAAAAATTTACTTTGACAGTTTAAACGTTATTTATACATTTAAAATATTATTTTGACAATTAAAAATTATCTACACAGTTTAAAAAACATTTTGACAGTTAAAACATTCTATTTACACAGTTAAAAATTTTATTTTTTCTACTCCCTTCTATATATTGTCACTTTTATTCACGCCTAACTAAACGGATATGTATCATATATCCACTCTAGTGTGGATATGATATGCCGTACCAACCATAAAAACAAAAAATACAAATTACAATGTTTATTCTTTTGCAAAAAATCATGATCAGATATAACAAAGAACAGTCTGGTGTATATTTCTGAGAATGAAGATAATTATCACAGACTCGGTGTTGCAATTGTTGTCTTGACACAATTTTGTTCCTTCTTTGGACAACTACAGACCAACTCAAAGAAACTAAACATATTACAAGCAAATGCTTCTACGGCCGGCAAACCCAAAGATTAAATTGAACTACTCTACAAACAAATCAAACACGAGAATTGCCAAAGTCAAGAGATATTACAATAATACTTAAGGGTTTTAACAGAAAAATACGAAAGACAAATGCAACAAATATATAAGTAAATATGAGCTAGGGACAAGAACTATTAAAGTTATGCCTAGAGGAAAAAACTTAATAACAAACACCTTCTACAAGATCTCAAATCAAAGACTATACATGAAAATCTCTACAGAACTATAACTAAAAAACATCAAAAAATCAAACAGACGCAAGATATAAAAACTGGTTCATCAAATCAAAAATTACAATCAAAAATTAAAAATACTAATAATTTAAAAACACTGGAAAACAAGGAGTTGTATAAAAACTGAAGAAGTATAAACAAAAATAATGTAATGTTGTGGTTACAAAGCAATTCTAACAGAACCCGCCCGCCCAAATGTTTGTTATCAACAAATTGTTTACGTCATCAGTATCTTGTACCTCAATGACTTCTGTCAATCCTTCTGATAGGTTTTTAAGCTGCAGGAACACGATAGGTTATGGTAAATTCAAATTTCTTAATGACAAACACTTGGGCGGATGGGCGGAAACACAGGTTAAAACCACTGGTCTAATTCTTCTGAACTGTGTTCCCGCCCGCCCGCCCAAGTGTTTGTTATCAAAAAATTAATTACGTCATCATTTTCTTGTACCTCAATAACTTCTGTTAGTCCTTCTGTTAGATTTTTAGCTACAAGAACACGGCAGGGGGTGGTAACATTAAATTTTTTTATGACAAACACTCGGGCGGGTGGGCGGGAACACAGTATGAAACTACAGATCCAATTCTTTTAAACTGTGTGCCCGCCCACCCGCCCAAGTGTTTGTTATCAAGAAATTGTTTACGTCATCACTCTCTTGTACCTCAATGACTTCTGTCAGTTCTTCTGATAGGTTTTTGAGCTGCAGGAACACGATAGGTGATGGTAAAATCAAATTTCTTAATGACAAACACTCGGGCAGATGGGCGGGAACACAAGTAAAAACCACTGGTCTAATTCTTCTGAACTGTGTTCCCGCCCGCCCGCCCAAGTGTTTGTTATCAAAAAATTGTTTACGTCATCACTATCTTGTACCTCAATGACTTCTGTCAGTCCTGCTGTTAGGTTTTTGAGCAGCAGGAACACGGCAAGTGGTGGTAACTTCAAATTTCTTTATAACTAACACTTGGGCGGGTGAGCGGGAACACAGTTTAAAATCACCTTTCCAATTTTTCTAAACTGTGTTCCCGCCCGCCCACCCAAGTGTTTGTTATCAAAAAATTATTTACGTTATCATTCTCTTGTACTTCACTGATTTCTGTCAGTCCTTCTGTTAGGTTTTTGAGCAGCAGAAACACGGCAAGTGGTGGTAACTTTAAATTTCTTTATGACGAACACTCGGGCGGGTGAGCGGGAACACAGTTTGAAACCACCGGTCCAATTCTTCAAAACTGTGTTCCCGCCCGCCCGCCCAAGTGTTTATTATCAAGAAATTGTTTACGTCATCACTATCTTGTACCTCAATAACTTGTGTCAGTCCTTCTGTTAGGTTTTTGAGCAGCAGGAACACGGCAGATGGAGGTAATTTCAAATTTCATTATAACTAACACTTGGGCTGGTGGGCGGGAACACAGTTTAAAATTACCCGTCCAATTTTTTTAAAACTGTGTTCCCGCCCGCCCGCCCAAGTGTTTGTTATCAAGATATTATTTACGTTATCTTTCTCTTGTACCTCAATGACTTCTGTCAGTCCTTCTGTTAGGTTTTTAGCTGCAAGAACACGGCAGGTGGTGGTAACTTTAAATTTCTTTATGACAAACACTCGGGTGGGTGGGCGGGAACACAGTACAAAATTAAAGGTCCAATTCTCCTAAACTGTAATCCCGCCCACCCGCCCAAGTGTTTGTTATAAAAAAATTGTTTACGTCATCACTTTCTTGTACTTCAATGACTTCTGTCAGTCCTTCTGATAAGTTTTTAAGCTGCAGGAACACGATAGGTGATGGTAACTTCAAATTTCTTAATGTCAAACACTTGGGCGGATGGGCGGAAACACAGGTTAAAACCACTGGTCTAATTCTTCTGAACTGTGTTCCCGCCCGCCCGCCCAAGTGCTTGTTATCAAAAAATTATTTACGTTATCATTCTCTTGTACCTCAATAACTTCTGTTAGTCCTTCTGTTAGGTTCTTAGCTGCAAGAACACGGCAGGTGGTGGTAACTTTAAATTTTTTTATGACAAACTCTGGGGCGGGTGGGCGGGAACACAGTATGAAACTACAGATCCAATTCTTTTAAACTGTGTGCCCGCCCACCCGCCCAAGTGTTTGTTATCAAGAAATTGTTTACGCATCACTCTCTTGTACCTCAATGACTTCTGTCAGTCCTTCTGTTAGGTTTTTGAGCAGCAGGAACACGATAGGTGATAGTAACTTCAAATTTCTTTATGACGAACACTCGGGCGGGTGAGCGGGAACACAGTTTAAAACCACCGGTCTATTTCTTCTAAACTGTATTCCCGCCCGCCCGCCCAAGTGTTTGTTATCAAGAAATTATTTACGTCATCATTCTCTTGTACCTCCATGACTTCTGTTAGTCCTTCTGTTAGGTTTTTAGCTGCAAGAACACGGCAGGTGGTGGTAACTTTAAATTTGTTTATGACAAACACTCGGGCGGGTGGGCGGGAACACAGTATAAAACTACAGATCCAATTCTTTTAAACTGTGTGCCCGCCCACCCGCCCAAGTGATTGTTATCAAGAAATTGTTTACGTCATCACTCTCTTGTACCTCAATGACTTCTGTCAGTCCTTCTGTTAGGTTTTTTAACTGCAGAAACATGGCAGGTTGTGCTAGTTTCAAATTTCTTTATGACACACACTCTGGCGGGTGAGCGGGAACACAGTTTGAAACCACCGGTCTAATTCTTCTAAACTGTGTTCCCGCCAGCCCGCCCAAGTGTTTGTTATCAAAAAATTATTTACGTCATCACACTCTTGTACCTCAATGACTTCTGTCAGTCCTTCTGATAGATTTTCTTGTTGCAGAAACACGGCAAATGGTGGTAACTTCAAATTTCTTTATGACGAACACTTGGGCGGGTGAGCGGGAACTCAGTTTGAAACTACCGGTCCAATTCTTCTAAACTGTGTTCCCGCCCGCCCGCCCAAGTGTTTGTTATCAAGAAATTGTTTACGTCATCACTATCTTGTACCTCAATGACTTCTGTCAGTCCTTCTGTTAGGTTTTTAAGCCACAGGAACACGGCAGGTGGTGGTAACTTCAAATTTCTTTATAACTAACACTTGGGCGGGTGGGCGGGAACACAGATTAAAATTAACTATTCATTTTTTTTAAACTGTGTTTCCGCCCACCCGCCCAAGTGTTTGTTATCAAGAAATTATTTACGTTATCTTTCTCTTGTACCTCAATGACTTCTGTCAGTCCTTCTGTTAGGTTTTTAGCTGCAAGAACACGGCAGGTGGTGGTAACTTCAAATTTCTTTATGACTAACACTTGGGCGGGTGGGCGAGAACACAGTTTAAAATTAAAGGACCAATTCTTCTAAACTGTAATCCCGCCCACCCGCCCAAGTGTTTGTTACAAAAAAATTTTTTACTTTCTTGTACTTCAATGACTTCTGTCAGTCCTTCTGATAGGTTTTTGAGTTGCAGGAACACGATAGGTGATGGTAACTTCAAATTTTTTTATAACTAACACTTGGGCGAGTGGGCGGGAACACAAGTTAAAACCACTGGTCAAATTCTTCTGAATTGTGTTCCCGCCCGCCCGCCCAAGTGTTTGTTATCAAGAAATTGTTTACGTCATCACTCTCTTGTACCTCAATAACTTCTGTCAGTCCTTCTGTTAGGTTTTTGAGCAGCAGGAACACGGCAGGTGGTGGTAACTTCAAATTTCTTTAAACTAACACTTGGGCGGGTAGGCGGGAACACAGTTTAAAATTATCCGTCCAATTTTTTAAAACTGTGTTCCCGCCCGCCCGCCCAAGTGTTTGTTATCAAAAAATTATTTACGTTATCATTCTCTTGTACCTCAATGACTTCTGTCAGTCCTTCTGTTAGGTTTTTGAGCAGCAGGAACACGGCAGGTGGTGGTAAGTTTAAATTTCTTTATGACAAACACTCGGGCGGGTGGGCGGGAACACAGTATAAAATTAAAGGTCCAATTCTTTTGAACTGTAATCCCGCCCACCCGCCCAAGTGTTTGTTATTAAAAAAATGGTTTACGTCATCACTTTCTTGTACTTCAATGACTTCTGTCAGTCCTTCTGTTAGGTTTTTTAACTGCAGAAACAGGGCAGCTTGTGCTAGTTTCAAATTTTTTTATGACAAACACTCTGGCGGGTGGGCAAAAACACAGTATAAAACTACAGGTCCAATTCTTCTAAACTGTGTTCCCGCCCACCCGCCCAAGTGTTTGTTATAAAAAAACTGTTTACGTCATCACTCTCTTGTACCTCAATAACTTCTGTCAGTCCTTCTGTTAGGTTTTTGAGCAGCAGGAACACGGCAGGTGGTGGTAACTTCAAATTTCTTTATAACTAACACTTGGGCGGGTGGGCAGGAACACAGTTTAAATTTATACGTTTAATTTTTTAAAACTGTGTTCCCGCCTGCCCGCCCAAGTGTTTGCTATCAAGAAAGTGTTTACGTCATCATTATCTTGTACCTCAATGACTTCTGTCAGTCCTTTTGTTAGGTTTTTTAACTGCAGAAACACGGCAGGTTGTGGTAGTTTTAAATTTCTTTATGACAAACACTGGGGCGGGCGGGTGGGAACATAGTATGAAACTACAAGTCCAATTTTTCTAAAAAATATTTTGACATTCAAAACGTTGTTACACAACTTGAATACTATTTTGACAACTTAAATTTATTTACGCGGTTAAAAAGTATTTTGACAGTTAAAACATAGTACTTTACCCAGTTTAAAATTAATTTTGACAGATAATACATTGTATTTACACAACTTAAATATTATTTTAACAACTAAAAACATTTTACACTGTTTAAAAATTATTTTGAAAGTTAAAAATTTATTTACACGTTTTAAAAACCATTTTGACTGTTAAAACATTGTGTTGACACAGTTAAAAAAAAATTTTGACATTTAAAACGTTATTACACAAATTGAATATTAATTTTGATTTTTAAAAATTATTTACACAATTAAATAAAATATTTTGACAGTTAAAACATTGTATTTACACAACTTTTAACTGTTAAAAAATATTTTAACAGTTAAAAAATTATTTACACAGTTTATAAAATATTTTTACAGTTAAAAAAATATTTACACATTTTGAACATTATTTTGACAGTTAAAACATTGTATTTACACAGTTTAAAAAATATTTTGACAGTTAATACATTGTATTTACACAATTTAAAATTTACTTTGATATTTGACGTTGTTTATACAGTTTGAATATTATTTTGACAATTAAATTTAAATTACACAGTTTAAAAATTATTTTAACTTTCAAAAAGATTTTCAAAATGTGTAAATAATCTTTCAACTGTAAAAACATATTTTAAACTGAGTTTAAACATATTTTAGTTGTCAAAATAATATTTAAACTGTGTAAATAACCTTTTAACTGTCAAAATGCTTATTAAACCGCGTAAATAAGTTTTATTTATCAAAATAGTATTTAAATTGTGTAATAACGTTCTAAATGTCAAAATAATTTTTTAAATTGTGTAAACAAAACAATTTTTTATTACACAGTTTAAAAATTTTATTTGACAGTTAAAAAATTTTATTACTATTAAAAAATTATTTACACAGTTTATAAAATATTTTAACAGTTAAAAAATTATTTACACAGTTTGATAATTATGTTGACAGTTAAAACAATGTATTTACATAGTTTGAAAAATATTTTAACAGTTAAAATGTTTGTTACAAAGTTTGAATATTATTTTGACAACTAAATGAATTTTTACACAGTTTAAAATTTTTTTTTTTTTTATTCAAAAATTGTTTACACATTTTGAAAAACATTTTGACAATTAAAACATTGTATTTACACAGTTTAAAAAATATTTTGATAGTTAAAACGTTATTTACACAGTTTGAATATAAATTTGACAACTAAAAATTTATTATAAACATTTTGACAGTTTAAAGTTTATTTTCACATTTTGAAAATTATATTGACAGTTAAATCATTGTATTTACAACGTCATTTACACAGTTAAAATATTATTTTGACAACTAAAAAATGTTTAAACTCACATTGTATATACACAGTTTGAAAACTATTTTGACAATTAAAACGTTATTTACACAGTATTTTGACAGTGAAATAGTTATTTTGACATTTAAAAAAATATTTTGACAGTTAAAACATTGTATTTACACAATTTAAATATTATTTCGACAGTTTAGAAAACAATTTGTCATTTGAAAGAAGTAATTTTAAGATTCTAAAAATTTAATTTTTTTTACACAGTTTGATGATTATTTTGACGTTTAAAAATTATTTTGACAGTTTAAAAATGATTCTGCTAGATTGAAGAATACTTTGATATTTTAAATAAATAGAAAACATTTTGACAGTTAAGTTTTTTTGTTTTATTTTTTAGTTTATTTATTATTCTGACAGATAAAAAATCAGTATAACAAATATAGCATTGTTTTGATAGATAAAAGATCATTTTGACAGATAAATGATCACTCTGACAGTAATAATAAATTATTATAACATATAGAAAATTATTTAGTCAATTTGACACCTAACCTAACCTAACCTAACCTAACCTCCGGAGTTTCCCCCACCAAGGGGCGCACGGTCTGGTGTTGGCCAGACCACGTTTACCAGTCCCCGAAAGGACTTGGCTCCATAGTGGAGATTAGGTTAGCGGAAAAGAGTAGAAACGGAAATGGTCGGTAACTCACCATCGCCTCACCCCTTATATTGCCTTATCTTCTCTGATTTTTTCTTTCTTCTTCTTCTTTGGTCTTTAATACTGTGCATATAAAAATTTCTACTGCACGCCATGTACTTTTACTCTCTATAATTTTTTTACAATGATAGATGTACCAAACTCTCCGATCTCAAGGTTTAGCACTTCTCTATGTACACTCCAACGATCACACTTGAACACAGTATGTTCCGGTGTATCTTCTTGGCCGCAGTACACGCACTTATTGTCTCTTTTTCCCATGCGGTGTAGGTAGGAGTTGAAGCACTCATGTCCGGTCAGGAACTGACTTAGAAAGTAGTTAGTCTTTCTGTGCGGGCATTCCAGCCAGTCTGCTATCACCGGTATCAAACTTTTCGTCCATTGAGCCTTGTCGGTTGTTTGACTCCATCTCTCCTGCCACTGTTGTCTTGGACACCAGTCTGTCCTTTTTTCCCTACTGTGGGCCAACTGCTTTATTTGTAAGTCTATAGGCATCATGCCAGTGATTACGCACAAGGCGTCGTGGCTTGCGGTCCTGTACGCGCTTGCCACCCTTATCAGAATTTTTCGCTGCACCCTTCCCACCGTGTTTCTGTGATTTGCGCACCCCAGCGCTTGGTGCCATATCGGTGCTCCGTACTTAAAAGATCGACATTGCTACGGTATGGTAGATTTCTCTTCTGCGACTTCCGCAGCTACTTACATTTGGGAGTATGCGCTGCAAAGCTGTCACCAAGGCTTCGGCACGTTTTGCCGCTCTTTTTACGTGTGGGCCAAAAATACCTAGATCATCAATCATGATGCCTAGGTATTTTACCACCTTCTGATGACAAGTTTTGTTCCCTCTGATTGTAAAAAACACCTCTTTTTTTGCTCGTGGTCCTCTGGTCACTATGGCCTCCGTCTTTTCAGGTGCTAGTTCTAGGCCATTTTTGGTCATCCAGCTGTCGATTTTTCTAAGGCTGATGTTTCCGTTGTTTGTGAGGTCTTGTTCGTTTTTTGCTCTCACGACCAGCGCCAGGTCGTGACCTAACCTAACCTAACCTAACCTAACCTAACCTAACCTAACCTAACCTAACCTAACCTAACCTAAACTAACCTAACCTAACCTAACCTAACTTAATACCATAAAAGAGTTTTAAAATTATTTGTTTGAAGATCAAAGCTTAAAGATTATTTTGACAGTTAAAAAATTATTCTGATAGATCAAAAACTACTGTGACAGTTTAGAAACTATTATAATGTTTGAGACAAAAATTTAGAAAACGTTTTGACAAATCATTTGACAGATTGAAGATGATTCTGACAGATAAATGATCATTTACACAATTTAAAGATCATTCTAACAATTTAAAAAATATTGTACAGTTTAAAAGTTATTCTGATAAATCAAATAACTGTGACAGTTTGAGATGTCAATCAAAAAATTTGACAATTTAACTATTGCAATAAATAGTTTTAACAATATTCTGACAGTTTTAAGATCATTCTGACAGACAAAAAAATAATTTGACGTATAGAAAATTAATATAACAGGAAGATCATTCTGACAGATAAAAGATTTATTTAACAAATATAAGATCATGGTATTTGAAATGTCATTTAAAAAAATTTAGTAAACATTTTGACAGTTGAAAGAAGTAGTTCCAAAGCGCTCTGATAATTAGAGTTTTTTTACACAGTTTGAAGATCCTTCTTATGTCTTTTACACAGTTTGAAGATCATACAGTTATTCGAAAAATTTAAAAAAGCAATTTGATAGTTGAAAACAATTGTTTCAACATTATTCTAAATGTTGGAAATTTACACAGTTTGAAGAGTTTTTTACACAATTTCAAAATTATTTGGACAGTTTGCAAATTATGGACAATTTTTATATCATCTGTTAAAGTCAGTATGACAGACAAAGTTTATTATTATTATTATTATTATTATTACTTAGAAACTTTTTACACAGTTCATTCTAAAAGTTTAAAGTTTTTTACACAGTTTAATAATTATTTTGACAGTTTTTATATTGTTTTAACAAATAAAATCATTACTCTGCCATTAAAAAAGTTTTTACACTGTTTTGAAAATTATTCTGACAGTTTAAAGTTTGTTTACACAATTTGAAGGTTCTTCTGACAGTTTATATACCATTTTGTCAAATAAAAGATCAGTATGACAGTATGGCTGAGTATGTCGCTAAAGAAAAAAAATCCAAATAGATGCAAATGGCATGAGTTATCTGTCAAATTTGATATGTGCAAAAGATAAATCAAAATCTTTACTGTTCATCTGTCAAATTTGACAAATATGCCAACTGTCAAATTTTTTAAAATATTGTTTGTAATTTTATATCAAAACAAAAATGTTATTAAAATTTATATCATTTGGCATTATGGCATAATTTTACAATGACATTTGACTAGCTAACATACGACAAATTGCATAACTTCCAAATGACATTTTGGCATAATTTTAAAATAGCAATTATTTAAATTTTCTGATCAAAATTAGTATAATTTTCAAATAACAGATAACATATTTGCCACAATAACAACAATTGGCATAACTTGACATAATCTAAGACAAATTGCGTAATTTTTAAACGGCATTTTAACATAACTTTGAAATAGCAATTATTTGAAGTTTTTTATCAAAATTGGCATAATTTTTAAATGACAAATTATTTGGATTTTTTGATCAAAATTGGAATAATTTTCAAATGACAGTTGACATATTTGCTGTGAAAATATGACAGTTGGCATAACTTAACTTAACATTTAGCATAATTTTAAAGTAAGCAATTGGCATAATTTTCAAATGATAGATGACATATTTGCCACAGTTGGCATAATTTGACATAACATACAACAAATTGCATAAATTCCAAATGACATTTTGGCATAATTTCCAAATGGCAATTAATTAAATTTCCAGATCAAAATTAACATAATTTTCAAATGACAGATAACGTATTTGCCACAATAACAATAGTTGGCATAATTTGACATAACATACATAACATATTGCTTAACTTCTAAATGGCATTTTGGCATAATTTTCAAATGGCAATAACTTGGATTTTCTGATCAAAATTGGCATAATTTTTAAATGACAGATAATATGTTTGTCATATTAATATAACAGTTGGCATAATTTGACAACATACAATAATAATGACAATTTGGCATAATTTTAAAATGACAATTATTTAGATTTCTTGATCAAAATAACTCTTAAATGATTTTTTTAACATAATTTTAAAGTAGCGCAAGTTTGCTCATTAAAATTGGCATAATTTTTAATTGACAGAGGACATTTTTTATAATATTTTGCATTTGGCATAATTTTTAAATAAAAATGACATCATTTGTAAACCTCATAACTGACATAACTATCTAATGTCAGATGACATTTTTGTCATAACTTTCAAATGCCATAGTTACTAAATTGGCATAACTTACAAATCAAAAATGATTTTCAAATGTTATTTGTCAAACGGTAGTCGCTTTCAATTGACAATTGACATAACTTCCAAATGTCATTATGGCTAAATTGGCATAATTTTTTTAAATGACAGTTTAAGTAAGTTTCAAATGTCATTTTTGCCATAATAATATTTTTATTAAGATATTTGAATAAAATAGTTTCAATATTATTTGGATAGTTAGATTTTTTGACAGTTTAATATGCATCATTCAAGCAAACAAAAAAATATTATTTATTAAATAATAAAATCTTGTATTTTAATTTTTTTTGTATAAAATTTATTACATTTTATTCAATTTCAATGCATTTTCCTTTAACTATTTAGTATGCTTATTTCATTATTACTTAACATACCTATTATAACAAAAAATAACCTCATAGACGCCTGCATTTGTTGATTTTCCCATTAACAACTTTTTAAAAAGATTATCATAAGAAAAATATTTTACAGTAATTGGAAATACCAGTTTACCTATTTATTTGTATTTTGCGGTAGCTATATCCGGTCCTAATCACCTTTCCTTGATTACTTCTTATTATCTCTTAAAACTATTAAAAACCAATTGCCGACTGGTATAAAAGTGCAAGGAATCAAAAACATGAGTACAGTTTGTGTATTAACAACAGCAATGAAGATCTTCTTAGTTGCGTGCGTTTTAGCCATTGCTAATGGCAAACCATACGGCGGTAAGTATTCTAATTGAATTCAATCAAATTGAATTAAAATTATTTTTTTATTATTAGAACTTAACAATGGAGGCTTATTTGGATCTAATGGAGCTTCCCGTTCCGGTTTATTTGGAGCAGTGCCATTACTTAGTCCAGTTGCTAATGTAGGAGCACATGCTATAGGAACCGTATTAGGAGGTCATTCTAACAAAGTCAATGCATTCGGAATAGGACACTCATCTGCCAGTCAAAGTGCACATTCTGCAGCATCAGCTTCAGCATCTTCATCATCTCAAGCAGCATCTAATTCTTTTAATCAACATGGCTCATCAGCATTTGGTCATCATCATGGAGCTTTCGGACAGCACAGTTCATCTGCAGCTGCTCACGCTCAATCTTCGGCATCTTCACATGCTGCATCTTCTAACAAATTTGATGCATCTTCATCATCTGGAATGTTTAATACTCATGGACATCATGGACATCATGGGCATCATAGTGCTGCTTTTGGGCATGAATCTTCTTCAGCTGCACAAGCTGCTTCTTCCAGTCATAGTGAATCATCAGCCATGTCATCCTCGGCCGCCCATACTGCAGGTTTCAATCATCAATCAGGAGCTTTCGGTCATCAATCAGGTGCTGCTTTTGGACATGAGTCTTCTTCAACTGCACAAGCTGCTTCTTCCAGTCATAGTGAATCATCAGCCATGTCTTCTTCAGCTTCTCAACATGCTGCAGGTTTCAATCATCAATCTGGAGCTTTTGGTCATCAATCAGGTGCTGCTTTTGGACATGAATCTTCTTCAGCTGCACAAGCTGCCTCTTCCAGCCATAGTGAATCATCAGCTTCTCAACATGCTGCAGGTTTCAATCATCAATCTGGAGCTTTTGATCATCAATCAGGTGCTGCTTTTGAACATGAATCTTCAGCTGCGCAAGCTGCTTCTTCCAGTCATAGTGCATCTTCTTCAGCCGCCCATGCTTCTCAACATGCTGCAGGTTTTAATCATCATGGAGCATCCCACTCAGGAGCTTTTATTAACCAAGGACATCACGCATCAGAAGTTGAAGAATTTGAACAAGAATCTTCCGCAGTTTCCCATGCTTCTCAACATGCTGCAGCTTCTACCCACCATGGAGCATCCCATTCAGGAGCTTTTATTAATCAAGGACATCACGCATCAGAAGTTGAAGAATTTGAACAAGAATCTTCCGCAGCTTCCCATGCTTCTCAACATGCTGCCGCTTCCAGTCATCACGGTGCATCCTCAACATCAGGAGCGTTTGATATCAATGGACATCACGCATCAGAAGCTGAATATTTTGAACAAGAATCCGCTGCAGCTTCCCATGCTTCTCAACATGCAGCCGCTTCCAGTCACCATAATGCAGCTTTTGTTAACCAAGGACATCACGCATCAGAAGCTGAATATTTTGAACAAGAATCCGCCGCAGCTTCTCATGCTTCTCAACATGCTGCTGCTTCCAGTCATCACGGTGCATCCTCAACATCAGGAGCGTTTGATATCAATGGACATCACATATCGGAAGCTTCCAAACATGAATCTTCCTCAGCCGCTCATGCTTCTCAACAATCTGCATCTTCTAGCCACCATGCTGCATCTGCAGGTTCTGCCAGTCACGGATATCTTGAAGAAAAAGAAATTTTTGGACATGAATCAGCTGCTCACGCTTCTCAACATGCTGCTGCTTCTAGTCATCATGCTGCTTCATCGTCAAGTCATGCTGCTCACGCTTCTAAAGAAGAAGCTTTCCATCATGCTGCAGGATCTGACAAGTACAATATAAATAATGGTGCATCATCATCAGCTTTCAATCAACAAAGTGCGTCATCAGCTTCCAGTAGCGCATCCAGTTCTCAATCAGCATCTTCTCATCACAAAATTGGAGCATTCTCAGATGGTATTACATTTGTTGACAGATCCGGAGAAGACGTTGCATCATATGCTGGTCAACATCAGAAAGGAAATTTGAGTTCTCGTCTTGGACTGAAAAAATTATCTAAAATAAACTAATTTTATGACCAAATTGTTTGAAATGGAGATAATAAAACTGATTTTAAAATTATATACATATTTTATTGCATCAACCCAATTCTGATAGTTTGCAAATTGTAAAACATAATTCATATTTTTTTGTTTTTAATATTTTTAGGAGTTAGCTAAAATAAAAACTAAGAGTTCATTAAGTTGATAATATGCTTCAGTAAAGACATTTAGATCTAATACAGTACATTGATGCGCTTAAAAAACTGTTAGATGGTTTACAAATTATTCTAACAGTTTGGAGATAATTTTGACACTTAAATAGTTGTTGTCACAATTTAGAAAACATTTTGATAGTTACACAGTCAACAAAAATATTCTGAAATTTGAAGATGTCATTCAAAACAGATCAGAAAACATTTTGATAGTTTAAAGATTGTTTAAACAGTTTAAGAATTATTTTGACAATTTGTACAAAATTCAACCAGATAAAAAAACATTTTGACATTAACAAAAATTATAAAATAAATTAATAATTTATTTAAACTCAATCTAACGATCATATAGGCCAAGAGTCAAGCACAGACAATTGTTCGGTTTTACAAACCTTGTAAGTGTATAAAGTTGTTTTTTTTTTACAAATTTGACTAATTTTAAATTTTTGACATTTTTTTTTACAATTTAAAATTTTATTTAGTTTTTTTGTTTGTTTTTTTTTTAAACAAAATTTTAACTATTTTTTTTTGTCAGTTAATTTTTTATTAATTATATTTTTTTTAAATTTTTGTTTTATATGTTTATTTTTGAGTTTTATTACTTTATTTATCGCACAAAAGTTTAAGTGTCTTTTTGATTATTATTTTTTTTTTGTTGTTTTATTTTACATTTTTCTATTTAGTTAACTGTTTTTGACCATTTTTGGGTTTTTTAATTTATTTTTGACTATTTTTAAATCTAAGTTTTAGTTTTTTTTACTTGTTTTTAAATTTCTTTTACAACATTTTTGAAATAATCGAACACTATTTTTAGATTTTTCAACTTTTTTTTGTCAATTTTAGAATTTTTATTTATTATTTTTTTATTGTATTTATTTGACAAATTTTGTTGGCAATTTTGAATTTTTTGACAGTTTTGGTTTTTGAGTAAATTTTGTTTGTGCTTTTAGATTTTTATACATTTTTTTGGATTATTTTACTCTTTTTAGATTTGTTTTCAGCTATTTGTTTTTGTTTTTAATTTTTATTTTTTTGCGATTTTTGAAATTAATTTTGAGCTTGTTTTTTCTCAAAATATTTTTTTTATTTTTGGAATTGTGTATTTTTCTGACTATTTTATTTAATTTTTTTTCAGTTTTTGAATTGTCTTACAGTATTTTTTTTTAATTTTTTAGGGTTTTGCTTTTTTAAATTTATTTTTTAGTTATTTTTTTAATTTTTCGAGTTTTTGATTTTTTTTTTAATTTAGTTTGTTTTTTTGTTTGTTTTTTGTTTTGCTATTTTTGGTCATTTTTTTACAATTTTTTTTTTTTTATTTTTTTGCCTATTTTAAAATTTAACTTTTAGTTTTTAACTTTTTCAATTTTATATTTACAGTATTTGAACTGAAAACTAAAATTTTTGAAAAAAAAATAAACTTTTAGAAATTGATTAAAGAACTTATTGACAATATGTGCTACAAAAATGAATTAAAATTTTAAAAACTGTTATAATTGTATATATAATAATATAAAAAAAAATTAATTTTGAAAACTTAAAAAAACTAGTAACTTGTTGTTATAAATTTGTTGGTTTTATTACAATTAAAAAAAATTGAAAATTTCAAAAGAAAATTAAACAAAAATTATTGTTATAATTGTAATTTTTGTATATTTTAAAAATAAAATACATGTTTTGATTTTTTAGAAAAAAATCAATTTCCAAACTGTAAAAATTCCAAAAACTAAAAAAAAAAAATAAAAAAAAAAATAAAAATCACTAAAATAAATTTTATATTAAAACTTTAATTATAAAAAAAAATTAAAAACATAAGTTTTTTTTTAAAATATTGTTATTTTTGTAAAAAGAAAAAATGAAGTAAATTAAGTTTAAAAAACATGTTTGTAGTTTTTGGAAAAAGAAAGTTTCTTAATCAATTTCCAAATAGTCAAAAAAATTAAAATTTGTCAAAAAAATTCAACAATCAATAAAAAAATCAAATTTTACAAAACTAAATTAAAAAAAAAAAAATTCAAAAAAATTTAAAAAAATTTATGTCTATTTTAAGTTTTTAAACTTTATTTTTAAAAGTTTTTAAATTTTATTAGTTTATTTATTAATTGTTTGAATTTTTCTGTTGAATGTTTTTAGATATTTTTTACAGTTTTAGATTTGTTTCTAGTTTTTGTTTTTCTATTTTTTAAATTTTTATTTTTCTTTCAGTTTTTGTAGTTTGAATTGTGTATTTTTGGATTTGTTTTTACTGTTTTTTAATGACTTTTATTGTTACTTATAATTTTATTTTAAGAGATGACTTACAGTTTTTGAAAACAGTCGAACACTATTTTTGAATTTGTAAACTTTTTTAACAATTTTTTTATAATTTTTGTTTTCACAGTTTTGATTTTTAGGGTGTTTTTAGATATCTTTTGGATTTGTTTCTAATTTTTGTTTTAATTTGTCAATTTTTTTTTTTTTTTTAAGTTTTAAATTGTAGTGTTTTTAGATTTTTGACTTTTTTTACAGCTTTATAATTCTTAGGTTTGTTTTTACTTTTTGTATTTTTTTGTTTTTTTTTTTTTTCTTATAACATTTAGATTTCTTTTAAACTTTTGTATTTTATGTCAATTTTTTTGAATTGACAGGTTTTGTTTTTTTTACTATTTTTAATTTTTTTTTTTTTTTATTTGTAATTTTTTTTTACTATTTTATGTCAGTTTTTAAATTTTTAAATTTTTTGATTTTTTTTTTGTTTTTTGATATATTAGATTTTTTACCAAATTTGGATTTGTTTTTAATTTTTGTATTTTTTGACAAATTTTTGATTTTTTTATCACCGTTTTTAATTTTTTTGAGTCAGTCAAAGACTGTTTTAAATTTTATTTTTATTTTTTTTTATCAATTTTTTAATTTTTATTTAGTTTTTAAACAAAAAAAAACAGTTAAAAAAAATTTAAATTGATTTAAGAACTTATTGACAATAAGAGCAACAATTTTTTTTTTATTTAATTTTTTAGATATTTCTTTTACAATTTTTGGAAATAGTCAAAAACTATTTTTGAATTTGTTTTTTTAACTATTTTTTTATTAATCTTTGATTTTTTTAAGCGTTTTTAACTTTGTTTACAGTTTTTGGATTTGTTTTTAACTTTTTCAGTTTTGATGTTTTTTGTCAATTTTCTTTAAATGTTTTCACATTATTTTATAGCTTTTGGAATTGTTTTCAACTTATAACTTGTACTTTTTGTAATTTTTTTTTAATTTTTAATGTTAATTTTTGAATTTATTTTTACAAATTTTATTTTTTTTGTTTTTTGGATTTGTTTTTAACTTTTAAATTTTTTTGACTATTTGTCAATTTTTTGAGTTTTTATTACAGTTTTTTTTTTATTTTTTTGATTTTTTAAGTTTTTTGTTAGTTTTTTACTTTTTTTATTTTTTTTTCAGTTTTTGGTTTTTTAACTTTTTTAAATTTAATTTCTAGTTTTGATTTTTGTTACAAAACTATTTTTGGATTTGTGTATTTTTTTATTTTTGAATTTTATTTTGACTGTTTTTGATCTTCTTTAATGTTTTCAGATTTTTTTTACTTTTTCTAGATAGTTTTTACTAATTTTAGATTTTGACTATCTTATTTGTCAATTTTTTAAGTTTTTTATTACAATTTCTTTTACAGTTTTTAAGTTTTTTGACTATATTTAAATTTAATTATATTTTTTTCAGTTTTTTTGTTTTTTTAAACTGAAAAAGTAAACAATTTTAAAAGTTGTTTTTTTAATTTAATTTTTTTTAAGTAATTTTTTTTTACAATTTTTAAAATAATTTAAAACTATTTTTGAATTTGTGCTTTTTTTAAACGTTTTTAACTTGTTTTACACTTTATGGATTTGTTTTTAACTTTTTGCAGTTTTTTTAATTTAATCTTTAGTTTTTTTTTTGTCAATTTTCTTATTTTTTTGACTATTTTTGAGTTTTCTTTAAACAGTTTTTGATCTTCTTTAATGTTTTAAGATATTTTTACATTTATAGAGTTTTTTAATTCATTTTAGATTTGTTTTTTTAACTTTTGTGTTTTTGACTATTTAATTTTTTATTACAATTTTTTTACAATTTTTATTTTTCTTTTTTAGTTTTTTTGACTATTTTAAAATTTATTTTTAATTTTTTGGGTCTATTTTTTATTTACAGTTTTTAAACAGAAATAGTAAACAATTTTGAAAAAATGTTTTTTGAAAATAGAATTAAAATTTTAAAATTTGCATTTTTTTTAATAAAATTAAAAAATAAAATAATTTTAAAAACTCAAAAAAATATATCAAAAAAACTAAAAAAACTATTTTAAAAAAATATTAAAAATAGTTAAACAAAATTAAAAACTGTAAAATAAATTAAAAATAACAGTTTCAGATCTTCAAAAAAAAATTAGAAATTGTTAAAAAAAATTGTCAAGATATTAAAAATATAAACAAAAAAATTAAAAACTGTAAAAAAAAATCAAAAATTACCAAAAATTATCAAAACAATTTTTAAAAATGTAAAAAAAATTAAAAGTTGTCAAATAAAATAAAAATTGACCCAAAAAAAAATAAGGAAAATGTAAAAAAATCAAAAAAAACGTAACGTAAAACAAAAAAAATTTAATTTGTCAAAAAAAAATTTAAAAATGTTAAAAAATTAAATTTGTAAAAATCTCAAAATTGTCAATAACTTACATTTTTTCAAAAAAATCAAAAACTATAAACAACTCAAAAATTATCTAAAAATAATCAAAACAATTTGAAAAACTGTAATATAAACAAAAAATAATCAAAAATTGTCCTAAAAAATCCAAAAATGATCAAGAATTATTCAAAAACTGTAAAAATACTTTTGAGTTATGAGTTTTTCAACAAAAAAGTCCAAATTTAAAATTATTTAAAAACTACAAAAAATAGGTATTGACAAAAAATCTAAAAACAATTGAACGAATTAAATCAAAAATTAAAAAAATCAAAAAGTAAAAAAAAAATCAAAACTTTAAAAACAAAAAATTCTTAAAAAAAAATTTTTAGTTTTAAATTGTAAAATGTTTTTAGATTTTTGACTTTTTTTACAGTTCTTTTATTTGTTAATGTCCTTTTACATTTTTTTGTAACTTTTTTTTACTTTTTCTTCAATTTTTTTTTATGTTTCTACATTTTTTATAATTTTTAGATTTCTTTTAAAGTTTTGTATTTTTTGTCAATATTTTTTATTTGACAGGTTTTGTTTTTTTTTTTACTTTTTTTATTTTTTTTTTATTCGTAATTTTTTTTTACTTTTTTTTGTCATTTTTTAAATTTATTCCAACAGTTTTTGATTTGTTTTAATGTTTTTAGATATTTTACCAAATTTGCATTTGTTTTCAATTTTTGTATTTTTTGACATTTTTTTATAACAATTTTTAATTTTTTGAGTTTCTTTGACTGTTTTTTAATTTTTTGAGCAGTTTAAAAAAAAATAATAAATTGATTCAAGAACTTATTGACAATAAGTGCAACAAATTTTTTTTTTTTTTATCAATTTTTTTAAGTGATTTCTTTTGCAATTTTTGGAAATAGTCAAAAACTGTTTTTGGCTTTTTGTTTTTTTAACTATTTCTTTATTCTTTTATTGATTCTTTAAGCGTTTTTAACTTTTTTACAGTTTTTGGATTTTTTTTTAACTTTTTCAGCTTTGATGTTTTTTGTCAATTTTCTTTAAGTGTTTTTACATTATTTTATAACTTTTGGAATTGTTTTCAACTTATATTTGTTGTGATTTTTTTAATTTTTTTTTAATTTAATTTTTAATTTTAGATTTGTTTTTTTTTAATTTTTAATGTTAATTTTTGAATTTATTTTTACAAATTCTTTTTTTTTTTTTGATTTATTTTTAACTTTTAAATTTTTTTGACTATTTGTCATTTTTTTATATTTTTATTACAATTTTTTTTAATTTTTTTGATTTTTCAAGTTTTTTGTCACTTTTTTACTTTTTTTATTTTTTTTACACTTTTTGGTTTTTTTAACTTTTTTAAATTTAATTTCTAGTTTTGATTTTTGTTACAAAACTACTTTTGAATTTGTATATTTTTTGACTATTTTTAAATTTTCTTTTGACAGTTATTGATCTTGTTTAATGTTTTTAAATTTTTTTTTACATTTTTTAGATTGTTTTTACTAATTTTAGATTTGTTTTTAACTTTTGATATTTTGACTATTTTATTTGTCAATTTTTTGAGTTTTTTATTACAATTTCTTTTAAGGTTTTTAAATTTTTTGAGTTTTTTGACTATATTTAAATTTAATTATTTTTTTTTAGATTTTTGTCAATTTTTTATTTACAGTTTTTAACAAAAAAAAAATTTAAAAGTTTGAATTAAAATTTTAAATGTTGCTACCATTGCAATTTTTGTAAAAAGAATTTTTTTTTTATGTCATTTTTGATTTTTTTTAAAGTGTTTTTTTACAATTTTTGAAAATAATCCAAAACTATTTTTTTAATCGTTTTCAACTTATTTTACAGTTTTTGAATTTGTTTTTAACTTTTTGCAGTTTTTTTAATTTAATCTTTAGTTTTATTTTTTTTGTCAATTTTCTTATTTTTTAAAAAATGTATTTTTGAGTTTTCTTTTGACAGTTTTTGATTTTCTTTAACGTTTTTAGATATTTTTACATTTTTAAAATTCTTTCAATTATTTTTAGATTTGTTTTTTTAACTTTTGTATTTTTTGACTAATTTATTTCTCAATTTTTTATTACAATTTTTTTTACAGTTAAATTTTTTGATTTTTTTTTTTATAAAATTTAATTTAATTTTTTTTTTTTTTTGAGTTTTCTGTCAATTTTTTATTTACAGTTTTTTTAATAAAAATAAAAAATAAATTTAAAAAAAAAATCGCAAAATTTATTAAAAAAACGTCATGAAAACTAAGAGTTAACAAAAATTTAAAAAAGAACAAACAAACAAATTGAATTATAACAAAAATAAAAAATTGATAAAAACGACAAAAAATATGTAGTTCTTAAAAAAAACTATTTTTAAGAAATATTGAGAATAGTTAAACAAAATTTAAAACTGTAAAATTAATTAAGAAAAAAACTCCAGAAACTACAAAAAAAATAAAAATTGTTAAAAAAATTGTCAAGAAATTAAAAACATAAACCAAAAAATTAAAAACTGTCATTCAAAAATTACCTAAAATAATCAAAACAATTTTTAAAAATGTAAAAAAAAATAAAAATTGTCAAATAAAATAAAATTTGACATACATAAATACCCAAAAAAAATTAAGAAAAATGTAAAAAAATCAAAAAACGTAAAAAAATTAAAACAAAAAATATTTTTAAGTTATAAATTTGTTAACAACAAAACTTCAAAAGTTGTACAAAAAAAATTAAATTTGTCAAAAAAAAATTTAAAAATGTTAAAAAATTAAATTTGTAAAAATCTTCAAAATTGTCAATTACTTACATTTTTTCAAAAAATCAAAAATTATAAAACAACTCAAAAATTATCTAATAATAATCAAATCAATTCAAAAAACTGTAATATAAACAAAAATTAATCAAAAATTGTCTTAAAAAATCCAAAAATGATCAAAAATTATTCAAAAACTGTAAAAATATTTTTGAGTTATGAATTTTTCAAACAAAAAATTAAAACTAAGTAAATAGTAAAAAAAAACTTTAAAAAACGTTTAAAAATTGTAAAAATAAGATCTATTTCAGATCAAATTGATAAACGTTAAAAAATTATAATAAAAATTGAGAGCAACTGTTCAAAAACTACAAAAAATGCAAAAGTAGTCAAAAACTCAAAAAATGAAGAAAGAATTAACAATTAATTAAAAAATGGCCACAAAACATAAAAATTGTAAAAAAATCAACAAAAATACTAAAAATTACCAAAAATAACAAACAAAAAAAATTTAAAAAATTTCAAAATCTGTAAAACCTCCAAAAAGTATTTAAAAAATTTAAAATAATTTAAAAAAATTTTAAAAATTAAAAAAAAAATAACTAAAAAAATCAAAAATTAGCAAAAAATCAAAATTGACAAAATAAATTCAAAATTAGTCACAAAACCAAAAACATTTTTAGTTTTTAAATTGATTAAAAAAAAAAAAATCAAATCAAAAAATCAAAAACTGCAAAAAAACAAAAAATACAAAAAAATCAAGAGCTTAGAAAAATCTAAAAACAGTAAACAAAATGAACCTAAATAAAAAAAAAGTAAAAAACAATCAAAAATTTACAACAAAATCCAAAAAACTAAAAAAAAATTGACAATGAATCCAAAAACAATTCTAAAAACTGCAACAAATATAAATGGCATAAAATCTCCAAAAATAATTAAGAAAAAAATTAAAAACTATAAAAATAGTCAAAAATCAAAAAACATTTTTCAGTTATAAATTTTCCCAAATTTGTTAAAAATTATGGCAAAGCAAGTTAAAAATTAAAAATTAGTCAAAAAAAATCTAAAAATTCATTAACTATAAATAAAAATGTTCTAAAAATGTAAAAACAAAAATAAAAATTGACAAAAAGCTAATCAAAATGAGCAAAAATTGACAAAATATAATTAAAAAAAAATAAAAACTGTAAATATAAAATAAAAAAAGTTATAGGTAATTTCAGGAGATTTTTTTTATTATCAATTAGTTTTAATAAAAACCAAATTTTTCAACTAATTTTGATATTAAAAACACAAATCTGAAATTCGAAAAATATTTTTTACACAAAAAAAAATTGTGGATACCGTTAAAAAAGTTAATGCAACAAACTGTGCGCTCATTATTTCTTTTTTAAATGAGACTATGTTCAAATATCTAGCTTAAGAAACTGTAAGAAAAGTAAGTTTTAACAAAAGTAATTCTGACAATTTGAAAATCAATATGACAGTTGGAGTGTCATTCATCCAACTTATAAAACACTTTGACAGTTAAGAAAATAGTTTTCAATTTATTTTGACAGTTAAAAAATTGTTTACTCACCAGGAACATTCAGATCAATTATTTGATTGGAGAAAATATTAATATTTCAGATAAAACATTGTAAAAAATATTTTAATTAATAAAATATTTTGACAACTTAAATTATTCATAAAAATATTTACTTAAATAGTTTGTTTAATTAACTTCTAATTCAACAAAGCTATTATTACAAAAAATAATCTCATAGATGTCTCCATTTGTTGATTTTTTCATTAACAACTTTTTTAAAAAGATATTACAGTAATTGGAAATACCAGTTTACCTATTCCTTTACATTTGACTATAGCTATGTCCGGTCTTAATCACCTTTCCTTAATTAATTCTTTGTATTATCTCTTAAAACTATTAAAAACCTATTGGCACATGGTATAAAAGTGCAAGGAATCGAAAACATGAGTACAGTTTGTGTAGTAACAACAACAATGAAGATCTTTTTGGTTGCTGCATGTGTTTTAGCCGTTGCTAATGGCAAACCATACGGAGGTAAGTTTATTTAATTGAATTGAATTTAATTTAACTAAAATTATATTTTTATTATAAGAATTGCACACCAAAGTATTCCCTCCTGTTGCAGAAGTATTTGGAGCAGTACCATTATTTGGAAATGTAGGAACACATGCAGTAGGAACCGTATTAGGAGGTAACACGTTTGGTCAACATGATTCATCCGCATTTGGTCATCATGGCATAAATCATGCTGGAGCTTTCGGACAGCATAGTTCAGCAGCTCACGCTCAATCTTCTTCAGCTTCACATGCCGAATCTTCATCAGCTTCACATGCTGAATCTATGAATGAATTTGGCGAAACATCAGGAGTTTTTGGTGGATATCATGGATCCGACGTTGCTTTTGGACATGAATCAGCTGCACAATCTGCTGCTTCTTCTAGTCACCATAGTGAATCATCAATGTCCGAATCCGAAGCTTTTAATCATGAAGAAATTGGATCAAACTATAATCATGGACATGAATTAGATGCTTTTGGACATGAATCTTCATCAGCTGCACATGCTTCTGAGTATGCTGAAACTAGCAATCATCATGCTGCTGAATCTTTTAATCATGAATCTTCGGCTGCTCATGCTGCTGAATATGAAACCGATGCTGCTTTCAATCATGGATATCATGAATTAGAAGCTTCAGCTGCCGAAGCTTTTGAAGAAGAATCCCATGCTGAATCTTCAAATTCTTTTGCTGAATCAGAAAGTGGACATGAATCTTCTTTAATTCATGGAGAAGCTGACAACTATCACGGTCATGGCTCTTTGTATCACGGGTCAGATGCTAGCATAATTGGTGGTGCATCATCATCAGCTGCTTCATCATTCAATCAACAAAGTGCGTCATCTGCCTCCAGTAGTCATCAGGCATCCAGTTCTCAGGCAGCATCTGAATCTTTTGGTGTCCACAAACATCATGGAGGTTCTCATAGAGGATCTTATTTAACCAGTGGAGAAGCTTATACATACTAATTTTTGTTATAAAATTGCTTAAAATAAGAATAATAAATTGATTTTTGAAAATTATATACTTTTTTGTTAGATCAAAAAAGCTTATTTTGAATAATAAGAATGACATTTAACAAGCAACTTGTTACTGGTTTTGCAATAATGTCCTTCAGTTAGAATTTTAAAATTTTATTTTTTACCTCCCCCCCCCCCCCCCCAAGTTGCTAATTTTTTAATAATTAAAATGACTTTTATTGTCAGTAGAAGTAAAGCTTTGCGGCATTTTAAAACAGAACATATGCTTTCAACAATTAGAACACTCTCTAAGTATAACATACGCGACCTTGGACTACCTCGGACAGTGTATTATAGTTGAGACAACCAATCAACTACCTCAACACCTCAAAAGACGCCACCAACCACAGTAAAACGGTTAAAACTTATCAAAAACTAAGAACAAAAAACAACTGCAAAGTTTCTTAGGCATTTGGCTCCAAAAGTACGTTCCAGACTACTCCAAAATACCGGCCCCGTTGATAGTACTATAATGAAATAAGCGACCGTTTGACTGAGACAAAACCAAAGTTGATGGTTTCCAATCTATCAAAACCGTACTAACCAAAACCACTATAGCTTACCCGACCAAAACCCGGGCTGGCATTTGTACTCTCAAGAACCTGAGCGATTGCCAATCAGCAGAAACTAAATACTATACGGTTGGTTATACAACTTCCAACAATCCAAAACACATTTAATAACTGGAAAAACCTTAGAAAACCTAGTCCGGCAAGACTAAGGAGAGTGCGAGCAAATTCAGTTAATAATCAGACGCCGTCAGGAGATGCTTGATGACTTTTTAGAAATGAAAGCCAAACTACAAACTGAAAGAGCACAAAGAATTAATAAGAAACAACGCCAGCTATGACCAATTGGCGGTGTCACCAAGCGACCAGCAGGAAGTTATTAAGCAACATCATTCAACAATTACGGTGGTATAATTTGACCAATGGTAGACCTTACTATTGCCCAAATGTGTGCAATCATCAAAATGTACATAATCTGCGTCAAGGTAAATACAGAAACCTTGCAATCAAAGGCACCCTTAAAATCTCACTCCCTTGCCAACTCTGAAAGAAGAGCAATTAATTTTTTGAACTCTATAGATTTCGGAGAACCAATACGTTTTCACCATGTGAGACATCTACACCAGGTGAGTAGAGCCACCATAAAACAACTACAAAGCTTCTTGAGCAGCAGCTGTTGTAAAGATGCCCAAAACTTATCCTCTTGGACAACAACACACAGTTTACAAACCAGTATTTGCAAAGGGTTGTACAACAATAAAAGACTAAACTACATATCACCCCTAGAGCACCACTGCAACTGTCAAAACCTCAAGCAAACTCTTATTGAGGCAGAACTTTCTTAAACCAGAAGGCTAAAACAAAACACCCTAGAACCAAGATCTCCTACTACCTTAAGCTTAACAACGCCAAACCGCATAAAAAGGAAAGATACACTTTCAACGAGAAAACGTCCAAGATTATAAATCAGAAGATTTGGTGATGGTGCGTGGACCAAAAGGTTAACTATCAAGTGACTAAGCCTTAAACAAGTAATTACCACGGCCAAACTGTTATTTGGTGAAAGATTACTTCTAAACTCACCAGTCGAAAATCCTGAGCCAAATCCAAGAAGTAAAATTGTCAGCTAGAAAGTTGGGGAGAATTGATGTCTCCTAGTGAGCGCAGCTTTATAGACTAATCCAAGCGTACCCACGCAGATTCCCATTTATAAATACAAAATTTGAATGTTGCAGGAACGTGTTCGCAACGAATATAGTCTCCAAGTTAACAAAACTCCGCCACGCCAGAACTCGCCAGCCAGTTTCACTGCAATCTTTGAAGCATCAACATTGACTCTGATACTACTAAAACATCATCCAAGATCTAAAACGGCTGAGATGCATCTACTGGGCCAAATTATCTAAACCAGGTTGACCAATTCCCTGGAAGATAACTCTAACAATTTCCACCAAGAACCAGCAGTATTGAGTATACACCATTAATCTATCGGCCGCAATAGACCATAGATAGTTAATAATTTAGTCCCGGTAATACCTAAAAGGCATTTTTGTCAACCTCTACCAAAAACTTGTGGTAAACGTGGTTACCCTAATCTATCTCCAAAACGTAATTTACTGGATGGGCAGCCTTATAGCATCTTTCTACTCCCTGAGACATTTCCTAAGAGGAACAAAGCCCAAACTACACTAATCTCATTATTTTACTAATTCGGGCATACCACCAACCATAAAACCGTCTCCGACAAAACCTAAAGCGTGACATAAACGGAGCAGACCTCAATTACTATGAAACACCAAAACTTGTAGACTGGATGCTAACAGTTTTCCAAAGAATTTAACATGCAAGCCACTAGTGACCAACACCTAAGCAATTTCAATCCTGCCATGCCTTCTGACTACTTTTTTAAACTTTAGAGATAATTATCACTTCACACTAACGGGAATAATCTCGACTTGCACACAACGCACGCATTGCCGTAAATTGCTTTTTAACTTCTTACATTAGAATAAATGGGCAAAGTAAAAGAGTTTTTCTTTAAATAGAACTTTGACTGTCTGAGTCAAACCACAAACCCAGTTAAACGTTGAGATTTTCAAATATCTTTACGTACTTGGGACAGTTGGTCCAAACCAAAAAAATGAGTTAATTGTTTGGATAAGAGTAACAGACCTACCCACCCATGTGTTAGTTATCAAGAAATTAAATCACAATCTTCTCTTGTGACAAAATAACTTTTGACGTCCACGTAGAAGAGAAACATTCAATTTCTTGACAACAGACATTTGGGTGGGTGGGTGGGCCACTCCAAAGCATAGTAACGGGCCAATAGTTTAGATAGAAGTGACCCACCTATTCACCCAAGTGTTAGTTATCAAGAAATTGGATCACAACCTCCTCTTCCAACAAAATGACTTTTGATGTCCGCATAGAAGACAAACATTCAATTACCAATAGTTTGGATAAATGTAACCCAACACCTTTTCTTGTGCGAAAATGACTTTTGACGTACGCATAGAAAATAAACATGCAATTCCTTAACGACGTATACTTTGGTGAGTTGGTGGGCCACTTTAAATCATGGTAAAAGGCCAATAGTTTAAATAGAACTCACCCACTCACCCAAGTGTTAGTTATCAAGTAATTGGATTACAATCTGTTTTTGTGACAAAATGACTTTTGGAAGACAAACATTTAATTCCTTGAGAACGGGCACTTGGGTGGGTGGGTAAACCACTCCAAAGCAAAAAAATGAGCCAATAGTTTGGATAGGAGTTACCCACCCATCCACTCAAGTGTTAGTTATTAAAAATTAAATCACGACCTTCTCTTGTGAGAAAATAAGTTTTGACGTCCGCATAGGTGGGTGGGTAGGCCAATCCAAAGCAAAAAAATAGGCCATTAGTTTGAATAAAAGTAACCCACCCAAATGCTGGTTATCAAGAAATTGGATCACAATCTTCTCTTGTAACAAAATGACTTTTGACATCCGCATAGAAAACAAAGATGCAATTCCTTAACGACGGACAGTTGGGTGGGTAGGTGGGCCACTTCAAAGCAAGATAACAGGCTAATAGCTTAGATAGGAGTGACTCAGCTACTCACCCAAGTGTTAGTTATCCAAAAGTTAGACCACGCATGCTTTTCTTAAATGACGGACACTTAGGTAGGTGGGTAGGTCACTCCTTAGAATAATAACGGGCCAATTGTTTGCATAGGAGCAAGTAAAGATGTCTAAAATTTAAAGTTTTACCATTAACAAACTCAAAAAGAAGCCAATAAAAGTTCTAAATTTATACTTAAACCTATACCTATACCTAAATGAAACCTAGGCAATATTTTTTAATTCAGATTTATAGTAGAAACGTAAATGGAATAGAGTTTGTTAAGTTTTGCTGCCAAAATTTGTTCTTAAGTTTATTAACACTGTATCAAACCGCCAACTTAATACTTATTAACTGTGTTCCCGCCCACCCGCCCAAATGTTTGTTATCAAAAAATTTGTTATTTTACTCACTTCTGACGTATTAGTGATAACTGTCATATAATCTGTCACATTAAAAACAGCAGAAATGCTACAAGTGTGAGAATAAGCAAATTTTTTAATAACAAACATTTGGGTGGGTGGGCAGGGACACTGTATTACTCCACCAATATTTATAAACTGTGTTCCCACCCACCCGCCCAAGTGTTACTTATCAAGAAATTTGCTGTTGTACCCACCTCTGACGTATTAGTAACAACTGTCATTCAATCTGTCACATTAAAAACAGCAGAATTGCTACAAGTGTAAGAATAACCAAATTTCTTAATAACAAACACTTGGGCGGGTGGGCAAAAACACTGTATCAAACCACCGGCCCAATATTTATAAACTGTATTCCCGCCCACCCGCCCAAGTGTTTGTTATCAAAAAAATTGTTAATGTGCCCACCTCTGACGTAATAGTGACAACTGTCATTCAATCTGTCACATTAAAAACAGCAGAAACGCAACAAGTTTGAGAAGAAACAAATGTCTTGTTAACAAACACTTGGGCGAGTGGGCGGGAACACTGTATTAAACCACCGGTCCAGTATTTATAAACTGTGTTCCCACCCACCCGCCCAAGTGTTACTTATTAAGAAATTTGTTATTGTACCCTCCTCTGACGTATTAGTGACATCTGTCATTCAATTTGTCACATTAAAATTAGCAAAAACGCAAGAAGTGTGAGAATAAGCAAATTTCTTAATAACAAACACTTGGGTGAGTGGGCGGGGACACTGTATCAATCCACCGGTTCAATATTTATAAACTGTGTTCCCGCCCACCCGCCCAAGTGTTAGTTATCAAGACAATTGTTATTATACCCACCTCTGACGTATTAGTGACAATTGTCATTCAATCTGTCACATTAAAAACAGCAGAAACGCAACAAGTTCAAAAATAAGCAAATTTTTTGTTAACTAACACTTGGGTGGGTGGGTGGGAACACTGTATCAAACCACCAACTTAATATTAATTAACTGTGTTTCCGCCCACTCGCCCAAATGTTTGTTATCAATTTTTTTTTTATTTTACTCACTTCTGACGTATTAGTGACAACTGTCATTCAATTTGTCACATTAAAAACAGCAGAAACGCAACAAGTGTAAGAATAACCAAATTTCTTAATAACAAACACTTGGGTAGGTAAGCAGAGACACTGTATAACTCCACCGACCCAATATTTATAAACTGTGTTCCCACCCACCCCCCCAAGTGTTACTTATCAAGAAATTTGTTATTGTATCCACCTCTGACGTATTAGTGACAACTGTCATTCAATCTGTTACGTTATAAACAGCAGAAATGCAACAAGTGTGAGAATAAACAAATTTCTTGTTAACAAACACTTGGGCGGGTGGGCGGAAACACTGTATCAAATTACCGGTCCAATATTTATAAACTGTGTTCCCGCCCACCCGCCTAAGTGATAGTTATCAAAAAATTTGTTATTGTACCCACCTCTGACGTATTAGTAACAACTGTCATTCAATCTGTTACATTAAAAACAGCAGAAATGCAACAAGTGTGAGAATAAGCAAGTTTTATGTGGTAACAAACACTTGGGCGGGTGGGCGGAAATACTGTAACAAACCGCCTGCTTAATATTTATAAACTGTGTTCCCGCCCACCCGCCCAAGTGTTTGTTATCAAAAAATTTGTTAATGTGCCCATATTTGACGTATTAGTGACAACTGTCATTTAATCTGTCACATTAAAAACAGCAAAAACGCAACAAGTTTGAGAATAAGCAAATTTCTTGTTAACAAACACTTGGGCGGGTGGGCAGAAACACTATATCAAATCACCGGTCCAATATTTATAAACTGTGTTCCCGCCCACCCGCCCAAGTAATAGTTATCAAGAAGTTGGTTAATGTGCCCACCTCTGACGTATTAGTGACAACTGTCATTCAATCTGTCACGTTTTTTCAGTTTGAAAATAAGCAAATTTTTTGTAAACTAACACTTGGGCGGGTGGGAGGAAACACTGTATCAAACCACTGGCCAAATATTTATAAACTGTGTTCCCACCCACCCGCCCAAATGTTAGTTATTAAGAAAATTGTTATTGTACCCACCTCTGACGTATTAATGACATCTGTCATTCAATCTGTCACATTAAAATTAGCAGAAACGCAACAAGTGTGAGAATAAGCAAATTTCTTAATAACAAACACTTGGGTGAGTGGGCGGGAACACTGTATCAAATCTCCGGTCCAATATTTATAAACTGTGTTCCCGCCCCCCACCGCCCAAGTGATAGTTATCAAGAAATTTGTTGTTGTACCTACCTCTGACGTATTAGTGACAAGTGTCATTCAATCTGTCACATTAAAAACAGCAGAAATGCAACAACTGTAAAAATAAGCAAATATTTTGATAACAAACACTTGGGCGGGTGGGCGGGAACACTTTATTAAATCACCGGTCCAATATTTATAAACTGTGTTCCCGCCCACCCGCCCAAGTGTTATTTATTAAGAAATTTGTTATTGTACCCAAATCTGACGTATTAGTGACAACTGTCTTTTAATCTGTCACATTAAAAACAGCAGAAATGCAACAACTGTGAAAATAAGCAAATATTTTGATAACAAACACTTGGGCGGGTGGGAGGGAACACTGTATCAATCCACCGGCCTAATATTTATAAACTGTGTTCCCGCCCACCCGCCCAAATGTTAGTTATTAAGAAATTTGTGAATGTACCCACCTCTGACGTGTTAGTGACAACTGTCATTCAATCTGTCACAAAATATTTTAATAACTAACAATTGGGCGGGTTACTGGGTCATACAAGAAGAAGCTGCTCGTCCACAATTTAAACATAATTAACGCCCACCCACAGAAGCGTCTGTTATTAACAAATTTATTGTTAAACAATTCTCTAGTGTGACAACTAACATTCATTCTCTTGTATTTATGCTATCTAGTGGGCGGAGCATTACAGGCTAAATCAAACACAACTAATGCTGATCTTTCTATAAATGTTAGATTTTCACAAATAACCAGTCAGTTATTAACTAACATTAAACCTCCGCAAAACCATAGACAAAATCTTAACCGTCTTCCAAAAAATTAATATACGACCTTATAGTTACAAACAAAAAAGCAATTACAACACATATGTATGTATACGCATCACGCCCGCCGTAAGTCGCAGTAACACCTGGAGATATTATACACTCTTGACGTCAACCACTCCTATGCATAAGAGACAATCTGGATATGAAAGGACACCGACAAACGCCTTAAAAATTACCTGTAAGCCCCACCTGCGTTTACGACATTGCAGCTTCCGTCGTGGAACAATTTAAAAAACTTGGGAATTCATTGGCTACGACACTAACCCCCGCAGTTTAAGGACACACTAACTATTACTAATCCTAAAGAGAGGCAACGCCATTCTCTCCACAAACATCTCCCTCTCTTATCACTATGCAAGAAAGAAGCTGGTAACAAAATACAATAGTTGCAGAAACAGAAGAAGTAAAGTCTTTGATGAATAACTTAATTAAAAAAAACTACCCGCTCACAATTTAAATTTAGTGCTTGCTTGTTTACTCAAGCTTTAGTAATCAAGTGATTTATTAATAAACAATTCCCTGATATCTAAGTGACAATTGACATCAATCTTGTGTATACAATATCTGCAAAAACTTAAAAAGTGGAAAAAATATTAGATTTTTTAGTGACTAACACTGTGCTGATTTATTGTTAAATAATTCTCTGATATCATTTTTATGAATAATACTAAACGCCCACAATTTAAACTTAGTTAAACTAAAAAATGTTTCAATATTTTGCGATAAAACCCAAAAATCCTTCTACGCCACTGTCCACTTATATGTATTGAATAATCGAAGCATAGAAAATTATATCAATCGGAATATTATGACGTTGTTTATGGTAATTATTTTAGTTTCTTTTATAGCTTATAAAAACAACATTACTACAACGTCATTTTCTTTCCGATATTCGAATCAATCATCAAATAAAATAGTTACAATATTATCAAATCATATTATTAATTCAGGCATTGTTCAATTTGCTATTAATAATTTAATTTGACGCAAATCAACTAATTTATATTTTATTATCATCCTTTTAATTACTTTACAACCTAATAAAAAACTAATCCTTAAAATTCTTATCAATTTTAATCAAAATAATGATTTTAAATAAAATTATTTTAAATTTTCCCGCGCGCAGTGTTCCCAACAAATTAATGAAAAAATCGCTAACATTCTGGCGGCACTTTCTTGTTTTTTCTCTTGTAACGAACTGCAAGGAGCCGGTTGTTCTTTCCAGTTCTCGTCTTCACACAAGCAGCAACGGAAGCTCCCAATTTCCTCAAATATTATCAAATCTAAGCAAATTCACTTCTTATACAGTAAATATGCCGCCAAAGAAGAAGCAAGCAGCTGCTAAGGTAAATAATAATCATTTATAATAAAATTATAACCTGATTTGTTGATAAAAAAATGTAATACCGGTTGAATCATGAATTCGTAAACAATTATATTGCGATTTAATAATGTTGGAAAAATAATGCAACGGTTTTTTTTTTATTCAATGGATGCTGTGATATTTTTATGGAGGGAATTTTATTATTATTATTATTAAAATGCTTCATTAAATTATTTATTAAATATTGATTATAATTATAACAAAGCATCGATTGTATTGTTTAGTAAACAAATTAAAATTGTTTTTTTTTAACATGGATATATTGTTTTTTTATTGAGCATTGTTTGATAAGGCCAGCATTTATTCATAGGTTAGGTAAAAATTATTTACAATAGCATCATCATGAAACAGGTCTAGACAAGTTTGCTTAAAATGTTGATGAACTCTGATTGTTATTCCTTTATTAAATTTGTTTATGGTATAGGTAGCCGATATTGTTAACGAGGATGAAAATAAAGTTTCAACAACGCAAGAAACTGCTAAAGTTGAACTTAAAAGGGGACGTGGGAAAGCACCAGCTAAGCCGGTAGTGGAAGAGGAGAAGGAAGCTGAAGAAGTTGAAGTTAAGCCTAAACGTGGAAGACAAGCAAAGGCAGCTAAGGCTGGTAAGAGATGTTTGGATTTATTGTTTGTTTTATTTAAAGTGTTAATAATATAATATTTTTAATGCTTTGTAAACATGTTTTGTAAATATTGACATATTGTGATATTCAGGGCCTACTTGTGGCTATTTCAAAAGTACTGTGAAGCTCAGGGCTAACTTAGATTTTTTTTGCTGTATTGATTGTATTTTAATTTTATTTCTCAAATCCTTGAAAACTTGCAGCTGGTTCCAAGGGAACTCATCAATGTTTTTGTCATTTTGCAATTGATATTATGTATGTAACCTAAAATTGTTGCATTTAATGATCTGCAAATTCATTTTATTTTAATTAAAACAAACATTTGGGTTCCAATGATTTATTTAATAAACTGCATCATTAATCATTTTAAAAACTGCAATTTTTAAGATTTTGATTCAATTCTTTTCACATTTATAGTCAATTAGTTTCTTAATCTATTTCCAAAATTTAGTAATTTTCTAGAAATTTCAAAATAATTTTTTTTTTACATTAAATATATCATGAAATATGTTTGCAGTTTATCAAATAAATTGAAACTTGTTCTATTCAAAACATTTTCTCATTTTAAATATTATTTAGAGAATGGTAAAAATGGTGATGCTAAAGAAGAAGAACCTGAAAAGGAGGCAGTAGCAGTTAAGCCAAAGCGTGGTAAGAAAGCAGCTCCAGTTGTACCAGAACCTGTTGAAGAAGACAAGGATGAAGAAATGGAGGATGATGATGACGAGAGCATTGCCAGCAACAAAGGTAGCGAGAAAAGTGAGGAAGCTGCTGAAATACCAGAAGTAGTAGCCACTGAACCAGAGAAGAAAACTGGAAGGGGGGGAAGAGCAAAAGCAGCTGCTGCTAAGAAAGGTAATTTATAATTATTCAGTTAAAATTTTATTTATTTAAATTGAAATTGCACTAATGTGCTTCAGGGTATGCACCCTTCATCAGTCTACCTTGCATCTCGCTGGTTGGAGAAACAATTTACATAAAATCACAATAACTGTTTATGTAATATGTTTTTATTTATAGTTGAAGAAGAAGATGAGGACGAGGAGGAAGTAGAAGCCGCTCCTGAAAAGGAAGTTAAGAAACGTGGCCGCAAACCTGCAGCAGAAAAGAAAGAGAAGGGTAAGTCAACTGTTTTCCAAAGTTTAGTAATACTTAAAGAATTTCAAACATGTTTTTTTGAGTTTTCAAAGTTTTATTTATTCTTTTTACAAAAATTGCAGTTAAAGCAGCAATTTTGATTTAAATTTTGTTTTAGAAACTTCGAAACATTTTTGGCAATTTCAGAACTTTTTTTTATAGTCCTAGAACACTTATGGCAGTAACATTTTTTACACTTTCAGAACGTTTTTTATAGTTCTAGAACATCTGTGTCAACTCCAGAACATTTTTGAAAGTTGAGTTAAGTTAGATTGCTAAAAAGGTTTTTAGAATCTAGGAACATTTTTTACAGTTTCTAGAACACTTACGACACTTCTAGAACACCTAAGACAGCTCTAGAACGTTTTTGACAGTAGCATTCTTTAACAGTTGAGTTAAATTTCTAAACAGGTCTTGGGAACCTAGGAACATTTAACAGTTCTAGAGCACTCATGCGAGTTCTAGAACATTTTCACACTTATGACAGTTCTAGAACACTTTTGACAGAGTATTAGCATTTTGTCACTCGAGTTAACAGGTTTTGGGAATCTAGGAACATTTTTTAACACTTATGACAGTTCTAGAAAACCTACGACAGCACTAGGAACACCTATGACAGTTTTAAACAGGTTTTGGGAATCAAGGAACATCTTTGATAGTTCTAGACCAATGATAGTTTATTAGCTTTTTTTTGACAGTTGGGTAAGATTGCTGAACAGGTTTGACATTTTAAAAATCAATTTATAAACATTTTTGACAATGTAATGTAGTTTGGGTACTTTTTTGACGGTTCTAAAACATTTTTGACAGTTTGGTACCATTTTTTTGATAGTTGGGTTAGATTTCTGAACAGGTTTTGGGAATCCAGGAAAACACCTACGGCAGTTCTAAACAGCTCTAGACTATTTTTGACAGTTTTAGAACATTTTTAGCACTTCTAGGTCAGTTCTAGAACGTGTTTGGCAGTTGTAGACCATTTTTGACAGTTTAATAGCATTTTTTGACAGTTTTACAACATTTTTAACACTTCTAGGACAGCTCTAGAACGTTTTTGATAGTTCTATATTATTTTTGACAGTTCTAGATCATTTTTGACAGATTTAGAACAATTTTAACAATTCTAGGACAGTTCTAGAACACTTATGACAGCTCTACAACGTTTTTGATGAATTTCTTGGGTTTTTTGTGCAATTATTGTGGTTTTTGCTCAGTTTATGTTCAGTTTTTAGTGCAAATTTGTTATAAATTATTTAAGAAATAAGTTTTTTTTGTTCTGTTTTTAATCAATAAATGTGTTTTCTGTGCAATTTATGATTAGTTTTTTGTGCTTTAAGCAATAAAAGGGTTTTTTGCGAATTATAATGGATTGGGTGTTTTGTTTGTTTCATTATGAATTTTAAAAGATAAATTAGTATTTTGTTCAAATTTCATAAGATTTTTGTGCTAATTTTGTGCAATTCATAAGTTTTTTGTGCAATTTATGATGATTTTCCCGAGTTGGATTATTTTTTGTGCCAATTTTATGCAATCAAAAGGTTTTTTTGTGATTTATAATAAGTTTAGATTGAAAATTTGTCTATTTCTTTCAGTTGTTGTTGAAAAGAAAGCTACCTCAAAACGTAAAGGTAAAGCTGAAGCTAACGGTGATGATGAGGTTGAAGAAAAGAAATCAAAAGGTGGCAAAGAGCCACTACAAAACCCAACCGAAACAAACTATTCCAAAATTGATTTCACTTGCAATAAAAAGAATGAATTAGGTGAAGAACACAATTTCAAGATTGCCAGCTGGAATGTTGATGGACTTCGTGCTTGGTTGAAGAAAGAAGCTTTAGAATACATATCTCGTGAAGATCCTGATATCATTTGCTTACAAGAGACCAAATGTAGTGAAGATAAATTGCCGGAAGAGATTAAAGATCTGAATAATTACAAACAGTATTGGGCAGGTAGTGATAAGTCGGGCTATGCTGGTGTTGCTGTCTTTTCAAAAGTTGAACCAATTGAGGTTAAGTATGGTATCGGTGATGAGAAGCAGGATGAAGATGGACGCTGCATTATGGCCGAATTTGAGAAGTTTTATTTGGTCAACGTTTATGTACCAAACGCAGGTAAATAGAAAATTTAATCTAACTTCTCCCCTCACCTCTATCTTTCTCCTCCCCTCATATATTTCTCTCTTCCTCTCCTCATATCTATTTCTTTCTTTCCTCCTCATCTCTATCAATGTTTATCCCCCCCCCCCTTCAATTCTATCTCCCCCCCCCCCCACTCACTTCTATCTCCCTTTCATCTCTATCAATTTCTCTTTTGTAATCTATTGATTAATCTAATTTCTTAGGTCGCAAATTGATCACATTGCCCAAACGTCTTGAATGGAATGAAGCCTTCAAAACAATGGTCCAAGATTTAGACAAAAAGAAGCCAGTGATCATTTGCGGTGATATGAACGTCGCACACAATGAAATCGATCTAGCCAATCCGGCCACAAACAAAAAGAATGCAGGTTTCACACAAGAAGAACGCGATGGTATGTCTGACTTCATTTCCGCTGGATTTGTTGATACATTCAGAAAATTCTATCCGGATGAAAAGGATAAATACACATTCTGGACTTATATGATGAAATCCAGAAGTAAGAATGTTGGATGGTAAGTGATTAAGTTGTTGGTTTTATTGTAATGTGTTAATTTTTGTTTGTTTGTTTGCAGGAGGTTGGATTATTTCTTGGTGTCTGAGCGTTTTATGGAATCAATTTGTGATAATGTAATCAGACATGAGGTGTTTGGTTCTGACCATTGCCCTATTACTTTGTTCTTAACTGTATAAGTTGAAAATGTCTTCAAAATTGTTGTTTTTTATTTATGTGTACTAACTATTTAAGAAAAAGTATTGTAATTATTTATAATTTGATATAGATGTAGTTTTTTAAAATATTTCTAATAAAAACGAAATGTTAATTAATGCTTTGTTTTATTAATGATTTTATTTCCTATCATGAATCTAGCGGTAAGTTATCTCGGCGGCCATTTTGCAGATCACTAAAATGAATGACCATAGGCGTCACTAAAATTTTTTTCGAGGGGGCAAACATTAAAAAAAATTGCGTGGAGTTTTTCATGGCGCAAGTGAGTTTGTTGTAGCGAAAGCTAATGGGTCTCCTATTACTAACTCAAAATCCTAGTTGGGAACAGTTTTAGAACACTTTCAAATACATTAGTTTACAATTAATTTGAAATAGCTCTCTAAACTTGAAAATGTAACTGAGAGCACTTCAAATTGGAAAGCAAAAAAGGTGCAGATAGGAATAGATACGGTACAACTGGGCGCAGCAGGAACGGGAGTATGGCTATTAAGAATCATACCAATTAAATGGCCAGAGGAAATATACAAGGCCACATTTTGAAAAAGATTGACAAAAAAAACTGCGAAGAGAACTTGTTAGTACTAATAAACAAGATAGACCGCATAGCTAAGTCACTGAAACAGGCGCTGAATGAACATACTCGGCTAGAGTCCGTCGTAGACAAAGGGAAGATAGAACCATAACGATAAGCGGCATTATCTCCGGGAAAGGAAAAAAAACGGAAAGCAGGAAAAGCTTGTTTCCGCCCATCCTTCCAAGTGTTTGTCATCATAGATTAAATGTATCTCTTAGAGTTAAGCGCATATTTACTTTACTTCTAAACTACCCCCTCCCCTACGGTTTGAGAAACCCCTTAGTAGACTTGTAGGCCTTTTTGCATGAGGTTTGAGGCTCCCTTACCTACGTTTTTGTATCAGCCAGCACTGATGATCTAGCAGCTGTGCATGGAAAATGAAGTGGGTAGAAGAGTTACTATAGTATAAGAACTCGTGGGATACACCTTGAGCAGAAGCTAGCCAAAAAGCTCAACGTCAACCCTACTCAAGTTGTGAGTGACCATAGAATAACGCTCCATCTGTCGCCATTAATTGAAGACAAAGAAGATCTTAATATTGGATGGGCTCTAGACCGAAAAAATATATCCCAGTTGCAACCGCCTCCACTAGACCCACGTTCCACTTCTACCACCAACTGTTACTTGCTTTGCGCACTAACACGTCGTACAACCAAACCACACTTGTTGTGCTCTAAAAGACATTTGAACTACAAGAGTGAATTCGAGTCCATAATTTAACTAACTACAAACTGGAAAAGCGATACTATATCTTTACTATCCAGAAGCTTCTCTAAACGAAACCTAGTTTGTGACATTTGACGCAACACCAGTCACAACCATAGCTTCAAACTAGTCATTAGCCACATCGTAACACCGCCAACTGGATCCGCCAAGACATCATAGACTTGAACTGCGGCTGCTTTAACGTCTACCAACAACGGCTTTGACGTAGCGACACCGACCATGCAGCCTCCGTGTCACATGCACCGAAAACACATACGACGCGCATATTTTTTAATAAATTCAAGTGTCTTTGACTCAAAAATTTTAATCGCAACTCAAAATTCCTGCAATTTATTGCAGAAATTCAACATAATAATTTTAATTGAGGTTAGGGTATTTTAATAAAAATTTTATACTTTATTGTGCTGATTTTATTTTTATATATTAAGACCGGTTTCGGCGGTTAGGCCATCATCAGTTCTAAAATATTACATTAATTATAAATATATATATTTTAGAACTGATGATGGCCTAACCGCCGAAACCGGTCTTAATATATAAAAATAAAATCAGCACAATAAAGTATAAAATTTTTATTAAAATACCCTAACCTCAATTATTTTAAACTGTGCAATAATCAGAAACAAATACTATAATAATTTTATATTGTTACGTCACTGCTACATATCTAAGTGGCAGTAACCGCAGCATACTATGCAACCCACATAGCAATTCAGTGGGTGGTACAACAATTCAGTAAACATCATCAGCTGGGCTCTCATTTGTATTGATAATCCAAAACATAAAATTCATTATTAAACATGAACATATTAGAAGAAAGAAAATTTGAAATCGGAAATAAATTAGAAAAGGTTTGTTAAATTAATATAATAATTTCAGATTAATTTAAAAAAAATTACAATATTCAGGAGCAGGAAAATCTGAATTTATTAAAAGAACGAATATCGAAGAGTGCTAACATAGCTAAAGGTATTGACGGTATATTAAACACATTCGAGAAACGCCTATCTCGATTGGAGGATACAATATTACCCGTCTACAATGAAACGGAGAATTTACAAAAATCGCAACATAGTATCCTTTATAAATCAATTGGTCAAATTGAATATTAACTTTATTTATACTTGTAAGTTACAAATAGAAAATTTCTAGCAAGCTAATATTTATATACGATAGCAATTTATTATCCTTAAATATATAATCTCAGATATCGATCGCACTCTACAACTATTAGACAGTGTAATCAGTTTCTACGAAGTATCATCAAAAGTAGATGATATAATAGAAAAAGGCCCGGGTATTATAACTGAAGGTGGTATAGAATTAGATCTATATCTACAATCTTTGAATAAGCTAGCAAGGGCACAAAAATATTTCGAAAAGCACATCCCGCAAAGTGTGGAATTGGAGAATGTTGTAAGTATTTTCAATATAATTGATTTCAGCATTTAATAATTAATTTTTTCAGACTTCTTTGTATAATAAGGGAAGCGATAAATTGAATTTTGAATTTAAAACCATTTTGGATAAACATAGTAGGCCTATGCTACCTGTCACTTTGATGAATTTGTTGAATAATGATGAAGGCAAGTATTGGATTTATTATTGGGATTTGTTTTAGTACAAAAAACTGTGCAGAAACGTATTTATTGCATAAAATGAATTTAAAAAGTTTATAAATTTTGCAAAAAAATCTTTTATTTAACAGTTTATGGCTGGATTTTATAATTGTTTAAAATTTGAAAGCCGGATTTTGCTATTTTTTACATTTCATAATCAGAATTTTGTAGTTTTCAACAGTTTTTGCTTGGATTTTGGATTTTTTAACCGTTTATGGCTTTGGTGGTTTCTGATAATTGTTTCAAATTTGAAGGCCGGATTTGCTATTTTTTACATTTTAAGATCAGAATTTTGTAGTTTGCATCCCTTTTTGCCTGTATTTTGGATTTTTGGACAGTTTAGGGCTGGATTTGGTGGTTTCTGATATTTGTTTAAAATTTGAAGTCCGGATTTTGTTGTTTTTTACATTTTATGAACAGAATTTTGTAGTTTTCTACCATTTTTGCCAGGATTTTAGTTTTTTGAAAACTTTATGGCTGAATTTGGTGGTTTTTGATATTTATTTAAAATTTGAAGGCCGGATTTTGCTATTTTTTACATTTTATGATCAGAATTTTGTAGTTTTCAACCCGATTTTGTCATTTTTGACATTTTTTAAATAGAGTTTTGCATTTTTTAGCAGTTTATGGCAAAATTTTAGCGATTTTTTACATGTTTTAATGTTTTATTACCGGATTTTGGCTTTTTTGCATTTTTTAACATTTCATGACCAAATTTAGATGATTTCTAACAGTATTTTTATACTTTTTGGCAGCATTTTGCTATTTTTGACATTCCATGAATAGAATTTTGTACTTTTCGACAGTTTTGTGGCCAGATTTTGCTATTTTTTACATTTTATGAACTGAGTTTTGTAGTTTCCAACCGTTTTTGGCCAGATTTTGGTGTTTTTGAAAGTGTTTTAATATTTAATGATCGGATTTTGCCATTTTTGACTTTTTATAAATAGAGTTTTGCATTTTTTAACAGTTTATGTCTAAATTTTGATGATCTCTTACAGAATTTTTATACTTTTTGACCGGATTTTGCTATTTTTGACACTCCATGAATAGAATTTTGCATTTTTCGACAGTTTATGGCCGGATTTTGCTATTTTTGACATTTTATGAACAGAATTTTGTAGTTTTTGGCCAGATTTTGGAGTTTTTGTAAATGTTTTAATATTGTATGACAAAATTTTACCATTTTTTTACTTTTTATAAATTGAATGTTGCACTTTTTGACAGATTATGACCGGATTTTGCTATTTCTAACAATATTTTGATATTTTATAGCCGGATTTTGATGTTTCAAGGCCGGATTTTGCTGTTTTTGACATTCCATGAATAGAATTTTGCATTTTTTGATACTTATGGCCGGATTTTGCTATTTTTGACATTGTTTAATTAGAATGTCACATTTTTCAACAGTTTTAAGATGGATTTTGGTGTTTTCTTAGAATATTTTGATATTTTATAGCCGGATTTAGCAGTTTTTTTTAAATTTCTTGATAATATTTACACTTTTTAACAGTTTATGGCCGGATTTTGATAGGTTCTAACAATATTTGATATTTTACAAGTAGAGTTTTATATTTTGTAACCGTTTATGTCCGGATTTTGGTACTTTTTGACAATATTTTTATGTTTCAAGGCCGGATTTTGTTATTTTTGACATTTTATGAATACATTTTTGCACTTTTAAACAGTTTTTTTGCCGGATTTTGGTGCTTTTTTAGAATATTTTGATATTTCATTAAAATTTCTTAAAAAAATAATACTTTTCAACAGATTTTGGCCGAATTTTGGTGCTTTTTAAAAATATTTCAGTGTTTTAAGGCCGGATTTTGCTATTTTTGACATTTTATGAATAAATTTTGCACTTTTAAACTATTGTTGGCTGAATTTTGATGCTATTTGAACATATTTTAATGTTTTATGACCTCAGTTAGTTAGCTTGACTTTTTTTTGATGTTTAGAGGCCGGATTTTGCTATTTTTAATAATATTTTGATATTTCACAAGTAAAGTTTAACATTTTGTAACCGTTTATGGCAGGATTTTGGTACTTTTTGACATTATATGATGTTTCAAGGACGGATTTTGTTATTTTTGACATTTTATGAATAGAATTTTGCACTTTTAGGCAGTTTATGGCCGGATTTTGGTTCTTTTTAACAATATGTTGGTATTTCATGGCCGGATTTTGTTATTTTTGACATTTATGAATAGAATTTTACATTTTTCAACAGTTCACGGCCGGATTTTGGTGCATTCTACCAATATTTTGTTATTTTATAGCCGGATTTTGACGTTTTTGAAATTACACACTTTTTGGCTGAATTTTGGTGTTTCAATATTTTAATGTTTTATGGCTGCAGTTAATTAGTTTGACTTTTTATGAATAGAATTTTGCACCTTTCAACAGTTTATGGCCGGATTTTTGCTATTTCTAACAATATTTTGACATTTCATAGCCGGATTTTGCAGTTTCTTATAAGGCCGGGTTTTGGTGCTTTCTAAGAATATTTTAATGCTTTAAGGCTGGATTTTGCTGTTTTATGAGTGACAGTGACTCGTCAACGTTATTCTCGTCAGATCTGTTATATGAACTGTTAGTTTGATTAAACAGTTGTCAACTATTTCACAAAGCAGTCAATTGTACAAAGCAAAAGTCAACTATCTCACAAATCTATCAGATAAACTGTCAAATATCAATTCAACAAAGCGATAATGATGCAATAAGCTATCAACGATGCAGAATAAGGCTCCACAAATACTAATACCATAAAATAAGTACCGCTACAACTAGTTTCTGACTTATAGTTAGCTTCATTTGGAAATAATTTATTGCTTACATCACGATTTGTTATCAGATACATCCAATGAAGATGTGCCGCCATCTCCATCAATATTTCCGGATCAGCATAAACAAAATTTGATTAAAATGGCCGAGTGGTTGCTTAATAATGGCAGAGATGAGTTTTTAACAGTATACGGTAAAGGGAGAAGTGAGGTTTTACAGAAATCCATGACATTATTGAGGAACCATCAGAGATCTGTTAGTGGGGGCAGTGTACATGGCTCTCCGATGTTTGTAAGTAAACAATAAAGTAGAAAGCCGCGTCCATTTTAGCAAATATATACAGTAGTGTTTCTGGGTATGCACCCTTCATCAGTGTGCCTAGGTCTCACTGATTAGATTAGTATATCAAAATATTTTTCAGAGAGCGAAATTTCAAAACAGACATGAAGCATCCAGGAAACCATCAACGAGGAGATTGCATCAAGTTTTTGAGAAGAAGGCAAATAAGATGTTCCTCAAAGCTTCACAAACATTGGAAAATTCCACCGGATTAACTTTGGGAAGTAGAAGATCTTCTTCACATTTAGGTAATTGCTAAATCAATCAAATATATGATGTTTTTATGTTTTCAACTATTGCAGATACGTCGAATACGGGTGAAGAACTGGATAGTGAATTGGAAATGGAGAACTATTTAGTTTGCGTGGTTGCGTTACATAAATTGATGCAAATCGAGCAGAGTTTGATGAAGGGAATAATCGCCACTAATCATCAACCTAGAGTTTTTGAATTGATTGTTAGGAATGCTATGGATATCATTGTGCAAGATGGAGAGGTAAATTTGCGAATAATAAAAAAATCTCAGTAGCGAAAACTAATATCAATTAATTTTCAGAACATCGCCGGCCGTGCAAAGCGATGCATAAGCAGACACGATTTTGCCGCAATATTAGTAATATTCCCAATATTGAAACAACTCCTATCATTAAAACCGGAATTTGAACGAACTGTAGAGGAATGCGATCCTAAAGTTAGGACCAAATTCGATTCCATCTTAAATACGCTACACACAACGGTAATTAATTAGATCAAACAAAATACTTTGTTTCAACATAGTTTTCCTATAGGGAGTGAAAGCGCTAGAAGATTTTATAGATAGCCTACGATTGGATTCAGTTTCGCAATTACCAAGAGATGGTACCGTACATGAATTAACCAGCAACGTTCTCATGTTTTTGGAACAATTGTTGGAGTATACTGATACTATTGGTAAAGTGTTGGCCGAGGATCCTTCCTATAGCGCACAATTGGATAAGTTACGAGTCACGGATAAAAATAAAGCTTTTATTGGATTGTATATAAGTAAGTAGGTTATGTTGTTAATTGCAAAAGTTTTAGGTTATGTTGCGATGTTTTTATGATTTTCGCCAACAAATCTATAAAAATAGTTGACAGTTGATGATAACTTATGACAATTTGAAATCAAATGTCATATGATTTCATTAACTGACAATTAATTAATTCTAGAAAAAGTTCTGGTTCAATTAAACCAAACTCTGGTAAGCAAGAGCGAACAATACAACGATTCGGCATTGAAAGCGATATTCAGATTAAACAATAACAATTACGTTCTTAAATCGTTACATAGAAGTAGCCTGCTTGAGCTTTACTTAATATCGGAACCGAAATGCGAGGATTATTACAACAATTCAATTCAGGAACACAAAAAATCATATTTGTTGAGGTTTGTTTGTATTATTATTATCCGATCATGTTATAATTGAATGATTAATTTCTAGTTGGAATAAATTGTTGAATTATATATCAACTGATGATACACCAAATAATTTACAGCATAGTGATAAGCTTAAGGACAAAGAGAGGGCTTTGATTAAGGATAAGTTTGCAGTAAGTGTAAAAAAATGTATTTGCTTGATAATTAATCAAAATAATCCATTCAAGATGAAGAGAGAGTAAATTATGGTTGCTATGTATACAATATTTGTTGAAAATGATGAGATAGTAACCATTGTTTACTATTTTGTCAATTTGAACAGAGTAGTTAATTAATAATTAACTAAAATACTTTATTCAAGATGAAGATAGAGTACTAATGTAGCTATTTTCTGTTGAAGATGGTATTAAATATTTGTTGAAAATGAAGAGATGGTAATCACAATTTACTATACCTTTATCTTGAGTGGAGTAATTTGCTTAATTATTAAACAAAATACTTTGTTCAAGATGAAGAGAGAGTAAATTATAGCTACTATGGGTTAATAATGGAGAAATGGTGCTATTTGTTGACAATGAAGAGATAGTAATTATTATTTGCTATATCTTTATCTTGAACAGAATAGTTTGATTAATTATTCTGTTCAAGATTAAGAAATAGTAATAATGAATGATATTTTACTAATATTTTTTTAGGGTTTCAATAAGGAGATTGAAGAGATTGTGAAAGTCCAGCGTGGATACTCGATTCCCGATGTCGAGTTGCGTGAGAGTTTGAAACGTGACAATAAGGAATACATTATTCCAAAATACAATTCCTTCTTTAATATGTAAGTGTTTGATGCTATTGAGTATTGTTGGTTTATTTAAGTTTTCTTATAGCTTTGCAAGGATGCAATTCACCAAAAATCCCGAAAAGTATATAAAATATAAACCGGATGAGGTGGCGATGATTATCGATAAATTCTTTGATGTTGCTGCTTGAATATTTTTTATGATTTGTTACGAAATGTATTAATAAATATTATTTATTTAAGATTGAGTATAAGAAGATGTTATTAACCTTTATTTTTTTGGGTCGGTCCGAAACTTGAAAATTCGCCAAACGCCGGAAAGCATTGCGTAATACAAGAAGAACCTCATTGAGGCATCATTGAACTCCAAAGAAACATGAAACAAAAAATGTGAAACTGCTCAATCAGCTCGTAATGATTAAATCGGTAAGTGTACTCACCGGGGGGATGTGCCCCCTTTCCCTGTGCACGATACTGTGCATCATCATCCCCCCTCTTCATTATTACTATATGTATCCACTAACATGTTTCATCTTCAGGGCATTGTTCAGACCTTAATTATCTAACCTAAAAAAATATTTAATTAAATAATATTACGTTAATTATTGTAATAATTATTAAACTCCTCTTACTGTACAAATTTGCAAATAATTGTTTCTTCATTTATCCGAATCCTTAGCTGAAATCCCTACCTATCAAGACACCTAACGATTTGAAATAATGTGGACTGAAAAACCAAATTCCTACACGCGACGCATTAACAGTTTTGAAAGATTGGACACAAAAATTTAGAAAATAAAATGAATTAAAAAAAGTATTTTTATGTCCAGTCTTTAGATATATAACACCGGTTCAAAGCTACAATATTCCTGTTGATCAAACCCTAACTGACTTAACCGTAATCAATTTAAACACTTACTCGATCTATCTTGGCATCTTGAACTATGTTGGCCTACCTGAATTACTTGAGATTTGCTAGAGATGCTGCTGAATCTTTGCTGCGACTGCGCCATTTCCGTTCACGTTATATTAAATTATTATTTAAACGCGCAATACAGTTAAAAATAGGTCAGAAAAAATAATTTAATAAGCTCCACATTGCATATTTTCTGATAATGGATCACAAATTTCACAACAGAAGTTTGGTCCACATAGCATGCTTCAAGGCACACATGGCTTACATCAGATCTCTGAAGTTTCAATTGAATCCATTATACTAACATGCTTTTATGTAAAGCTTAAAATATTATTTGTGGATGAAACAATGAAGGAATTTATATTATTTTCTAAAGAGCATTGAGAAGTAAAGTTATGTAATCAATTAGTAAGCTTTAGTATGTTCAAATTTGTTGAAAGTAATGAGGAAATAACTAATCTGTGTCAAATTAAGAACTGTCACTGTTGTTGGAAACAATTTGGTCCGCTTTAAAAACGTCAAATATTTTTGTTGAAATGTCAATAATATTCAGAAATATTAAATCTGCATCTAAAACTGTCAAATTTAATCCATAAACATGGCATGGCTGTCAAAATAATTAATTAAATGTGAAAATTGTCAAAAATATATTAAATTTTAGCTTTATTCCAAGAAAACAAACTTGAAGTATACAGATAAAAATGACAGTTGCCACAAAATGTCAAATGATTGTTTGGTTGAGCAATAAAATTATTAATTCGCATCAGAAACAAAGTAAAAATTGCAGTATTACATTTTTTTAATAAAAAAAATTTATGTCAAACTTCAACTATGGTCAAATTGTTGTTTCAAACCATATCACTTTCAGTAGAAACTTCAAATATCAATTAAATGTCAAAAACTTATAAAAAAATCATTAATCTATATCTAAAACTGTCAAATTTAATCCAGAAACTTCAAATTGTTGTTTCTGTAGAAATATCAGACACTCAACTTCATAAATTATTAAAATATTCAGATTTGTAACAAAATTTTATTCAAAAAGTTAGTACTCGGTCCAATAGTAAATTTTGATTAAATTTTCATGACTTTTTAGCGGAAAAAATTGTAAATATTTTTTATTAATTTTCAAATTTCAATGAAATCTCTAAAAATTGCTGCAAACTATTTAAAAATTCCCCCCTCCCCTTCTCCTCTGTCAAGTATTGACTCTTAACCTAATCTATTTAGAATGCATATTTTTTGCCATTCCAACCTATCTAAATCACTGGGTTCAGCATGACCTCTACTAATTAGTGACGTGGAGAGTTGTCTAGGGTTCAAATCCATTCCAATTAGAATACTTGGCCTACCTGAAACAGTCTATTACTGCAACAGTAAGGTAACAAGTTAATTCCTGCTCTTATTAATTATTATTAAAGTTAATATTTATTTCGCTTATGATACCACTGATGTGATGACCACACAACAAGCAGTATCGGCATAATGGTTGATAGCCAGGTGACAATTACGTGCACGTCTAATCAACCCACCAACCACAAACTGAGAGCAGCCAAAGGACGCTTAACCAATTGACAGCTAGCTTCACTCCTAGCAAAAACTTAGCCCAGAGATCGACCGCCTTGGAAGCAGACTGATCAATAAGTGGCCCAAAATGAATAGAAATTTAATAATAAATTAATATGTTTGCATAGTCTAAAATAATTAAATCTAATTTGAAACTAATTGATTACTAACAAAAAAATTCAATCCGCCCCTGAATTTTTCTTTTAATATGGTCCTGGATAATACTGGTTGAACTAAATAATGCTAAATACTAAACTAAATTTAATTAACAGAAGCAATAGAAACATTGCATTGTATAATATAATTATTATCAACCTAACCTAACCTAAATAAATTAACAAAAAACCTATTTAAATCTGTATTATTGATACAAGCTAACCCACAATGTTTTTATTAATAATTGTAGCTTTGTTGCAAACCTAAACCAACCTAATCAAGCCTAAATTGGCACAATTACAATTAAAAATTCAGTCACAACTACAAACAAAATATTTAAATGCAATAAAACCCAAAAAAAAAAATTAACAATTTTTTAAATTTCATCAATAATTTTAATCAAAATCAAAGCTTATTATTAATTACATAAATATAAAATTTTAATATATAAAGCCAATTATTAACATTTGATCCAATTCAATCAAAATTAACAAACATTCTACTCACAAATCACAAAATTTAATTTGACAGTCAAGATGCCAACACAAAATTTTCTGACCAATTTTTCCTGTGCTGGCTTGGGCTTTCCGAATCTCAACGCCAACTTCATTCCGATGCCGATTTTAAAACTTTTTTAAAACACATTTATTTCACTTTTCTTTAATTTTTCGACGAAAATCTCGCGGCCACGGCACGGGTTAATTAATTACTTCGCATTAAACACTCCCGGGCCTCAATCAGGCTCAAAAAACACGGACCGAGAGTCAGACATGCGTGCAGTCGAAGGCACCGCTAAGTACTGGAAATTTCCAGAATTTTAGCAAGATGGCCGACTTTTTTCACGAACTTAGCCGAAGTGAATTATTTAATAAAAAACGATTTTTACCCTTATGGAAGGCGATTTATGGATTAATATTCAATTTAATGCAACTAAAAAGATGGAATTTTCCAAATATATTTCCAAAACTATTCTATGCGAATAATTGACAAACTTAAAACTACTTAAAATAAAAGTTTAACTATTAATGTGTATTTGAATTAAACTAAAATCTTAGAACTCCTAGTTTATCTCAAAACAATCTAAATATTTTATTTAACTGAGTTATTAAAGTTTTTATATCAAAATTCAAAAATTCATTCCTGCTTTATTAGTAAAAAAATAATGATGAAATTTGCACAGGTTATAAGAAAGGATCCATCCAATTATTAGAATTCTAAAAAATAATTATAATTGTAACATTTTAAACTCAAAATTTAATTTAATTAAATTCATATTTTTTAATTTAATAAGAATACAAAGCAATCCCTATTTTACAACTATAAAGATACATCTTTTCTACAAAAAATTAAATTTTTAAGTTGAAAATGTTTATTTAAACAATTTTTATTAAAAGTTCAGACCTTAAAAAAATCACTTTAACATAGCTTCATTATTATAGTATATACATCATTTTAAAGCCTCAAATGTCTACTTTCCAATGATTTTATAAACAAAGCTTTAAAATCAATACAGATTTTCCTATATTTATTTGATTGATTTATGATATAATTCAACCCTCTACATTAGTAGAGATACTTATCTCCTAAACAGCATTATGGATTAAAGTTAAGGGTTGCAAATTGATTTGTTTGTACAATAATTAGGTTTTAATCATAAAAATTGCAGGAAATGTTAATGATTTTACAATTTCTTACTGGAGATTTTTGACTTCAAATTTTATTGAATTTAATCATGCTTATATTAATGTGATGTGTTTTGGGTAGTTTTATACAACAAAAATTATGATAGGATGCATTTAAGGGCTTCAGTAAGCAGATTTCAAAATTAATTTTAAAATACTGTACATAACCTCAAAATACAAAATTTGATTCAAAAATGCTTTTTAGTTAAACAATTTTGATTCAATTAAATCTTATAATTGTAATTTGAGAATAAAATAGATTATTTTGTGCATAAATATATGTTTCGGTTGAGTTTTATTAAAATTGATGTTATTTAATTCTTTGCATGCTTACTACACAGTAACCAAATTATAAAATTGCATTCTCTTTAGGGAATCATCATATTTTTACCCATAGTTTTGTATGTGCTTAACAAATTTTACATTGATATTGCTTATTTTACGATGCAACTATTCACTTTATCGAGTAATTTGTAAATAACTCAAAATTTACAAAATTAACTAAAAATCTGATTAGTGCATAGTAAATATGAGCCAAAACTGCTTCAAATTGGTGTATAATACACTATTTTGTTTATTATAATAGCCAAGTTACAATTACAAGCTACGATTATGTTCGGTTTGTAAAATTTTCTGATTTGTAACAATTGTTTACGGATAGTCATATTGTGTGATGCAGTGTTAACTACATAATAGCATAATACTTAATTCACAAAGTTAAAATTGAACATAACATTCTTAATATACATGAAAATTAATAAAAATCATCAAAATAATTTTCTAAATTTATTTTTATTTCCAATCAGTTTTAACATATAATTTATATTAAGTTTGAACAAAATAGGAAAGTTGTGCAGTTATTTATTGCAATTTTATAGAATTTTTAAGAATTTTCTTATTTTGTAGTTAGTGTTTTTAGCAATTTGTCATTGGTAGCATTGCTGAGCAATAGGAGTTGTAGCACGCTTCACTTTTATTTCTGCGTATAGGCAACCAACATTGCTTTATTAAACTATTTGGAAAATGATTTCTTATTTAGATTCATTGAATTATTTTTAATTTGTGAAAATGCTATTTTAGTAAATTAAATTGCACCTGTATTAGTGTTGTTTGAACTAATTTTAAAACTATCCGATATTTAAACTATAACTCTTCCTGTTTAGCGCCAAGTCATGAGTAGTTGAGTGTCTTTAATTCTTTATTGGATGCACTTGATTGTTGTTTTGTAATTATATAAATATTTTGTCGGCAAAAAGGCCAAAAAAAAAAATTTACAAATTGTATTTGGAAATGATAACAAAACATCGTCTAGAGTAGACGGCTGCATACGGCACAACACGATAATTTTCTTGCTTCCTATTTGTACTAAAAGACTTCTAAAACTTTCAATTTTTCGATAACAAACACTTGGGCAGGTGGGTCGGCACTCCAGTTTAAATTACTTGCTGCTAGTCATAATCTAAAGTGACCCAACCATCCCCTCAAGTGTTGGCCATTAAAAAATTGGTTCACCTTTTCCTTTTTGGAAAAAAGGAGTTAATATTAAAAATACGAGCAAGGTTGAAGAAATTATAGTTTTCTTGATCGCAAACACTTGGGCTGGTGAGATGAACTCAAGTATAAACTGAGTCTTGCTTTATTGTTAAATTACTTTGTCCCGCCCACCCACCCAAGTGTTGGTGATCCAGAAATTGGCTAATCCTCAATTGTTGATGGACATTTATTAAAAATACGAACAAGATTGAAGAAATTATAATTTTCTTGATTGCAAACACTTGGGTCGGTGAGATGAACTCAAGTATAAACTGAGTCTTGCTTTATTGTTAAAATAATTTGTCCCGCCCATCCACTCAAGTGTTGGTCATTCAGAAATTGGCTAATCCTCAATTGTTGATGAACATTTGTTAAAAATACGAGCAAGGTTGCAGAAATTATAATTTTTTTGATCACGAACACTTGGGCGGGTGGATTGTTCACAAATATTAACCATATTGCGTTTTATTACTGAAATACTTTGTCCCGCCCACCCTCCCAAGTGTTGGTAATCCAGAAATCGGCTGTTGATTGAAATTTGTTAAAAATACGGGCAAGGTTGAAGAAATTATAATTTTCTTGATCGCAAACACTTGGGCCGGTGAGATAAACTCAAGTATAAACCGAGTCTTGCTTTATTGTTGAATTACTTTGTCACGCCCACCCACCCGAGTGTTGGTGATCTAGAAATTTGCTAATCAACAATTGTTGATTAAAATTTGTTAAAAATACGAGCAAGGTTGAAAAAATTAAAATTTTCTTGATAACAAATATTTGAGCTGGTGAGCATACACTCCAGTTTAAATTACTTGCTGCTCATCATAATCTGAAGTCACCCAACCATCTCTTCAAGTAATATTTTAGTTAGCGGAGGAGGGGAAGGGGGATTAAAAAACTAATCAGTGAACATTGAATTGAAGGCAAAATAAGTTGTAAATATTTTGTAAGTAATTTTTTTACCCTGAATGGAAGTTGGAGCGGAGTGGTGAAGTATTTTGGTTAAAGAAAGAGGAGGGCGAGTAAATAATTTAAAAACGGTAATGAAGTAAATAAATACTTTAACAGCAAAGTCTTGGAGATGCGCGACTGTAAAATAATTTTATATTTGTACAGATTAGTTATTGTTGGAGTGGACGGGAGAAGTTAACATATTTAAAGACTATAAATATCATTGAACAAAAACGTCATTTGGATGGCGTAGTCGTAAACAAATTTAAAGCGTTTATGCAAACTTTGTCAATGTTTAGAGAGGAAGGGGGATTTAATTTAATTGAAGAATTATAACATTTGTAAACGGAATTGTTACATCTGCCAGTCTTAAAAAAAAGTTAAAACATTTCATAGCTGTTTGGATTTAGAGAAGGGGAGTGCGGGGGGGGGGGGGGGGGGGAAGAGACTTTAAAAAAGCATGTTAGTAATGTTTTCTTTGCGCCAACCACTTGGATGTTTTTTAGATTTTGAGCATATTAGCGGTAGAAAATATGAGGGGGGGTAGCAGTGGGTAAGGAAACGCCACATGTCTTACAATCTTTATTAACAAATTTAAATTGTTTGCATAGTTTTGTCTCTCTCTTTTTGACATTAAAAGGAGAGAGAGGGTCAAATATAAGATTAAAATAAAGAAAATAATAACTATAACTTATAAATTTTATTTTTAGCTGGCAATAAGTCTAACCCCTCCCCATCAACATCGACAAAACTATACAAACATTTAAGTTCTTACAAATATCGAAATATCGCTACTACAACCAAACTTTGAAATTCATAAATTAAATCCAAGATATTAATCTCTGCATAAATGGTCTTTATGAAAATATAATTTGCCTTGCATCGATTGTTTCAAATCGTAATGCATTTATTGAAGTGAGGGAGGGGGGGTAATGTTTTTGTTAGTTGACCCAAGTATTCGTTATCAAATGATTGGATGTTTGACCTTTCTGCAAATGTCAAAAGTCATTTTATCACAAGAGAACTTCTTCACGACTAACACGTGGGTGGGTGGGCCACTCCAATCCAATCTACTGACACGGTATCATGCTATGGGGTGACTCACCCACCTACCCAATTATTGGTTGTTAAGAGATTTAATGTTTCACCTCTCTGCAAAAGTTATTTTGTCACAAAACATGGTTGTGATCCAATCTCTTGATAACCAACACTTGGGTGGGTGGGTGAGTCACTCCAATCCAAACTACTGACTCTGTCATAATATGGAGTGACCCACCCACCCACCCAATTGTTGGTCATCAAGAGATTGAATGTTTGACCTCTTTGCGAGGGCCATAAGTTACTTTGTCACACGAGACGGTCGTGATCCAATCTCTTGATAACTAACATTTGGGTGGGTTGGTGGGTTACTCCAACCCAAAATACTAACTTTTTATTATGGTATGGTAGTGAATGTTTGACCTCTCTGCGAGAAATAGAAGTTATTTTATCACAAGAGACGGTCGTGATCTAATCTTTTGATAACTAACATTTGAATGGATGGGTAGGCCACTCCAAATCAAACTATTGACTTGATATCATGCTATGGAGTATCCCTCCCATCCACCCAATTGTTGGTCATCTAGAGATTAAATGTTTCATCTCTTTGCGAATGTCAGAAGTTGTTTTTGTCGGAGAGACAAAGAGACGGTTGTGATACAATCTCTTGATAACTATCACTTGGGTGGGTGAGTGGGCTACTCCAATTTAAACTACTAACTATCATAATCTGGAGTGTCCCACTCACCTACCCAATTGTTGGCCATCCAGAGAATGAATGTTTGACCTCTTTGCGAATGTTAAAAGTTATTTTTGTCACACGAGACGATCGTGATTTAATCTCTTGATAACTAACACTTGGGTGGGTGGGTAGGCTACTCCAATCCAAACTACTTACACGGTTTTATGTATTGGAGTGACCCACCCACCCACCCACCCACCCAAGTGTTGGTCATCCAGAGCTTGAATGTTTCACCTTTCTGCAAAAGTTACAAGTTATTTTGTTACAAGAGATGGACGTGATCTAATCTCTTGCTAACACTTGGGTGGGTGGGTGGGTCACTCCAAGCCAAACTACTGACTCTGTATTATGATATGGAGTGACCCACCCGTCCACTCAATTGTTGGTCATCTAGAGATTGAATGTTTGACTTATTTGCGAGGGTCAGAAGTTACTTTGTTACACGAGACGGTCGTGATACAATCTCTTGATAACTAACACTTGGGTGGGTGGGTGGGTCACTCTAATCCAAACTACTGACACGGTATTATGCATTGGAGAAGAAGAAATTGAATGTTTGACCTCTCTCTGAGTGTTAGAAGATATTTTGTCACAAGCGACGGTCGTGATCCAATCTCTTGAAAACTAACACATGGGTGGGTGGATGGGCCATTTCTATCCAAAATATATTGATTTGTTATCATGGTATGGAGATAAAGAGTGTGGGTTATCAAAAGATTAGATATCACTTCCTCCTTTTTGTACTAAAAGACATCTAAAACTTGCAGAGAGGAAAGATTTCTAATTTTTTAATAACAAAGATTTGTAAACTACTCATTGGTAATTATAATCTGGAATGACTCACCTATTTTTCTAAGTTGATTTTTTTTTGGTTTTTTTACAATAACTCAGCAACAAGTAGGGGTTAATACAATTTTGATTAAACAAATTTATTAAAAATTTAATGTTCTATAAATTAATTTTTATGAATTTTGTTTGTAAAGTTGGTATTAAAAGAGAAACAAACAAAAAAAATTAAAAAAGATTTTCTTAAAATAACTCTCTCTTTTTTTGACTAGGATTTTTTTAATTTCAAGAAAAAAAAGTCGGTTCTTTTGCATTTCCTGACGTAAAATGAACCCCTGATTACGATTTTGGGGGTGCGACTCCGATATTCTTGCGTTTTGAAGGGCAAAAAAGGCACTAAACGGTGAAGGACAGGGGCACAATTGCATCTGAGGGTAGCTAAGACTCATCTAAATTCCCGCCAAACGGGAAGTTCATAGGTCAAAGGGTTTTCCTTCGGCGATCGACGAAAGTTTCAGTTTTATCGCCAATACGTACTTAAGCTTACGTCGCCACACTAAAATTTGCAAATGTGGACCAATGTTGGTAATTTCTTGGTTACTGGGGTAATTTGGACCCCTGATTACGATTCCGGTATCGCCGTTTTGATATTCTCAACTGTTCACCTTATAATTCATAGCAGATCTACTGCTAGGTTTAGATCTACTTCTAGATCGTAGCCTGGACTTATTTTTGGATCCCGACTTGCTTCTACTTCTGGATCTAGACTTGCTTCTCGAACCGGACTTGCTTCTGGATCTGGACTTGCTTCTAGAACGGGACCTATTTCTGGATCCGGATTTGTTTCTAAATCTTGATCGACTTTCGCTTTTGGCTTTGCTGTGCGATCTATTTTTAGATCCTGATCTACTTTTCGATCGCGATTTTAATTGACTGGATTCAGATGAGATGTGTCTTCTGCGTTTTTTACCGGCGCTTTGGTTGTTGATATTGTTTCTTTGAAAACAATGCGACTTTTTTGTTTGGCGCTGAGACCATCGTCTTTTTTAATATCCTTCTTCTTACTCTTCTTTTCGCGCGGTTTTATTGGTCATTTTTATTTTATTTTCAATGTTTTTTGCAATCTTTTGACAATTTTCATTTCAGATTGTATTTTTTAGTATACCTTTATCTTTTTTCATTAATTTTTATACTATTTTTAACTTATTTCATTTGTTTTTCACATTGTTTTGACCGTTTTTCTTTGTATTTTGTAATTTTTTGTATATTTTCATTAAATTTACTTTGTTTTTCGGTAATTTTTATTTCATTTTCATTGTTTTTTTTTCGATATTGGACGTTTTTACTAATTTCTGCAACGTTTTAACCGTTTTCATCTACATTTTGTAGTTTTTTTATATTTTCTTTTGATTCGCGTTGATTTTTAATAATTTTCAATGTTTTTCATCTGGATTTATGCCGTTATTTGCAATATTTTAACAGTTTTTAACCCAGATTGTTTCTTCTAGTATATTTTCATTGTTTTTTAATGTTGTATCAACATTTTTTATTTGTTTTTGACACATTTTCATAATGGTTTATGCATTTTTGTTAGCATTTTGTAGTTTTTTAATGTTTTCATTTAATTTGCTTTGTTTTTCATTAATTTTCATTTTATTTTTTCAATTTCTGTAATTTTTTGACAATTTTTATCTGCTGATTGTGTTTTTTTTGTATATTTTCTTCCTTTTTCTTCCTTTTTCTTCATTTTTCATTTTAATTTCAATGTTTTTTATTTGTTTCTCATTAATATTTTACTAATTAAAAAAACGATAATTTTCTTCTACATTTTGTAATTTTTCATATATTTTTATGCAATTTGTTTTGTTTTTCATTTATTTTTATCTAAGTTTTGTGGTTTTTCATTAAAAATACTTTGTTTTTTGGTAAGTTTTATTGTTTTTCATCTGTTATTTGCCGTTTTGTACTAATGTATCTAATGTTTTTACCATTTACGTCTGCATTTTGTGTTTTTTGTAATTTTGTTTTTATTTTCATTAAATTTACTTTGTTTTTCGGTAAATTTTATTACATTTTCATTGTTTTCCATCTGATATTTGCCGTTTTTCACTATTTTTTGCAATGTTTTGGACATTTTCATCTGCCTTTTGTGTTTTTTTCTAATTTTTATTAAATTTACTTTGTTTTTCGGTAATTTTTTCATATTTTCTTTTCATTTGCGTTGTTTTTTAACAATTTTAATTTTATTTTTAATTTTTTTTACTGTTATTTACAATATTTTCACAGTTTTTAACCCAGATTGTTTTTTTAGTACATTTTCATTAATGTAAATTTTTATCAATATTTTTCATTTGTTTTTCACTTATTTTTATGATGTTTAGGCCATATTTGTTTGCATTTTGTGGTTTTAAGTACAGTTCTATTTAATTTGCTTGTAATTTTTTGACAATTTTTATCTGTTTATTGTGTTTTTTATTTAATTTTTATTTTAATTTTAATGTTTTTCATCTGAATTTTAATAATTAAAATTATACTATAATACTTTCACCTGAATTTTTTGGTTTTTCATACTTTTTCACGCAATTTGTTTTGTTTTTCATTCATTTTCATTTAATATATGTCGATGTTTACTAACATTTGCAATGTTTTGACCATTTTCATTTGAATTTTGTGTTTTTTCATTAAATTTACTTTGTTTTTCGGTAAATTTTCATTAATTTTTATCTGATGTTTGCTGTTTTTCACAATTTTTTGCAACGTATACACCATTTTCATCTGCGTATTTTGTGTTTAAACATACTTTCATACTCCAGATCATGATTACCATTGAATAGTTTGAACTAAAGTGGGTTTTGGTGCTTGGTTTAAAATTATAAGGCTGGATTTTGCCAATTTTGATTTTTTATAATTAGATTTTTGCATTTTCTAACAGTTTATGATCAAATGTTGATGATTTCTTACAATATTTTTATACTTTATGACCGGATTTTGCTATTTTTAATGTACTACAAATAGAATCAGTTTAAAGTATTTGATAGTAACCATAATCTAGAGTAACCCACCCAACCGCTCAAATGTTGGTAATTAAATAATGGGACATTACTTTACTTTACTCTTTGGACTAAAGTTTTTCTAAAACTTGCAGAGGAGAGATTTCTAATTCTTTGATAACAATCGGTGGGTGGAATAATAAATCTTTTGATAACCAACAGTTGGGTGGGTAGGTGGGCCACAGTAGAAGAAGCTACTCGCACACAATTTGAACTTTGTTCCCGCCCGCCCACCCTAACGTTTGTCATCAAGGAACTTGTTGTAAGCTAATCGTCTGTTGTATTGCTAGCAACTTACACAAATGGTGGGTGAAATGTTAAATATTTTGATCACCGACACTTGGATGGGTGGGTGGGTCACAGTAGAAGAAGATTCCCGCCCACAATTTAAACTTGGTTTCCGCCCGCCCACCCAAGCATTTGTCATCAAGGAACTTGTTGTAAACTAATCGTTTCTTGTATTCTTAGCAACTTACACAAACGGTGGGTGGAATAATAAATCTTTTGATTATAAACACTTGGGTTGGTGAGTGGGCCACAGTAAAAAAAGCTACCTGCCCACAATTTAAACTTGGTTCTTGTCCACCCATCCATGCGTTTGTCATTAAGAAACTTGTTGTAATTGAGACTTCTAATGTTTGCAAAATGAAGAAACTTTTAGTTTTTTGATAACAAACACTTGGGCGGGTACTGGAGTAGACCAACCCACCCGCCCAAATGTTGCTTATCAAAAGATTGAATATCACCTCCTCCTTCTTGGACAAAGATACATCTAATGCTTGCAAATAAAAGAATTTTTAATTTTTTTTTTAACAAACATTTGCTTGGGTGTTTTGGAGCTCTAGTATAAATATATACTCATTGGTAATCATGACCTGGAATGACCCACCTACTTTTTTAAGTGTTGGTCATTAAACTTCTTACAATAACTCAGCAAAAAGTAAGAATTAACACAATTTTGATTAACCAAACTTGTTAAAAATTTAGTGTTCTATAAAATAGTTTTAATAAATTTTGTTTGTAAAGTTGGTATTAAGTGAGTTATTTTGAAAAGTGCAACAAAAAAAGTAAAAGTTTTTAGATTTTCTTAAAAAAACTCTGCAACAAGTAAGAATTTATCAAATTTCAATGCAGAAAACTTGTTAGAAATTTTGTTTTCTATAAAATAATTTATATGGTTTTTGTTTGTAAAGTTAGTATTAAGTGAGTTATTTAAAAAAATCTAAGTTGAAATTTTTTAAACTAATTCCGCAACAACTATGACAAATAAGGTTTGTTTCACTTAAAAATTTGTTTAAAACTGGAGTTACTAATGCAATTTGACAAATTTGTAAAAAAAAATAATTGAGGGGGCTCGAGCCCCCTTCTTCTTGCTTTTGATGCTTATAGGCTAAATAAGCAATCATTAGACCACAACCAGATTATCTGTTCATAGTAAGCAATGAATTATGTAGATCAGCTGATGGGGCCCCCTTACCAAAAATGTATTATTTTTTAAAACACATTTTAAAGGTTGCCTGATTTCAAGAGAACAATAAATATGTAATCAAATATATCAAACCAGAAATGGGCCTCAAAGAAGCCCTACAACATCTTTAAATTATGTACGTAATAAAGTTGGTAATTTTATCGGTGGAGGCTCAAAATTGTTACTCACCTAACATATCAAACCCGTAAATCACAAATATTGTATTGGTTTTGCCCAATTTGTGCATTTTCATACAAAATTTTGTAAAAGTATTTTTGAGGTTAGCAAATGGGGCCATTCCCATACTACAAAAATGAAGCTAGGTAGAGACTTGGTGTTATTAGAATCAAGCATAGATCAGACAAGGAATGAGAATATGATACTAATTTGCTAAAAGTAGTCGTTGAGGTTAGTGAAGGGGGCCCTTCTCGTAGCGTGCAAGCGGAACCAACTAGAGATTTGGTAGTATTAGAATCAAGCATAGGCTATGCCAGAATTGTAAATATAATACTAATTTCCTACTAAGCTTGCTAAATGTACTCATTGAGGTTAGTGAAGGGGGCCCTTCTCATAGTATACAAATGGGGCCAGCTAGAGACTTGTAACTTTAAGAATTAAGCATAGGCTATGCCAAGATTGCAAATATAATACCAATTTGCTACTATACTTCCTAAATGTACTCATTGAGGTTAGTGAACGGGCCCCTTCTCATAGCGTACAAATGGGGCCAACTAGAGACTTGTTACTTACAGAATCAAGTATAGACCATGCCAGGATTGCAAATATAATACTAATTTGCTACCATATTTACTAAATGTGGCCATTGAAGCTAGTGAAGGGGGCCATTCTCACAGCATACAAATGGGGCTGAATACAGATGTGATTCTTTCAAAATCGTACAAAGTTAACCCCAGGAATGCAAATATGCTATTGCAATTGCATAATTTTTACGTTTTCATACAGTATTTAATAAATGTACAAATTGAGGTTAACTAATACTGCGATTGCCGTATCACAAGAATGGGGCCAATTCAAGACTTGCAACTTTCAGAAATGCTTTAACTAAATAGGAAGCATGTTTTCATAAACCTAATTAATCATTTGAAGCTAAAAATTTAATTGTCAAAATTGCATATATTTGCATAATTAATAAACCAACTTCTACTTAATATATTAAAAATCTAATTAATACATTCTGATCCTAATAATTAAACAATAATTCTGTATTAATTTCAATTTGATTGAAAAATGTTTAATATTTTTAATTAACATTTTTGTTTATATATAATCGGAATCTAATCCAATCGGAATAAGATTATAACCATCTGAAAGCTGAGATTTTTCTGTATCGGTTTCTTTAATGGCGAGTCTCAAAAGTTCCGTTTTCATGATGAAAATGCAATTTGTAATTTAAATAAAATAATAATTTTGGTCGTTGGTGTGACGTCAATGCCGAGGGTATAAATTCGCGCACGACGCCGAGCGAGCTCAGTCAGTGTTAGTCGGTCGAAATGTGCGGATGTGCTGTGTCGTGCTAGATGGTTCCTGCCGGTGGATCAAAATTGTGAAGTGCATTTAATACGGATTAATTATTTATTAAAGGTAATTGATTTCTATATTGCGTTTTCATTATGTAATAGTTAATAAATTTTATTTGATGGTTTGATTAATTGCGTCTCATTTATATTTTTGTGGGGATTTTTTTATAAGTATTACATTTTCCAATAAATAATTTTTTATTTGTTTCTTGAATTTAATTAAATCTATTTATATTTGTAACCGGATTAATACGCATTTAATTATTACTGCTTTTCATAATAATTTTGATTTGATTTAGGGATTTTTCTGAAATATCTAATGTTTTATATGAGTGTTTGTGACCAAGAAAATATAATTTCTTCAACTTTGCGCATATTTTAGTGTTCATATACAATTTTTTTCAGCCAATCTCTTGATGATAAACACTTAAGTAGATGGATGGGTCAAAGTAGTTCAACATTAAATCGTGACTTGGTTTATACTTGTGTTCCACTCATCTACCAAAGTGTTTGTGATCAAGAAAGTTATAATTTCTTCAACAATTGTTGATTAATCAATTTTTTCTTTTTATATTTGTATCCTGCTTACCCGCCCAAGTGTTTGTGATCAAGAAAATTTTTATTTCTTTAACTTTTTTCATATTTTTGTGGATCACCAACAGTTGGGCGGATGGACGGGCCTGACTATTTCAACTATAAAGCGTGATTTGGTTTATATTTGTGTCCCACCTACCCACCCATGTGTTTGTGATCAAGAAAATTTTGATTTCTTCAACTTTTTGCATATTTTTTACAAATTTCAATCAACAATTGTTGATTATCCAATCTTTGGACAATCAACAATTGTTAATTAACCAATTAGCCTAAAGTAGTTCAACAATAAAGCGTGATTTGCTTTATACTTGTGTCCCGCCCACCCACCCAAGTGTTTCTGATCAAGAAAATTATAATTTTTTCAACTTTTTGCATAGTTTTGAAACATTTTTATCAACAATTGTTGATAAGCTAATCTCTGGATCACCAACACTTGAGTGGGTGGGCGGGCCAAAGTAGTCCAATAATAAAGCAAAATATGGTTTATAGTGTCCCACCCACCCGCCCGAGTTTTTGTGGTCAAAAATAATACAATTTCTTCAACCTTGCTCGTATTTTAACAAATATGAATCAACAATTATTGATTAGCTAATTTCTGGATGACCAACAGTTGGGTGGGTAGGCGGGTCAAGGTATTTTAACTATAAAGCAAGACTCAGTTTATACTTGAGTTCATCTCACCGGCTCAAATGTTTGCAATCAGGAAAATTTTAATTTCTTTAGCTTTCCTTGTACTTTTATGAAATGAATGTCCATCAACAATTGTTGATTAGCCAATTTCTGGATTATCAACACTTGGGTGGGCGGGCTGGACATAGTATTTCAACAATAAAGCGCATTATGGTTTATACTTGTGTCCCACTCACCCACTCAAGTGTTTGTGATCAAGAAAAATATAATTTCAGTTTTTTGCATATTTTTGACATTTGTCATTCAACAATTGTTGATCAGCCAACACTTGGGTGGGCGGGCGTTTCTGTTGTTTTCAATGTGACACTTGGGCGGGCGGGCGGGCGGGCTTGAACAGTTTAAAAATATTGAGCCGGTGGTTTGATACAGTGTTCCCGCCCACCCACCCAAGCGTTTGTTATCAAGAAATTTGCTTATTCTCACACTTGTTGCGTTTCTGCTGTTTTTAATGTGATAGATTGAATGACAATTGCCACTAATACGTTAGAGGTGGGCAAATTAACAAATCGTTTGATAACTAACACTTGGGCGGGTGGGCTGGAACACATTTTAAAAATTTTGGGCCGGTTGAAGGTTGTGAAAAAACTTATAATTTTTTCTAGGATTGTTTAAACCAAAATTCTTGAAAAATGTTGTAGGTTATTCTTAGTTTCTTCAAAACTTTGAAAAGTGGTTATATTTTATTCTAGCCTTGTCCAAAAGCTTTCGTAAAAGTTATCTCATTCTAAATTAAACAAAACTGTTAAAAATGTTATAGGTTGTCCAAAAGTTTTGAAAAATGTCATAGCTCATTCTAGGTTTGTCCAACATTTTTGAAAAATATAAATCATTCTGGGCTTGTTTAAAACTTTATTCTAAGTTCAAAATGTCTGAAATATGTTATAGTTTATGTAAAAGTTTTGAAAAAAAATTATTCTAGATATAACCAGAACTGTTAAAAAATGTGATAGGTTATCTAAAAGTTTTGAAAGATGTCATAGCTCATTCTAGGTTTGTCCAAAACTTTTGAAAGCAATAATAGCTTAGCTTATTTTAAGTATGTCCTGTCCAAAAAATTTTAAAACTTTTAAAAAAAGGTTATAGCTCATTCTAGAATTCTCTAAAAGTTTTGAAAAAGGTTATAGTTTGTTTTGGAAGATATCATAACTTATTTTAAGATTTCCTGAACTTTTGAAAATAAATATTCTCATTCTAGATTTGTTCAAAAGTTTTATAAAAGGTTTATAACTCATTCTAGGTTAAACCAAAGATGTTGAAAAATGTTAAAGGTTTTTCTTAATTTGTTCAAAACTTTGAAAAAAGGTTATATTTTATTTTGGGCTTTCTCAAAAGTTATAACTCATTCTAGGTTAAACCAAAATTATTGAAAATGTTGAAGGTTTTCTTAGTTTGTTTAAAACTTTAAAAAAAGATAATACTCTATTTTGGGCGTGCCCAAAAGTTAAATAAAAGTTATAATTTACTCTAAGTTAATCCAAAATTGTTAAAAACGTTATAGGTTGTCTAAAAGTTTTGAAAGATGTCATAGCTCATTCTAGGTTTGTTCAATATTTTTGAAAAAGATTATAAATTATTCCGGACTTGTCCAAAACTTTTGAAATGTGTTATAGTTTGTAAAAAAGTTTTGAAAAATGTTATGGCTTATTCTAGATTTGTCCAAAACTTTTAAAAAACGTTATAAATCATTCTAGGCTTGTTCAAAAGATTTGAAAAAAGTTAAAGTTTATTCTAGATTTAACTAAAATTATTTAAAAAAAAATTTAAGTGGTCCAAAAGTTATGAATAATTTTATAATTTATTTTAAGCTAATTCAAAACTTTTGGAAAGATTTATAAGTTATTTTAAGCTAAACCAAAATTATTGAAAACTGTTATAATTTGTTCTAGGTGTAACCAAAACTGTTAAAAATGTTATAAACTGTCCAAAAGTTTTGAAAGATGTTATAGCTCATTCTAGGTTGGTCCAACATTTTTGAAAAAAATTATAAATCATTCCAGGTTTATTCAAAATTTTATTCAAAATTTTTGAAATATGTTATGGTTTATTCTAGATTTATCCCAAACTTCTAAAAAACGTTATTAATCATTCTGGGCTTGTCCAAAAGATTTGAAAAAAGTTAAAGCTTTTTCTAAGTTTAACTAAAATTGTTGAAAAGTTGTCCAAAAGTTGACTGATGTTCTAGTTTATTCTAGGTTAGTTAAAAATGATTGAATAGATTTTTTTATTTGTTTTTGAAAATAAATTATGGATTGTTCTAGAACTGTCCACAATTTTTAAAAAAGTTATAACACATTCTAGGTTGAACCAAATTTATTGAAAAATGTTGTATAGGTTTCCAAAAACTTTTTTAATTACTTTATGCTTAGCCAACAGTTTTGAAAAAGATTATAACTTATTCTAGGGTTAACCAACATTTTTGAAAAATGTTATAAATTGTCAAAAGTAGTTGACAAATTTTCTATCTAATTCTAGGTGTGTTCAAAATGTTTGGAAAAGTTGAAACTTTCTCTAAATTTGTCGAAATTGAAATAAAAGATATACCTTATTCTAAAAGTGCTAAAAAATGTTTAAATTATTCTAGGTTTGTCCAAAATTTTTGAAAAATATTATTTGTTAGTCCAAAAATTTTATAAAAAATTGTATTTTATTCTGGAATTATTTATAAGTTTTGAAAAAGGATATTGTTCATTCTAGATTAAAGTGAAGTTGAAGAAAATTATAATTTATTGTCTAGGTTAAACCAAAATAGTTGAAATATGTCATAACTTATTCTAAGTTTGTACAAAAGTTGAAAAAGGTTATAGATAATTTAAATGTTATAGTTTGTTCAAAAGTTTTAAAAGTTTATTCTAAATTTATCCAAAAATTTTTGAAAAATTTTGTAGGTAGATTTAAGTTGTGAAAAAGCTATGAATAATGTTATAGTTTATTCTAGGCTAGTTCAAAACTAAGTTATTTTAGATCAAACTAAAATTATTGAAAACTGCTATAACTCATTCTAAGTTTAACCAAAATTGTTAAAAATGTTATAGGTTGTCTATAAGTTTTGAAAAATGTTATAGTTTATTCTAGGTTTGTGCAACATTTTTTGAAAAAAATATATATCATTCCAGGCTTGGCCAAAACTTTTGAAAAAACAAAACTTGACACTTATTGAAATCTTTTGAAATATGTTATAGTTTGAGTAAAAGTTTTGAAAAATGTTATTGCTTATTCTAGATTTGTCCAAAACTTTTAAACACGTTATAAATCGTTCTAAACTTGTCCAAAAAATTTGAAAAAGTTTAAATCTTGTTCTAAATTTAATTAAAATTGTCCAAAAGTTATGAATGATGTTATAGTTTATTCTAGGTTAGTTCAAAGCTTTTGAAAAGAGTTATAATTTATTTTAAGTTTATTTTTTTTAAATAAATTATAGAATTGTCTACAATTTTTGAAAAAAGTTAAAGCACATTTTAGGTTGAACTAAAATGATTAATAAATGTATAAATTTTTAAAAACTTTTCAAAAAAATTATAGATTAGTCTAGGCTTACCTAACAGTTTTGAAAAAGATTACAACTTGTTCTAGGGCTAACCAGCATTTTCGAAAAAAATTATAAATTGTCAAAAGTAGTTGAAAATTTTTTTATCTTATTTTGGGTGCGTTCAAAATGTTTAAAAAAGTTGTAGCTTATTCTAGACGTGTTTAAAAATGTTATAGATTGTCATAGCTTATTCTAGGTTTGTCCAAAACTTATATTTTATTCTGGAATTGTTTAAAAGATTTGAAAAAGGATATAGTTCATTCTAGATTAAAGTAAAGTTGTAGAAAATTATAATTTATTGTCTAGGTTAAACCAAAATAGTTGAAATATTATATACTTATTCTAGGTTTCTCTAAAACTATTAAAAAAGGTTATAGATTATTTTAAACTTGTCTAAAACTATTTAAAGTTATTTTAGGTTTAATCAAAATTGTTAAAAACTGTTTTCAAAGCTTGTTCTAAATTTATCCAAATTTTTTTGAAAAATGTTATAGGTTGTCTAAACTATTTGAAAGATGTCGTCATAGCTCAATTTAGATTTGTCCAAAATTTTTGAAAAAGTCATTTTGAGCTTTTCCAAATGTTATTATAGCTCATTCTTGGTTATACTAAAATTGTTGAGATTTAAAAAACGTCATAGTTTATAGGTTAGTTCAAAATGTTTGAAAACGATAGCTTAATCCAAGTTTGTCTAAAATTTTTGAAAATTGTTATAACTCATTCTAAGTTAAAATTTTTGAAAATAATTTTGCAAAAAAATATAGCTTATTCTAGGTTTCATTAAAATTGTTGAAAAATAGTCCAAAAAATTTAAAAAATCATAACTTCTTCAAATTCGATTGAAAATTTTGAAGAAAGTTGGTCTAGGTTTGTCCAACAATGTTATAGATTATTCTAGGTTTGTACACACTTTGTTCCACCCACCCAAGTGTTTGTGATCCAGAAAATTATAATTTCTTCAATTTTTTGCATATTTTTAACAAATTTCAATCAACAATTGTTTTAATTGTAATAAGCCAATCTCTGGATTACCAACACTTGGGTCAATTTCAACAATAAAACAAGTTCATACAAACAAGTGTTTGCGATTAAGAAAATTATAATTTCTTCAACCTTGCTCGTGTTTTTAACAAATTTCAATCAACAATTGTTGATTAGCCAATTTCTAGATTACCAACACTTGGGTGGGTGGGTAAGCTAAAATATTTTATTTTGGGACTTTTTAAAGAAGTTAACTTATTCTAGGATAAACCAAAAATGTTAAAAACGTTATAATTTGTTCAAAACTTTTAAAAGATGTTATAGCTCATTCTAGACTAAACCAAAATTGTTGAAAAGTGTTATAAATCTTTCTTAGTTTGTTTAAAACTTTGATAAAAGGTTATATCTCATTCTGGACTTTTAAAAAAGTTATAACTTACTCTAGGTTAAACCGAAATTGTTAAAAACGTTATAGGTTGTCTTAAAGCTTTGAAAAATGTCATAGCTTATTCTAGATTTTTCAAAAACTTTTAAAAAACGTTTTAAATCATTCTAAGCTTGTCTGAAAGATTTGAAAAAGATGAAAAAAACTTAATCTAAGTATAACTAAAATTGTTTTATGTTGTCCAAAAGTTATGAATAATGTTATAGTGAATTCTAGTCTAGTCTAAAACTTTTGGAAAGATTTATAAGTTATTTTAGGCTAAACCAAAATCATTGAAAACTGTTATAACTTGTTCTAGATTTAACCAAAATGATTAAAAATGTTAGAAGTTGTCTGAAAAATTTAAAAGGTGTCATAACTCATTCTAGGTTTGTCTAAAACTTTTGGAAAAAATTAAAGATTATTCTAAATTTGTCTAAAACTTAAAAAAAATTATAGGGCATTTTAGGATTAACTAAAATTGTTGAAAAATGTTATTATAGTTATTCTAAGTTTGTCCAAAACTGTTGAAAATGTTATTCCAGGCTCTTCCAAAAGTTTTAAAAATGTTGTTGCAGCTCATTCTTGGTTATACTAAAATTGTTGATTGTTGAGTTTTAAAAACCCTGTTAGATTAGTTCAAAACTTTTGATAACAATAATAGCTTATCCTAACTTTGTCCAAAACTTTTGAAAACGATTATAAATTATTCTATATTTGCCCAAAAGGTTTGAAAAAGGTTATAACTCATACTAGGTTAAAGCAAGTTTGTCGAAACATGTTTTTCCAAAAGTGTAGTTAACATTTTTTTTAATAATTTTGTAAAACATTATAGCTCATTCTAGGTTTAATTAAAATTGTTGAAAAAAACTTGTCCAAAAGTTTTAAAAAATCATATCTTCTTTAGATTTGATTAAAAGTTTGAAGAAAGTTTTAGTTCATTCTAGGTTTGTCCAAAACTTTTCAAAAATATTATAGATTATTCTAGGCTTGTACACAAATTTTGCAAAAACAAATGAAAAATATCTAAATGCTTTAAACATGTTTGAAGAATGTTCCCCAACGCTTTCTAAATAGTCTAAAAAAACGGATTTAAAAAAATCTCAATATGTACAAGAAAAATTTAAAATGTTGTATATTTTTAATTTTCTGAATATAATTTTGAGTTGAATTAGTTACTCAAAAATGTTTTGAGTATATTGTATTAAAATTTTGAGTTCTTACTATGCAAATTGTAGTTATAATTTATAAGAAAAATCCAAAAGTTTTAGAAAATCATAAATTATATTTCTGATTTTCGGAATACAATTTTGAGTTTAAATAGTTACTTAGCAATGTTTTAAATATGTTGTAATAAAATTTTGAGTTGCTATTATAAAAATTGTGGACTCAACATGAGTTATATGAATAAGAAAAATCTAAAGTTTTTAGAAAATCATAAATTATATTTCTCATTTTCGGAATACAATTTTGAGTTTAATTGGTTACTCAGCAATGTTTTGAGTATGTTGTAGTAAAATTTTGAGTTGCTGCTATTAAAATTGTGGACTCAACATAAGTTATATGAATAAGAAAATCAAAATTTAAAAAAAAAATTTAAATTATGTTTTTTATTTTCTGAATACATTTTTGAGTTGATTAGTTACTCAGCAATGTTTTGAGTATGTTTTATTAACTTTTTGAGTTTCTACTATGAAAATTGTGGACCCAACATGAGTTATAATGTACAAGAAAAATCCAAAAATTTCAAAAAATCTTAAATTATGTTTTTGATTTTTGGAATACAATTTTGAGTTCAATTAGTTACTGAGCATTGTTTTGAGTATGTTGTATTACAATTTTGAGTTGCTACTATTAAAATTGTGGACTCTACATAAGTTATAATGTACAAGAAAAATCCCAAAATATTTAGAAAATCATAAATTATATTTCTGATTTTTGGAATACAATTTTGAGTTGAATTAGTTACTCAGCAATGTTTTGAGTATGTCGTATTAAAGTTTTGAGTTGCTACTATTAAAATTGTGGACTCGACAGTAAATATTTTGCGGTAATGCATGAATATAAAGCAAAAATAAATGCAAGAAATTATTGAATTTTCTAATACTTATTTCTTTGTTTCAGACGATTCTAGCAGCACAGTGCGACGGAAGCTTTTATGAATTTCCATTTACAAATTCATCGCTAAACGGATATACGAACATTATACGTCCATCGCGACGCAAACTCGTTATTCATTCGTAATAGTAGGTAGTGCGGTCGGACCTACTTTGTTGTGTAATTAATTAAACCTAAATTAAAAGTGTTAGAAGAGGATAGGATTAAACATATTTATAAATTAGTGCTTGACCATTAGCGGACGTTTGTTTGCATTCAATGATTGAGTTGATCAATCGAGTTTTGAATAAATCCAATCATAAATTAATAATTTTAATAAATAAAATGTTTCGTTTGTCTATGCTGCTTAAAATAAGGTTAAATTTTAGTATTAGTAGTATATTAGTGTAGTATTAGTTTTGGTATTAGTTTAGTTTTGGTATTAGCTTAGCTTTGGTATTAGTTTAGTTTTGGTATTAGTTTAGTATTAGTTAAATTGTTGTTATTGTGTATTTGTTAGTAGTAATTAGTGGTTTGTGGTTGAGGAACAAGAATTGGCCTTATATAAGCAGCATAGGTGTTTTTCAAAATTTCAAAATTATAAATGTGTTTCAAAAAAATGATGGATTTTTTCAAATTTTGTTATTACTTTACATTTGTTTGCCCCTACATCGTTTCAGGAATTTATCGCAATAGTTTTGGAATTACTTTCTTTAAAATTCTGCATTTATTTCTTAATATTTGCAGCAAAACTATAAAACGCGTTGTTAGTTACATCATGATCCTTCAATTTAGCAAATTTTTGTGGGCTATTATAGTTTTGAAGTATGACCAACCTCATCACAGTAGTGATGATTTGTAAGCCTGACCAGGTTTTAGAAAAACCGGATCTATTGTATTGTTGAGGTTGGCCATACTGAGTCCCCATCATTTCAGACGACGCATTGCATTTTAAAGATTGGGTCCATCTTTTGAAAATGCAATGCTATCAGCGTTTGATCTAAAAAAGGTAAACTTCACTTGCACAGGGCCACAATTCCCTGATATGGGGTTTTATCTTGATGGCACAGGTTTGATTTTCAGGTTTGATCTACAAGATTGGGTATGGGTGGTATTATAGGTTGGAAGTATGACCCAACCTCATCACATTAGTGATGATTTTTAAGCCTGACCAGGTTTTCTAAAATCGGATCTAGTGTAAGAGTTGAGGCCGGCATACTAAGTCCCCATCATTTTGGACGACGCATTGCATTTTAAAGATTGGGTCAATCTTTTGAAAATGTAATGCTATCAGCGTTCGATCTAAAAAAGGGTAAACCCCTCATGCTCAGGGACACCTTCCTCTGGTCTATAGGTGGTTCGACCTTGATGGCACAGGTTAATCTTTCACTTTAGATTTACAGGATCGGATGTGGGTGGTATTATAGGTTGGAAGTATGACCCAACCTCATCACATTAGTGATGATTTTTAGCCTGACCAGGCTTTTTAAAATCGGATCTAGTGTAAGAGTTGAGGCCGGCATACTAAGTCCCCATCATTTCGGACGACGCATTGCATTTTTGAAAATGTTCTGCTATCAGCGTTCGATCTAAAAAAGGGTAAACTCCTCATGCTCAGGGACACCTTCCACTGGTCTATAGGTGGTTCGACCTTGATGGCACAGGTTAGACTTCAAGAATTGTATAATAATATTTTTATTACAGAAATCATCATTTTACAATAATTACAAATTTACAACTATTACAATTAATACAAACTATATTGAAAACAATAAACATTTAAATTTAAACTTACTAATTGGGTGTGGGTGTGGGTGCTATGATAAGTTTGAAGTATGACCAACCTCATCACAGTAGTGAAGATTTGTAAGCCTGACCAGGTTTTAGAAAAACCGGATCTATTGTAATGTTGAGGCTGGCCATACTGAGTCCCCATCATTTCAGACGACGCATTGCATTTTAAAGACTGGGTCCATCTTTTGAAAATGCATGCTATCAGCGTTTAATCTAAAAAAGGTAAACTTCACTTGCACAGGGCCACAATTCCCTGATATGGGGTTTTATCTTGATGGCACAGGTTTGATTTTCAGGTTTGATCTACAAGATTGGGTATGGGTGGTATTATAGGTTGGAAGTATGACCCAACCTCATCACATTAGTGATGATTTTTAGCCTGACCAGGCTTTTTAAAATCGGATCTAGTGTAAGAGTTGAGGCCGGCATACTAAGTCCCCATCATTTTGAACGACGCATTGCATTTTAAAGATTAGGTCAATCTTTTGAAAGTGTAATGCTATCTGCGTTCGATCTAAAAAAGGGTAAACTCCTCATGCACAGGGACACCTTCCTCTGTTCTATAGGTGGTTCGACCTTGATGGCACAGGTTTGATTTTCAGGATTGATCTACAAGATTGGGTATGGGTGGTATTATAGGTTGGAAATATGACCCAACCTCATCACATTAGTGATAATTTTTAACCTGACCAGGTTTTTTAAAATTGGATCTAGTGTAAGAGTTGAGGCCGGCATACTGAGTCCCCATCATTTTGAACGACGCATTGCATTTTAAAGATTGGGTCAATCTTTTGAAAATGTAATGCTATCAGCGTTCGATCTAAAAAAGGGTAAACTCCTCATGCTCAGGGACACCTTCCTCTGGTCTATAGGTGGTTCGACCTTGATGGCACAGGTTAGACTTACAGGTACAGGGTCAACTTACAGGATCGACTCACAGGATCTTATAATAACAATTTTTTACAATAATTACAAATTTACAACTATTACAAAACATTGAAAACAATAAACATTTAAATTCAAACTTACTAATTGGGTGTGGGTTGAATTATAAATTGGAAGTATGACCCAACCTCATCACATTAGTGATGATTTTTAACCTGACCAGGTTTTTAAAATCGGATCTAGTGTAAGAGTTGAGGCCGGCATACTGAGTTCCCATCATTTTGGACGACGCATTGCATTTTAAAGATTGGGTCAATCTTTTGAAAATGTAATGCTATTAGCGTTCGATCTAAAAAAGGGTAAACCCCTCATGCACAGGGACACCTTCCTCTGTGCTATAGGTGGTTCGACCTTGATGGCACAGGTTAGATTTTGTTATTAAATTGCGATAATTTTGGGTTTGCTTTTATTAAATGCTGAATAATATTTACAGCATTTACTATTAGAATCACTAAAACGCATTGTTAGTTACATCATAATCCTTTAATTTAGCAAATTTTAAAGGAAAGTGTTGATCAAACCATGCGTGAGTTACCCTGCATCATAAATAGCTTCCCCCCTCAAATGGAGTGAGCTTGAGGGTCGTATTTGTAGTGCAGGAACAGGGTAGGGTGTGGGTGCTATTATAGGTTGGAAGTATGACCCAACCTCATCACATTAGTGATAATTTTTAAACTGACCAGGTTTTTCAAAATTGGATCTAGTGTAAGAGTTGAGGCCGGCATACTGAGTCCCCATCATTTCGGACGACGCATTGCATTTTAAAGATTGGGTCAATCTTTTGAAAATGTTCTGCTATCAGCGTTCTATCTAAAAAAGGGTAAACCCCTCATGCTCAGGGACACCTTCCTCTGGTCTATAGGTGGTTCGACCTTGATGGCACAGGTTAGATCTTCTTTTAGGCATATGTAGGTGCAAACAAATAATTAAACTCCGTGGTCTATTAATATGAAGTGCAATCAATTGAGGGGGAAGCAGGAAACCAGTGAACTTCAATCCTCACCTTTAAGCAAGTCAAAGGTAGGTCCGGCATTGAAGGGCGCCCAGAAGCCGGGTGCCTCGTTGCATCTCATCTCTAATTCAAGATTTAAGGTTGGTCCGACTTTTGTTCGGTTTTTATATGCGCACAAGTGGGTTGGCCGGTTTTGTAATATTTTAGTAAAGTGACCATGGTCCGTTATCATGCTCCATCCCAAAATGCGTCGCGATAGGGTTGGGATCCTTTTGTGTATCAAACCTTACAATCCTTTGTTTCCGATCCTTCCCCTGCTCAAGGATTGGTACCTCGGCATGGTGAGCAGGCGTTGTTACATCAAAAGTTATAATTGTTAAATATTTTATTGTGTAATTATAAACTTTTTGTATTGTCATAGAATTTGATGTAAAACGAAACCAATCCATTGCAATATTATCATTTTTTTGTTTTAATTTCTTAACAATATAATAAACATAAATTATTTAATTTTTATTCTCACTTTAAAAATAATTTATAGCTACGCCACTGGCTTTTACAAAGTTGCTGCTTTCACACACACACGAGAATTGTTGGTTGCCTATGTTAAAAGTCTTAAAACAATCAATTAACAAATATTTTATGATGTTTATCACAGTTTAAAATCATTTTATGACGGCTTTGGAACATTTTATGACATTTATAACAGCTCAGAAACAATTATTGACTGTTTACGAATATTTTATAACGTTAATGACACTTTACAAATATTTTGTGACGTTTTTGACAGTTTACGGATATTTTTATGACATCATTTATTATATCGCACAAACATTTTATAACCGCTTAGGAACATTTATAACACGAAAATTTTATGACGTTTATAATATCTCTTAATATTTTATAACATTTATGACACTTCACAAACATTTTGTGACGTTTTTGACAGTTCACAAACATTTTATGACGTTTATAATATCTTTTAAACATTTAACGACATTTATGACAGCTCAGAAACAGTTATTGATTGTTCACATACCTTTTATAATGTTTATAACACTTAACAAACATTTTATGACGTTTCTGACAGTTCACAAACATTTTAGGAGTTTATAATATTTTGAAAACGTTTTATGACCGCTCAGGAACATTCTATAACAGTTGACGAACATTTTATGACGTTTATAATATTTCCTAAATATTTTATGACATTTATGACAGCTCAGAACCAATTATTGACTGTTCACAAACATTTTGTGACATTTATAATATCTGGCAAACATTTTATGACCGCTCAGGAATTTTATAACAGTTCAAGAACATTTTATGACATTTATAATATTTCTTAACTATTTTATGATATTTATGACAGCTCGGAAACAATTATTGACTGTTTACGAATATTTTAAAACGTTCATGACACTTCACAAACATTTTGTGACCTTTATGATATCTCTTAAACATTTTATGGCCGTCCCGAAACATTTTATGACGTTCATAATAGCTCAAGAACGTTTAATGATGTTTGTAACAGTTCACGGACATCTTATGACGTTTATGGTATCTCTTTAACATTGTATAGTAGTTCTGAAACATTTTATGACATTTATGATATCTCTTATACATTTTATGGCAGTTCGGAAACATTTTATGACGTTTATGATATCTTTTAAACATTTTATGGCAGTCCGGAAACATTTGTTAACGTTTATGATAGCTTAAAAACATTTTATGTTGTTTATGACAGTTCACTGACATTTTGTGACGTTTATGATATCTCTTATACATTTTATGGCAGTCCGGAAACATTTTATGACGTTTATGATAGCTTAAGAACATTTTATGATGTTTATGACTGTTCAAGAACGTTTGATGATATCTATGACAGTTCACAAACATTATTTAACCTTTATGACAGCTCACAGACAAGAGGTGATTGTAATATCTAATTCCTTGATGACAAACACTTGGGCGGGTGGGTGGGTCACTCCAGAACATGAGTACGGATAGTTTTTTTGTACTAGGGTTCCCAACCACCCGTCCAATTGTTAGTTATTAAGAAATTCAAAGTTTTTTTCTTTGCAAGCGTTAAAAGTCTCTATGTCAAAGGAGCTGATGATATTCAATTTTTTGATGACAAACACTTGGACTCTATATATGTATGCCTAGTAAGTAAAAAATATGTCTTGTTGCATCAAATCAGGCCTTGAATAATATGAAACTTGGACGAAATTGATTAAAAATTTGGCTTTAAAATGATTAAAAACACAATTATCTGTTTGGTAATACAAAATAAATTATAAATCCCAAAAACGGACTTAGTAAGTAAAAAATAAACAAAAATTCTGCCTAAAAAACTGATCGACTTCAGATTGATAAAAAATACAAAAATCCGGCCAAAAAGTAACAAAAAAAACAAAAATCCGGCCATATTTGGTCAACAAAATGATACGGCCTGATTAAAAACGCAAATTTATGGTAAAAAACACAAAAATCCGGCTAAAAATTGGCCAAAAAAACAAAAATCCGGCCAAATAAGCTTGAAATTTCGTTTTAATAAAATAAAATTTAACAAAATTTACTAAAAATACAATAACTAGATTATTGTATTTTTAGTAAATTTTGCTAAAATAAAATGTTGGTAAAGTTTGCTAAAAATACAAAAATCCGGCCTTAAACTAATTGAAATCATAACAAAAAACAAAAATTTTAAAAAACTGTCATAATTTAATTAAAAAAAAATAACAAAAATCCGGCTTTATGATGTAAATAATAAGTCATGTTGTATCAAAATTTGGTCTTAACAATACAAAACTTTGACAAGATTGATTATAACAACAAAAATTTGATCTTAAATTTATCAAAAACAATAATCTGGGTTGGAAACTAAAACTCGGCTAAAAATCGATAAAAATCCGGCCTGAAAAGTAAGAAATAACTGTTGCTGTATTAAAATAGTACGAAATTTTGACCAAATTAATTGAAAATACAAAAATTGGGTCTAGTTTTTTTGAAAATTTGCTACAAGATAAAAATTAAATATTGTTTCTATCAAATTGATTAAAATGTATCAAATCTATTTTTTTTTTGAAAAACTCAAAAATCCTGTTTAAAATTAATTGAAAATACAAAAATCTGGCTCTCAGATTGATTGAAAATACATAAATCCGGTCATAAATTGGTAAAAAAAAAATAAAATAGAAAAAATAAGATTTATTGTATTGAATCCGGTTTTTGATAAGATAAAATGTTGACAAAATTCACTAAAATGCAAAAATCCGGCCTTAAATTTATGATTTTTTTTTGGCCATAAATTGGTTAAAATAAATATAACAAATACTTGAGTAGGTGGGCGGGAGTCTTCTACTACCCGCCCACTTTCAATAAAATACCGCACACCGAAGTGTTAATTATTAAAAGATTGAATTTGTCACCTATTTCTTCTAATTTAGTTACAAATTACACTAGAAAAGAGGGTAAACTCTTATTTTTTTATAACAAAGACTTGGGTGGGTGGGCGGGAATTATCAGTAGAAACTACCCGCACACTTTCAATAAAATGAGTGCTTTGCCCGCACACTAAAGTGTTAGTTATTAAATGATTGAATCTGTAAATCAACTTTTTCTAATTTAGTGATAAATAGCATTCGCAAAGAGTGGTCTCGAGTCCCGAATCGCTTTGCGATTAATTGTAAATCAATTTAAGTAACTTTAAATCTACGGAGTCGCTTTGCAATTAATTGTTCGTGCAGGTTGCCTTAAGCTTTATTATAAATTGATTCAATTATGGTTTTTTGTCCGGAGTTTTATTATTTCATTAAATGTACGGTGTCGCTTTGAAATTAATTGTGTTGTGCTAGGTCGTTTCACTCTTTATTATAAATTAATATAATTAAGGTTTTTTGTACAGTTATCACTCAAAAAATAATTTATAGTTACGCCACTGGCAACTACAAAGTTGCTGCTTTCAAACACACAAGAATTGTTGGTTGTCTACGTTAGAAGTTTTTAAACAATCGATTAACGATCATTTTATGATGTTTATGACAGTTCAAGAACATTCCATGACTTCTACGACAGCTCAAACATTTTATGACATTTACGACAGCTCGGAAACAATTATTGACTGTTTACAAACATTTTAAAACGTTCATAACACTTCACAAACATTTTGTGACGTTTCTGACAGTTCACTGACATTTATAATATTCGACAAACATTTTATGACCGCTCAGGAACATTTTATAATAGTTCACGAACATTTTATAACATTTATAATATCTCTTAAACATTTTATGACATTAATGACAGCTCAGAAACACTTATTGACTGTTTACAAACATTTTAAAACGTTTAGGACACTTCACAAACGTTTTGTGACGTTTCTGACAGTTTACGGACATTTTATGACATTTATAATATCTGACAAACATTGTATGGCCGCTCGGGAACATCCATTTTAAGGTTTTTTGTCCCGAGTCGCTTTGCGATTAATCGTGAACTAATTTAACTCATTTTTAGTGGACGGTGTCGCTTCGCGATTAATTGTAAAGAGTTGTTTGCTTGTATCGCGATTATTTATTGTTATAATAAATTAAAACAATTCTAAATATGCTATAATATAAGTAGAACTTGTTTTATTTAATGTAATTTGTGTTAAATTTATTATAATACGACGCACTTGTAAATCCGATTCTTCTTGCGATAAGGTCGAATCGAATGTTGTCTTATCGCAATGCAGTAGAGACCGGAGTTTTTTCCAATTGCATTTTATTCTAAATATAAAATAAAAATATTTTCTTATCATTGCTGGGCTACAATACAAATCATTTCTAAATATAAAAATGCTTACATTTTATATTATTGAATCGAAGTGAATTAAATCATTTAATAATTAACTTCAGTATGGAGTAATTATTTCATCAATGCAATTGCAATTATAATTAAAGAGCATTTTGGTCATGAATTGTTGGTTTATTAATATTAACGCAAATTGTATTGGAAGGTCACAAAGACGTTCCGATACGAAGAAATCGAATCGGCTATCAGTTCTCTTGCTTGCTCGGCCGGATTTTTTTTAATATGCGTCGTATTAATTTAAATTTAGAACAAATAATATTATTTCTTATCACAATAGAACTTTATATTTTCCAAATTGAAACATATTGAAATGAAATTTATTTATGAATATTATTTCTTTAATATTAAACTTTAAAATTGAGCTTTACTTAAATATATTAAGCCTTTCAGCATTATTTTAAATTGGCGGCCTCACCACTTCCACTAAGTTTTAGAGTTTAATTAAATTCACACAACACTAAGGGCCGCTTGCACCACCTCGCTTAACTGCTTAAGTGCTACTTTATTTCCAAGTGGAGCTTATATTTGTTGCACCATCTGCTAAGTAGAACATAAAAACCCCTAAGTGGAACTTATCGTAAGCCAAACCTTGAGTTCGGTTTACGCATATAAGGTGCAGAATAACCTAAAATTTGCTTTACAAAATTGCATTGTCTTTGTCATTTTTATAAAAAATCTTAAAATTCTGTGTATTGCACACTAACTACTTCAAGTTACAAATGGATAGATTTTTAGATGCTCCTATTGACTAGATTTTATTCAACATACAAGTGTAGGGAGTTTTGCAGAAGTGCACATATCTACAGCATCTCGAATTATAGACAAATGCAATACTTGAATATAATTATTTTATGTCCTTTTTGAGCATTAGCAGTATGTAAAAGGTTAGGTAGCAATAAAGACTCAGATAATAATAATAATAAAAAACTTGCAAAAAAAAATGCAGAGGTTTCGGAGATTTATTAGTGCAATTATGTAAAACTTACTTATATTGAAAAGTAATATTAATTATTAATATCAAAACCACGTAAGACCCCATTTAATTAATAATCACCCATATGAGTAATTAAAAGTTTTTATTACCATTAACTAGGTCTTTTTTGCTACCTAACCTTCTATATACTGCAAATGCAATAATATTAGTTGTTCAGACGCTGTCTGCCTTCTCTGCTGTCAAAAAATATTGACAGAATAAAGCAAACTTTGATGTGTTGCCACATATATCTGTATCTTACGTGAGTGGACTTAAAATACAGTGGTGCTACAAAATATATTTTTAAGCTTCACTTGGACATAAGTGGTACTTGACTAAGGTCTAGTTTTAAGCGAGGTGGTGCAAGCGGCCCTAATACAATTGCAATTTAGTTAATTAAAATGGGACAAGAAAGACAACAAAAATACTCTGAACCAGATCATTAAGAGGAAGTGTACTGCAGAATAAATGAATGAAGAATAATTTTAACACCAACATTTTTGTGATATTAACAGATTACACACATTAAAAATAACATAATAAACCAATAAATCTAAATAAAAATCATTTCCCAAATAATTTAATGAAGCAATGTTGGCTGCTTGCCTATATGCAGACATAAAAGTGAAGTATGCTACAATTCCTATTGCTCAGCAATGCTACCAATTGCTAAAATTACTAATATCAAATAAGAAAATTCTATAAAATTGCAATGAATAACTGCAAAACTTTCCTATTTTGTTCAAAGTCAATATAAATTATATGTTAGAGAACAGATTGGAAATAAAAATTAATTTGGAAAATTATTTTTATGATGTACAAATTATTTCTATTAATTTTTATGTATACTAAGAATGTTATGTTCAATTTTAACTTTGTAAATTAAGTATTATGCTATTATGTAGTTAACACTGCATCAAACAATATGACTATTCGCAAACAATTGTTACAAATCAGAAAATATTACAAACCGAACAAGTTTATGATTCCGCGCAAGTAGTTTGGACTAGAGTGCCCGCCATAGTATTTGTGATACAATTTCTTAATCACAAACACTTGGGTGGGCGGGCGGGGATTACGCGCGAGTAGTATTGATTGGAGTGACCCAACTACCCGCCTAAGTGTTTGTGATTAAGGGATTGCAACACAAACGCTTAGGTGGGGACACAAGTTTATGATTCCGCGCGAGTAGTTTTGATTAGAGTGCCTGCCCTAGTGTTTGTGATCCAATTTTATTATCACAAACGCTTGGGTGGATGAAAGGGGACACAAGATTATGATTCTGCGGAAGTAGTTTTGATTTTAGTAGCCCACCCACCCGCCCAAATGTTTGTGATAAAGGGATTGGATTGCAAACGCTTGGGTGGTTGGGCGGGGATACAAACTTATGATTAAGCGCGAGTAGTTTTGATTGGAGTGGCCCACCCACCCGCCCAAATGTATTTGATTAAGGGATTGGATAACAAACGCTTGGGTGGGTGGGCGGCGACACAAGCTTATGATTACGTGCGAGTAGTTTTGATTGGAGTGGCCCACCCACCCGCTCAAGTATTTGTGATCAACGAATTAGATCACAAACGCTTGGGTGAGTGGGTGGATGGGACACAAGTTTATAATTACTCGCGAATAACTTTGATTGGAATGCCTCACCCACCCGCCCAAGTGTTTGTGATCAAGGAATTGGATTACAAACGCTTGGGTGGGTGGACGGGGATACAAACTTATGATTAAACGCGAGTAGTTTTGATTGGAGTGGCCTACCCACCCGCCCAAGTGTTTGTGATTAAGCGATTGGATCACAAACGCTTGGGTGGGTGGGCGGGGACACAAGTTTATGATTACGCGCGCGTAGTTTTGATTGGAGTGGCCCACCCACCCGCCCAAGTGTTTGTGATCAAAGGATTGGATCACAAACGCTTGGGTGGGAGGGCGGGGACACAAGTTTATGATTACGCGCGAGTAGTTTTGATAGGAGTAACCCACCCACCCGCCTAAGTGTTTGTGATCAATGGAATGGATCACAAAAGCTTGAGTGGGTGATCGGGGACACAAGTTTATGATTACGCGCAAGTAGTTCTGATTGGAGTAGCCCATCCACCCGCCCAAGTGTTTGTGATTAAGGGAATAGATCACAAACGCTTGGGTGGGTGGGTGGACACACAAGTTTATGGTTACGCGCAAATAGCTTTGATTTTAGTGGCCTACCCACCCGCCCAAGTGTTTGTTATCAACAGATTGGATCTCAAACGCTTGGGTGGGTGGCCGGAGACACAAGTTTATGATTCCGAGCGAGTAGTTTTGATTGGAGTGACCCACCCATCTGCCCAAGTATTTGTGATAAAGGGATTGGATGACTAACACTTGGATGGGTGGGTTGGGGACACAAGTTTATGATTACGCGCAAATAGATTTGATTAGGGTGGCTCATCCACTCTACCAAGTGTTTGTGATCAATGGAATAGATCACAAACGTTTGGGTGGATGGGCGGGGACACAAGTTTATGATTAGGCGCAAATAGCTTTGATTGGAGTACCCCAACCACCCGCCCAAATGTTTGTGATCAATGGATTAGATCACAAACATTTTGGTGGGTGGGCGAGGACACAAGTTTATGATTACACGCAAATAGTTTTGATTGGAGTGGCCCACCCACCCGCCCTAGTGTTTGTAATCCAATTTCATTATCACAAACATTTGGGTAGATAGGCGGTGACACAAGCTTAGGTTTACGCGCGAATAGCTTTAATTGTAGTGGCCCACCCACCCGCCCAAGTGTTTGTGATCAAGGGGTTGAACCACAAACGCTTGGGTGGGTGGGCGGGGACAAAAATTTATGATTCCGCGCAAGTAGGTTGGATTAGAGTGCCCGCCCTAGTATTTGTGATCTAATTTTTTGACCTCAAACATTTGGGTGGGTGGGCGGGAACACAAGTTTATGATTACGCGCGAATAGCTTTGATTTTAGTGGTTAGTGGCCTAGTATTTGTGATCCAATTTCACACAAGTTTTGCTATAAAATTTTGAAATATTATAAAGAAAAAATCCGGCCACAAACTATAAAAAGAACAAAATTTTATTCAAAAAATGTCCAAAATATCAAACGCCGGCCATGAAGTATAAAACTATTGTCGGAAAGCACCAAGCTTTAATTATGAACTGTTACAAAATGCAAAATTTTGGTATAAAATATGAAAAATGGCAAAATTTTGCAAAAAAACAATTAAAAAGTGCAAAAATTGTTCATTAAAAGTTAAAATAAACCAAAACTCGACTATAAACTGTTAAATAGTGCAAAATTCTCAATATAGAATGACAAAATTATCAAAATCCTGCCATAAAGTACAAAAATATTGTCAAAAAGCACCAAACTTTAGTTATAAAACTGTTTAAAAAGCAAAATTAAAAAAAAAAACTGCTAAATCCGGCTAAAAACGACTGAAATGTGCAAAATTTTGTTTGCAAATAGTCAAAAATAGCAACATTTTTCATAAAATGTTAAAATATAGTTTAAAAAAACAAAATACAGCCATAATATGTCAAAAATAAGAAAATCCGGCAAAAAAAATATTTTAGAAAGCACCAACTTTTGGTCATAAACTGTTTACAACTACAAAATTCATGCTACAAATCAACGCAAACGTTAAAATCCGGCCAAAAACAATTGAAAAGTACAAAATTCTTTTTATAAAAGTCAAAAATAGCAAAATTCTGTTATAAAATATTATAATATTGTCCAAAAAGATTTAAAATTTGGTCATAAGCGTTTGAAAATTAAAAATTCTACTTATAAAATTGTAAAAACATAGAAAATTTGTCAAAATGTCAAAAAATCATTCATTAAAAGTCAAAAAGTACCAAAATTCGGCCATAAACTATTGAATAGTGCAATTCTTACTATAAAATGTCAAAAATAGCAAAATCCGGCCATAAAACACCAAACTTTGGTCATTAACTGTTAAAAAATACAAAATTCTTCATATAAAATGACAAAATCTGCCAAAAAACGGTTGACAAGTGCAAAATTCTAACATTAAAATCCAAAAATTTCAAAATTTGTCTATGAAACATTAAAATATTGTCAGAAAAAAACAAATTTGGCAATAAACTTGTCGAATAGTGCAAAAGTCTATTCATGAAATGTCAAAATAGCAAAATTCCGCCATAAAACATAAAAATATACCAGAAAACAACAAATTGTAGTCATAAAGTGTTAATAGAAGCAAAATTATAAACGTCAACTATTAAAGTTGACAATACACAAAATAAATTTATTTTTATTCCCAAATAACAATTATAAAATTTAATCAAAATTGCTTAAATAAAAAGCATTTTTAAATCAATTTTTGTATTTTGAGGTTATGTACAATATTTTAAAATTAATTTTGAAATCTGCTTATTGAAGTCTTTTTAAATGCATTCTATCATAATTTTTGTTGTATAAAACTATCCTAAAACACATCACATCAATATAAGCATGTTTATATTCAATAAAATATGAAGGAAGGAAAATTGTAAAATTATTAACTTTTTCTTCAATTTTAAGCAGTTTTTGTGTTTAAAATCTTAATTGTTGGTTATTGTACAATCCACAAATCAGTTTACTTTAATCCATAATGCCATTTGGGGGATAAGTATCCCAACTAATGTTGGGGTTGAATTATATCATAAATCAATCAAATAAATGTAGGAAAGTCTGTATTGATTTTAAAGCTTTGTTTAAAAAATGATTTTAAAGTAGAAATTTGGGGCTTTAAAATGATGTATAAACTATAATAATCAAGCTAGGTTAAAGTAATTTTTTTAAAGTCTGAACTTAATTTTAATAAAATAAACATTTACAATTTTACCAAATTTTTGTAGAATAGATGTATCTTTATAATTGAAATTGAGATTGTTTTGTATTCCTATTAAATTAAAAATATGAATGTAATAAAATTAAATTTTTGAAATAAATTTTTGATGGATCCTTTCTTGATAACCTGTGCAAATTTTATCATTCCTTTGTTACTAATAAAGCAATTTTAAATTTTAATATAAAAACTTGAATAACTTAGTTAAATAAAATATTCAGATTGTTTTGAGATAAAACAGAAATTTTAAAATTTTGGTAATATTCAAAAACATATTAATAATATTAAATTTTTATTTTAAGTAGTTTTAAGTTTGAGTCACTTATTCGCATAGAAAAAAGTTCTGGAAATATGATATTCGGAAAATTCCGACTTTTTGGTTGCTTTAAATTGGATATTAACCCTTAAATCGCCTTCGATAAAGGTGAAAATCGTTTTTTATTAAATAATTCACTTCGGCTAAGATCGTGAAAAAGTCGGCCATCTTGCTAACATTCTGGAAATTTCCAGTACTTAGCGGTGCCTTCGACTGCACGCATATATGACTTTCGGTCCGTGTTTTTTAAGCCTGATTGAGGCCGGGGAGTGGTTGTTGCGAAGTAATTAATTAATCCGTTTTGTGGCCACGAGATTTGCTCGAAAAATTAAAAAATAGTGAAATAATTGTGATTAAAAAAAGGATTAAAATCGTCATCGGAATGAAGTTGGCGTTGAGATTCGGAATGCGGGGAATCCAAGCCGGTCAGAAAATTTTGTGTTGGCATCTTGACTGTCAAATTAAATTTTGTGATTTGTGAGTAGAATGTTTGTTAGTTTTGATTAAATTGGATCAAATGTTAATAATTGGCTTTATATAAAGCAATGCAAATTTTATATTTATGTAATTAATAATAAGCTTTGATTAAAATTATTGTTGAAATTTGAGATGTTTGCGTTTGAAAAATTGTAAATATTTTTTTTGGGGTTTAATTGCATTTAAATAATTTGTTTGTAGTTGTGGCAAATTAATTGTAATTGTTTTATGCAAGTTTAGGCTTGATTAGGTTAGGTTAGGTTTGCAACAAAGCTGCAATTATTAATAAAAACATTGTAGGTTAGATTGCATCAATAATACAGATTTAAATAGGTTTTTTGTTAATTTATTGAGGTTAGGTTAGGTTGATAATAATTATATTATACAATTTTCGGAATGCATAATCAGTCTTTAACTGTTTCTATTGCTTCTGTTAATTAAATTTAGTTTAGTCGAGTATTTAGCATTATTTACTGAACTTTACTCAGTATTATCCAGGGCCGTATTAAGAAAAACACTCAGGGGAGGAATGATTTTTTTTAATTAAAAATATTTATTTAATTCAAAACAAAGTGTTTCAGATTAGATTTATTTATTTTGATTAGACTATGCAAACATATTAATTTATTATTAAATTTCTATTCATTTCGGGCCACTTATTGATCAGTCTGCTTCCAAGGCGGTCGATCTCTGGGCAAAACTTAGCCCAGAGATCGACCGCCTTGGAGGAGTGAAGCTAGCTGTCAATTGGTTAAGCGTCCTTTGGCTGCTCTCAGTTTGTGGTTGGTGGGTTGATTAGACGTGCACGTAATTGTCACCTGGCTATCAACCATTATGCCGATACTGCTTGTTGTGTGGTCATCACATCAGTGGTATCATAAGCGAAATAAATATTAACTTTAATAATAATTAATAAGAGCAGGAATTAACTTGTTACCTTACTGTTGCAGTAATAGACTATTTCAGGTAGGCCAAGTATTCTAATTGGAATGGATTTGAACCCTGGACAACTCTCCACGTCACTAATTAGTAGAGGTCGTGTTGAGCCCAGTGATTAAGATAGGTCGGAATGGCAAAGAAATTTGCATTCTAAATAGATTAAGTTAAGAGTCACTACTTGACAACTAATGCTTGAGAGAGAGGAGGAGGGGGAGTCCTCCCCCCCCATTTTTAAATAGTTTGCTGCAATTTTTAGAGATTTCATTACAATTTGAAAATTGATAAAAATATTTATAATTTTTTCTGCCAAAAAATCATAAAAATTTAATCAAAATTTACTCTTGGACTCGGTACCAATTTTTTGAATAAAATGTTTTAATAATTTATGAAGTTCAGTGCCTGAATAACAATTTGACGTTCCTGGATTAAATTTGACAGTTTTAGATTATTATAGATTAATGACTTTTTATAAGTTTTTGACATTTAATTGATATTTGAAGTTTCTACAGAAAGTAATATGGTTTGAAACAAGAATTTGACCATAGTTTAAGTTTGACTTACAATTTTATTCTTAAAAAAATGTAATACTGGAAGTTTTATTTTGTTTCTGATGCAAATTAATAATTTTATATCCTAATCAAACATTTTGTGACAACTGTCATTTTTATCTGTATACTTCAAGTTTGTTATCTTGGAATAAAGCTAAAGTTTAATATCTTTTTGACAATTTTAAACATTTTAACATTTAATTGATTGCAAAGCCATGTTTATGAATTAAATTTGACAGTTTTAGATGCAGGTTATAATATTTTTGAATACAATTGACATTTTAACAAAAATATTTGACGTTTCTAAAGCGGACCAAATTGTTTCCAACAAAATTGACAGTTCTTAATTTGACACAGATTAGTTATTTCTTTATAACATTCCAACATACTAAAGCTTATTAATTGATTACATAACTTTACTTCTCAATGCTCATTAAAAAAGGATATAAATTGCTTTATTGTTTCAACCACAAATAATATTTTAAACTTCACATAAATGCATGTTAGTATAATGGACACAAATGAAACTCCAGAGATCTGATGTAAGCCATGTGTGCTTTGAAGCATGCTATGTGGACCAAACTTTTGTAGTGGAATTTGTGATCTATTATTAGAAAATATGCAATGTGGAGTTTACTATAATATTTTTTCTGACCTTTCTCAACTGTATTGCGCGTTTAAACAATAATCTAATATAACGTGAACGAAAATGGCGCAGTCGCAGCATAGATTCAGTAGCATCTCTAGCAAATCTCAAGTAATACAGGTAGGCCAACATAGTTCAAGACACCAAGATAGAACGAGTAAGTGTTTAAATTAATTACGGTTAAGTCAGATTAGGGTTTGATCAACAGGAAAATTGTAGAATTTAAACCGGTTCTATATTTAATTTCCTAAATTTTCACCTTTTTTTATGTCCGGTCATTCTCAACTGAAATTGCGCCGCGAGTAGGAATTTGTTTTTCAGTCCACATTATTCCATATCACCTAACGTCTTGCTAGGTAGCGATTTCAGCTAAGGATTCGGACAAACAAAGCAGCAACTCTGTTGGATTAATCAAAAAATAGTATTATTTACAAATTAATATAAATAATAAGTTTCAGGTTTGTCCAGTAGAATTTGTAATTCAATTTTAATAAAATAATTTTTTTAGGTTTAGGCGAACAGACTATATTTTCTATTTTTGGATGATCACACAACTCACAAAAATTTAAAAATCATAAACGTCATTAATAATTTACTAGAAGAGAGTAAAAAGGAATGCATACCTTTTTTCAAAATAAATTAAAAACAAATTAAAAATTAAGATTTAACATTTGACAATTCGATAAAAATAAAATTTATTAAAACAATTTTTATTTATAGTACAAAGTTCAGCCTACTTAATTAAACAAAATGCTTAAGTCTTAAATTAATTCAATTAATATCAATTTAATATAATCCATCTTCTTTACATTTTAATTTTTTAAGATCTTATTGATGCCCTCGAAGACTAAATAGCAGGATCATGTCTACAGAAAAAGACTGTGTTAGTATTAATGAGTACAGACATAGAATATGAAGATGGGGGGGGGGGGGGTTGATAATGCAAGAAAAGTGTGCATTGAGCAAGGGGGCACATCCCCTGGTGTGAGTAAACTTACCAATTTAATCATTATGATTGAGCAGTCTCAAATTTTCTGATTTATGTTAGCATATTCATTTATTAATTTGCATCAAGGAGGTCTTCCTCCATTGGAATGTATTATGTATCCCTTCAACATGTTATTAAAATCCATGGTTCACCTAGAAGGAGAAATTAGGTAAATAATTGAATAGGTTGTGTGGGTTTATAATGCTTGTATAGGTTATATTACATTAATAACTTACCTAATGCTAAATCCAGTATTTAAAATACAATTCCTAACTTTTTATTTATTATTGTTGACAATAGAGATTATTCCTTTGACAAATCGCGTTCATGATCATGTTACGGCAGTGTAAAACCGTAGGTCAAAGGGTTTTCCTTCGAAGATCGACGAAAGTTTCGGCTTTAACCTAACCTAACCTAACCTAAGCGTCGCCGCACTAAAATTCGCAAACGTGGATCAATGTTGGTAATTTTTTGGTTACTGTGGTAATTTAGAGCCCTGATTACGATTCCGGAATCGCCGTTTCGGTATTCTCAACCGTTCACCTTTTAATTTATAGCCGTATTCTGAACATTTTTTACAGCGATGTTAATTAACATTTTGAAGGTAATATTTAAAAAACTCGATACCTGATTGGTTAAAAATCAATTTCTACAGCGATGTTAGCTAACATCGATGTTAAAATATGTTCAGAATAGACCCATTAATTTGTTAAAAAGCGCTATGTTCGTTACAATTTTAAAACCGAAAAAAAAAATTGAGAATTTTTTCGGACTTTGACATGATTTTTCAAAAAATCAAATTTTTTCGAAAGTGTCAGATTGCATGCGAAACGCTTAAAAAACAAATATTTTTTTTTATTTTGGAAATTTCCTTTTGTTTCAGAAGTAACTTTCCATCCAAATCACGTAAAATTGAGAATTTTTTCGGACCTTTGACATTTTTGTGTTTGAAAAAAAATTTTGAATGATTTGAAAAAATTTGTTTTAAGAAAAAGTTAAAATTTTTGATAAAAATTGATATTTTTGTTTCAAGTCGGGTTACAATCGAAAGGTTTTTTTTGACATTTTTGTGTTTGAACAAAAATTTTGAAAGATTTGAAAAAATTTGTTTTAAGAAAAACTTAAAATTTTTGATGAAAATTGATATTTTTGTTTCAAGTCGGGTTACAATCGAAAGGTATATATTTTTGACATTTTTGTGTTTGAACAAAAATTTTGAAAGATTTGAAAAAAATTGTTTTAAGAAAAACTTAAAATTTTTGATGAAAATTGATATTTTGTTTCAAGTCGGGTTACAATCGAAAGGTATATACCTTTGACATTTTTGTGTTTGAACAAAAATTTTGAAAGATTTGAAAAAATTTGTTTTAAGAAAAACTTAAAATTTTTGATGAAAATTGATATTTTTGTTTCAAGTCGGGTTACAATCGAAAGGTTTTTTTTGACATTTTTGTGTTTGAACAAAAATTTTGAAAGATTTGAAAAAAATTGTTTTAAGAAAAACTTAAATTTTTTTATGAAAATTGATATTTTTGTTTCAAGTCATTTTTAGACCCGCTATGTTTAACAGACAACCACAGACCCTCTAGAAACTTATGTTGTAAGTGTGTGTATATTAAATAATTTTGATTTACTAATTAAGAACTCTAAGAGCAGTGAAAGAGAGGTAAACAATTATTAAGAAAACAAAAAGTTGATGCCTAGCAATCTCTGTTAGTCCTAGACAGTAGAACCGACGGTTTTAGACCCAGCAGTGTTGTCATGTTTTGTGGTCTAGATAGGTATGTAGCACATATTCTTTGTGTATGTCTATTTTTTGTGTCTATTGTATGTAATAAATACCCGTAAACGTTTTAAAAGCCTGAACAACTTAAGAAATTTTGAAACGTATATGCAAGTTTATTTTAGTTTTGTGTTTATTTATTCTCTTGTTAAAGTTTTTTCATTTAACAAACCACAAAAATTATGCAAATTATTAAAACATTTACATAATATATGTTATGTCATTTAATAGAGTCAAACATTGATAAAATTTAAAAAAAAATATATATAAATGTAATAAATGTAATAAATGAAAATCAAAAATAATAAACATTTTATTCTCAGATCAGACAGATTTAAATAAATTGCCGTTAATTAATATTTAATAATTTATTGACTAATCTTTTTTATAATACTTTAAAAACGTTTCAAACTTTTTAACTTATTAGTTTTTGAGCTTTTTTATTGGTTATCTGCTGCCTAATGGTGACACTGTACAGTAAAACGTGTTGCAATTTGTCAAATACAACTTTTAAACTTGAACTTATTTTTTTTTTTTATTTACTAAAAAGTTATTAGCGTTTCAACGAGTATATTAATAATAAAATACATAGATTATTCAACTATTTCAAAATTATGCTCAAAAAAATCAGTAAAGGTATAGAAGGCATTACTTATCAGCATATTTTTGATAGATATTTTAAACTTATTAAACTCTAAAGTTTTGGTATATGGAGCTAGCTTGTTGTAAAATTTGATCGCATACTAATTGAAGTCATTTCTACTTTTAAGCAAACGTTTAAAGTCAAACCTTAAATGATTGTTTTGCCTTGAAGCATAATCATGCAAAGAACTCTGTGTGGTATATTGGTTAAAATTATTCTTAATATACAGAGACATTCGTAAATGTAAACACAAGGTACCGTTAAAATACTCAACGCAATAAAACTGAGCTTACAATCATATCTATACCCTAACTATTTATAATTCTGATTGCTCTTTTCTGTATATTAAAAAACATTTGCTAAGATAAGTGCATGACCCCAGTTTAATATTCTGTATTTTACGACTGAATAAATTCTGAGAAATAGTTTTTGTGAAGTAATACTTTTTAATTTTCTCAATAGATAGATATACATACTTAAAAATTTTATAGCTTACGTAGGTGGTATGAGCTATCCAAGTAAGTCTATAATCCAGCATTAATCCTAAAAACTTAACTACTTCAGTGTTGGTGTTAATTTGTTTTAGTGAGAAAATTAGATGCTCTGTCTTACAGTCGTTAAGATTTAACTTGTTTGATAAAAACCAATCATTTACAATTGATTGTGTATTAGACACATCTACTTTTAATTCAACTATATTTTTATTAGATCTTACAATGGTTGTATCATCTGCAAATAGTGTATATGGGCTTGGGTGTCACAACATGGCAAATCATTAATATAGATTAAGAATGAAATTGGTTCTAAAACAAAACCTTGTGAAACATCCATGCTTACATTTTGCGTTTCTGAATTTATAGAGTTCACTGCTACATATTGCAAACGGTCACTCAAATATGATGACAGAAGATTAATACTAGATTTTCTAAAGTTGTTATGTTTTAGTTGGTTAATTAAAATATGATGTGATACACAATCGAAAGCCTTACTCAAATCGCAAAACAGAGCATAAGTATGGCTACCAACTTAAAATCCATTTAAAATTTCATCAACTAAATGTTTTATTGCAAATACTGTAGGTCTATGACGGCGAAAACCATATTAATTTTTACATAAAATATTATTTACTTCCAAATGTTGCGTTAGTTAGTTAGTACTACAGACAATTTCACCTTTTTGAATACTGGAATAACTTTTGCCAGTTTTAAAACACTTGGAAATTGATTTGACATAATTGTGAAAGATTTATTATTGTTAATGCTATGGCTACTGCTTTGCGATTTGATTACCTGGCACATAGCTTTTTGAGGATTATTTGATTTATAAATAAAGCAGTATTGCAACTTGATAGTCTTTTCTGAGTACTTTTAATTGAGAATTATAAGATCAGAATGAACATGCTTATTTAAGTTATTTAGATTTTGAATGTTGTGTCTCATTTGGAATAGATCATATGAGAACCAATTTACTATGTTTGTTTTATTTAATATCTTGGTTTTCTCTGGACTAGTCTCAAGCATAGCACATGCAACAGTAATTATAAATACGTCAAATTTTGATTCTATAGTTAAATTGCGATTGGCAACAAAACTCCAGTCTACAGTATCCATTATGTTGTACAATATTAACAGTCCTAATAGGTCTGTAATTAATGCGTTCATTGGTTTTTTTTTTATTGTGACAAAAGTTGATGCAAAACTAATTGCTAACTGATCTGAAAAACCTAGATTAATGGTTTTAACATTGTATTCTGCTTTGCTTATGTTTGATAAATATATTATCTATAGTATTATTTTTCCTTGTACTTTAACTTAGTTTTGAATACAATCCAAACAAATGAAATAATGATTGCAACTGTACGGTAATATTATTATTTTTTTGGTTAAATAATACATTAAAATCACTTGTAATAATGATTTAAATAATATACATCTAAGGAACTGGAAAAAAAAATTAAAAGTAGTTATGACAAAATAAAAAATGCAAAAACCAGAACTATTGAAACAGGAACAATATTTTTTATATAATTACAGATGTTCCTTGTTTAATCGGATATTTGGGCACCAATGCAGCGCATGTGTTCTATTAAAGAAATATAGCATATTAGCAACGATTAAATTGAGTAAGAAATATTATGCACGGTACAAAAAACAAACAATAGCTTTGCTTCCTTGTCACTCGGAATGCTATAGCCGCGTTGGGATAAAAAAATAATAAATTTAAAGTATGTAGATTGCATATAATAGTATAAAAAGCGTCAGTGTTGTTAATTTTATAGAGTCCCGATCCGACCCAAAACTTAGCCCAATGTCTGGCTTAAAATCCGGGCCCGGCTCAAATCCCAACTCGGGCGGCCCAAAACCAAGTATATTATTATTAAAATATATAATAACTATTAATAACAGTTTCTAATAATTATATAGATAAAACTAAAAAACAAATTCTTATTTTAAAATTATATTATAGAAGTAATAGACATCTAACGGAATAGAGTTGACCGCTACTACGTGATAATTCATAATAAAAAATAAAATAAAACACAGTAATTGTTTTATTTAATTTTCTATCCAAACGAATAGTTATTGAATAAAAAGAAAATTGAAAGCGGCTATGATCTATAATAAAAAACGTAAAAACTAGCACTATTAAAAAAAAAAACAATATTTTCTATACAATAAAAAAAAAGCAAATCATCAACAATTAAATTAAGTAAATAATTTGAAGCACGGTACGCAAATTAAAAACAAGTTTACGGACCCGGGGCACCTGGGTTGCAGTGCCCGCTCACATGTTTTGTTTTTATCCGCGCCAGCCCGTAGGTTTCATTGCGATGTGTGCTGCTTTTTCACAAAGCCAAGTCAGTTGCGAGGTATATTATAGCTTATTACAACGTTGCCAGTGTTTGGTTCGAAAACGTCGGTATGGCATGGCTGGTCTGATAACGTCTTGCAGTGCATATACAAATACGACGAGCGCGCCCTCGTCTGCCATATTTAATGAACTAAACTTGTATGTGTTGACATATTTGATATACGTTTTCAGTCCCAAAATAATTTTGGAGTTGTTTTGTCTCCTGCTATATTATGCCAAAAAATAACGGAAAACACATGAAAACGTTGTCAGGCCTAAAGCCGGGCCTGAGAACGTCGAATTTGGTCTGGGAACGTCGGTAGTATATAGCAATTTGGGTCTATATAGGCGGTTTAACAAATCTATATATATATATATACTTGGATGTTGTGATTGTAATATTTACATTTTGCATCGTGTGTTTTGATGGACAGTGCTTCTGATGATAAAACATTAACTTCACCAAAGATTAGTGAAGCACCAAGAAATATAGTGATCAATCTATTATTGGTGTCACACAGGTACTTGTCAGGATAAACAACATACATAAGGAAGTAGTGATTTATGGTAAACTGAGAAGCTGAAAAGAACTATTCTCTTTGCGTGGAACAGCAAAAGTTGAGAAAGTTTCTTCAACACAACAAAATCTATTATACATCAAAAACTATTAGACTTTAACCGTAGCACAGTATGAACATTTCATCAATTACTACATACATAATTTCTCACTTCAAAGTTAAACAATTCCGTTTTATCAAAAATTTACTGGCTTATGGGTCACCGCGCACTGCAAACACTCAAGGTATTATGTGAATAATGTCAAAAATAAACTCACAAATAAGTTTGACTTGTCCCGGATAAACTGTGGGTTTTTTAACGAGGTTATTTTCTTGTCTATCGGTCGCCTTTTACGACCAGCAAAGGGACTAGCAGAAGTATTTCTTTACACCACTTTCTTCTACAGGGACATGTTTTCAGGTAGATTGTTGCAAGTATTGATGGCAAAAAGTTGAGTGGGTTATCGATTAAGAAGGAAGCGGTTTGTCATCCATTTAGCCTGAATCGTAAACGTGATTGTCACCGCGTTGTGTAAATAGCTAATGTCTATCAAAACAAATTCAAAATAATAAAGTATGTTTAATCTAAAACTTTAAACTATAATTCAAAATATTTGTAATCACATTGGGACAAGTTAATTTCTAAACAATATAAAAGTTTTTAAAAAAGTTTCTATAAGTTTTCTAATAAATTAAAATAAAATAAAAATCTAAGAATCTAGAGCGCAATCCAAAATGTTTGCTATAACTAGCAAGAATTTTGGATTGCGATACAAAAATGTAATTTTATTAAAAAATAAAATAAAAGATTTTAAAAAAGTTTTATAATTTTTCTGATAAAGTATGTTTAATCCAACAATTCAAACTGCAATCTGAAATTTCTGCTAGATATTATAAAAATGTTATTTTGATATTGAAATCAATGTAAATAATTAAGATCTAGATCGTTTATTTGCTGACCAACAGGGTGTTTGTGCCTACATCTACAAACAACAAGCATACTGTAGATTGACAACGTACAAAATTTAAGGCATTACTTAGTTAGTTAGTAGCATATTTTTTAAACTAAATCTTTCCAATAAGACTATTTTTGTAATAAGTAAATACCGTTCTTCAAATTTTGTTGATGAACTTGTTAAAAATTTTGACAAGCTTCTTTAAGGTAACCATAAAAAAGCCAAAATAATTTTTATTTTTTAAATAATATAATAACTTTGATTTGGTACCTATTGCTTAATGAAGCAAAAAGTCTCACAAAAACTTTTCAGAATATTTGTCTTATTGTACATAAACATTCCTAAACTATTAGAAAATTGCAAATTTAACCTATACCTAAAAAGAAAGACAAGTCTGATTCTTCAAATTATAGACCAACTACATTATTGTCAAATTTATCAAAAATAAATTGAAAAATATATTAATTTCTACATTGTCAAATTCTTGGAACAAAATAACTTCATCTTAGATATTCAATATGGATTCTGATAAAAACGTTCGACAACAGATCTTCTGACTTATGTTAGTCACAAATAGAATTCCACTTTAGACAAATATAAAAAAAGTCTGCAGTAGCTTTAGACATTTCCAAAGCATTTGATAGGGTATGGCATTTTTTTAAACTTAATAATATTGGTGGATTAAGTTGTTGTGTAAATTAGCAAATGGTATTGTAAATTGTTTTGTATTAGTCAAAAAATTACGTTAAATTCTATCGCACCTACTGAGGGTACTATAATCCACTAACGCGAATGCTACGCTAATGTAATTATGTTAAAAATTATATGCAATTTTGATTTATTTGATAATTCACATTATGCATTTAAAACTAATTGCTATAAATTTAATTTTAATTTGTTCTTTCAATTCTATGTAAACAACTAATCTTTTTTTTATAAAATATATACACTATACACTAGTTTTTAAGTTGTTATTATATAATATTTATTGTATATTTAATAAAGATTATTACTATTATTATTATCCGTAACTTATCAACAAACTCCATTGTATAGATGTTAATCATAAGTCTGTAAATCTTATCTATTATTTTCATGACAATAGAAAAACTATAGTTAGAGGTGATGGTTATAACTTTGACTCTAAAATCATAAATGCTGGTGGTCTTCAAGGTTCTGTTCTTGTGCCAATTTTATTTTTGCTTTACATTAATGGCCTTCTTCAAGTAATTAAAAATCCTAATTATTGTTTTGCTGATAGCACCATTTATACTTTATACTTTCCAAAGACCATATCGACAAATATGGCAGAACGTTTTCAAGTTTTTAGGTTAGAATCTGTAGCATCAATAAACAAAAACTTTAAAACAATATCTGAATGATACATTCCCAACATGGTCACTTTTAACTCTAAAAAACTCAATTTCTTACTGCTTCAAAATCAAAATTCAAAATATCATCAGTACCAAATGTTAAATTAACAACGAATCCATATCTAAATCCTTTTCAACTTGTCTTCTAGAGGTTACAAACAAAGTGTTTTACTTTTGTTCAACTTTGGCATTTTTGTATATAAAATTTATAGTTGTTCTTATATTAAATATTGTTCTAAGTATCAGTAAGGAGCTTCCAATGCTACTATCTCTTCTAAACTCTAATCAGAGACAAGCTATTTATATCATTGCCGATTCAAAATTGACTAATGACTTACATACAACACAGGCGTAATGTTGCAGATCTTTACACTTTTGATAGATATTTTAATGGACATTGTTCAAATAAAATATAAGACAAATTGCCATGTAAACAAACATTTACTTGTAGTACAGGCTTGCTAGAAATTCTAATAAATATTTACTGTGGTGTGAATTAATTCGGCACTGAGCAAGGTAAAATAAAATAAAGGCTTCACAGCGTCTCGTTTTAATATTATTAACTAAAAAGGAATACAGAAATTTCAATATAAAACACAATTAACACTCAATCAAACATAAAACAAAATTCAAAATTAATAACAAAAAACGCACACGTGCAAATCTTTTACGCATGTAGTTATTAAACTACAAGCCAACAAAAACGGGGAAATTATATAAATATAAATTAAACATATTTTCTAACTCTTTCTTTATAATATTTCGGAACGACACGCGGTTCAGAAAGGCGGCTGCAAAATGGAATCCTTCCGAGAATTCATCCAAAGAGGACTGCGCGCGAGATGCGCTCAGTAAATCGCGGTTGCGCGATATTACTTTAAAATAAGTAATTGGGGTTGCATACATTAACATATACATATATTTAAAATATTAATAATTCCGCCACAACTGCTCCCGAATTCTTGCGGTTAAGATTATATAATCGTAGTAAAAGAATTAAGAATAATATGGCCTTAGGTGTGTCGCATGAAACATGCCCCGTTCGGTGCTGTCCAAAAGATTTTCAAGTATATAGGTAGCAACACTAACAGCTTTTTTAATCCTATACGGTCCTTCAAACAGCAACATAAATTTTTTTGTTTGCGAGTTGACGGCGGATGACAGTGGATTAGCTCGTAAAAGAACTAAACTACCTACTGGGAAATTATGATACGGTTTGCCAGCATGAGAAGCCATCCGACGCTTAGCTTTTCCCAATAAGGTTTCACGAGCTAAATATAATTTGATATGGTTATCATGACATCTACCATTATCTTGCAGGACAGGGTTAAGAATAGGTGTTGAAATTTTCCCTAACTGCAATTCTGACGGAGCGAATCTAGTAGATTCGTGAACAATATTGTTTAAAAAATGTGCTAAATTGGAAACTTCTTTAGCCCAACGAGTGTGCCTTTCGTGGCAGTAAACCCGGAAAAGGCGCTCCGACGGGTTAGCTTGCGCGTGGCGTACGGAACAATGCACAACGCGGATACCAAGTTCTTCTAACGTTTGTTTCCACAAACCGGCAGTAAACTGAGTCCCGTGGTCTGAAAGTATTCGTTTTGGAATACCAAATTTATTAAAATAGTCCGTTTTGAGACGGCACAATATAGAATCCGTGGTTGCTTTCTTAAGCGGCCATAAAAAAACATATTTAGTAAATACATCAACAACAACACACAAATAAGAAACGCCACCAACAGACGTGGGTAAAGGTCCGTATAAATCTAACGCCAACAACTCATTAGGGCCGTCAGGCACTATAGATACGTAAGGAGGATCTGGAAGGGGTACATGTTTAGACCTCTGACAAATATCACAAGTCTTTAAAAGATGTTTTACATCTTTGTGTAAGTGCTTCCACCATACCTCACGCACGACGAAGAGCTGCCCAGGTTGTATGAACACCAAAATGCCCGATAGCAGCGTGAAACAGAAAAACCATTTCTGTTATTAAACACTTAGGGACACATAAATAGGGTACGCTAAACTTGCCACGATTAACATATAGCAACCCTTCTCGGAAAACGTAACGTTTGAGGATTGATGCCTCAAGATTTTGTACTTGTTTGACAATAGGCCCCAGGAAAGGATCTTCTATTTGCTTTTCCGACATTTGTTTCAATAACAAATTAAGTTTGTTTTTTACATCAGAGGTTACTCCGCTACGCATAGTTGCAAACAAATAAAAATGCTTATCCGCAGGGGTTGTTAACCTATTAGAAGGATGTCGTGACAATATGTCTGGCACAACATTGTCTTTGCCAGCAATATAGGATATCGTAAAATTGTACTCCTGGAGAGCAAATATCCAACGAGTTATACGTGCTGATAACAACCTACAACTTTGTAAATAAGACAACGACCGGTGGTCAGACATGACAAAAAAGTGGCGTCCAAGTAGGTAGACACGCCATTTGCATAGCACCCATACAACAGACAAAGCCTCTTTCTCAGGCACGCTATAGTTCCTCTCTCTATCCAGTAAAAGACGGCTTGCAAAAGCAATTACACGTTTTTTTGTTCCTATTTGTTGCCACAAAGTGGCACCCAAACCAACGTCGCACGCATCAATCTGCACATAAAATGGCGCAGAATGATCAGGATGGTGTAGGAGTGTTTCTTTAGCAATTAATTGACGCAAACTATCAAACGCCATTTGTTGCTCAGAATTCCACTTCCATTTTGCTTTACCACGTAGTAACGCTACTAACGGTTCTGTATGAGAGGCGAAACTTGGACAGAAATGTATAATGTAAAACCAGCATCGGACAAACGTGTAAAAATGCGTTCTAAATAAGAAAGATGCTCATCAAAAGAACTAGAATGGACAAGAAAGTCATCCACATAGGCGGTAGTAAACGATCTAAATTCTGGACCTAAAATGATATCCATGCATCTAGTAAAAGATGCCAATGTAGTTTTGAGACCAAAAGATAACACCCGAAACTGGTAGCAACGAGTCCCAACCACAAATCCGGTATATCTCTTGACATCAGGTTTAAGCGGTATTTGCCAGTATGAATTTGTCAAATCAAGAGTGGATATATAACGCACATTGCCTAAGTCTCGAAGAATATCGTCTATTGGGCGTGATAATTCTGAATCAGCTTCCATAACGCTGTTTAGCCGCCGCGCATCTAAACAGACTCTTACACTACCGTCCCGTTTTATTACTGTTAGTAAAGGAGAACAGAATGGGGTATTACTGCGTTCGATAACTCCATATTGTTTTATTCGCTCTAGTTCTTGTTGGACAGTTTGTCGATGAGCAAAAGGCGTAGGGTAAGGTTTGATTTGAATTGGCGTATTATCGGTAAGTCGAATATCATGATGGTATTCTGTTGTACGACCAGGGATGTTTGAAAAGATTGTTGCATATTGATCTAGCAAGTTTTTAAGTTGGTTAATAAGGTTGCATCTTTAAAGTCAATTAATAAATTTTTAGATTCCGCAGGTAGATTAACCACCAATTGGTTTCTATTAATAGCAGCTATTTTAAACTTGGGTGAATCAATTGCTCGAAATTCGTGAAGAGGTTGTATATGTGGTATACTTAAATTAAAATTTGGAAGCAGCAAAGTTGCATTCTCTAAATCGACATGTGCTTTAACTGTACGTAGCCAATCTACTCCTATAATAATTGGGTACGCAAGTTCTTGTATTAAAAGAAATTCGTGTTGAAAAGTATGTCAGCATAGCTCAAAACTTAGTAACATTTGATGAGTTATTGTTCGTTTAGCTCCTCTAAATGCTCCCGAGACTTTAACTCCGCTAGCCGGAAATATTGGGATTTTGCTATCAAACTGTTGAATTTGATCCCATACCGCACCAGACAAGCAGCAAATTTCACTTCCAGTATCCAAAAGGGCTGGGAAACTGCAACCATATAGTTAAACGCTTACCAGTGGCGCATACATTTCTGCGCTGTGGTTATATTCGCAGGTTGCTTCTTGCAATAATTCAGATTGGGGATTGTTATGAGATGCTTCAGTATTGTGCCCAATTGCTATATCCGCGACTCGTGGGCGTTCCGGAATCACGGTTTCTAGTTTTCCGACGTTTCGCGGAAGTGCAACGCGATGTGGACTACCTGAACGCTGTATGTTGGTATTATAGCGTTGAGCATTAGTAGAATACCGTTGCGGGTTAGTTGTGGCATTAGTAGAGTAACGCTGTGGGCTGTTAGATCGGTTGTTAGGAGAGTATGAACGTAAATTAGCGTTGTGAAAACTACTGCTGTCATTGCTAAATGTATCGCGTACTGGTCTTGACGTTTCGGATATAAAATCCGCTTGGCGGAGCCGATCTAATGCTTCATTTACTGAATTAACGCCTATTAGACACGATGCTATATTAGGTGGAAAACCGCGGCTAATAATAGTGATTAACACTGAATTAATGTATGTGGGTTCTAAGTATTTTGCTTGAGAATACGCATTTAGAAAATATTCCACATAGCTACCGCAATTGTACCTATTAGTTTCTAAATTATATCTAGTTTGGGATTGTCGAATTGGGTCCCAAAATTGCTTTATAAAAGCTAATTTAAAATCATCAAACGTGTTAAATGTATTTACAAATGCATTACTCCATGCTTTAGCATTTTTTGTAAGTGTTTGTGATATGCAATTTTTGAAAAACATGTACGGCATGATTGGACTAAAATATTTTCTAATATATTTATATATTCCACTGGGTGGCTACTACCATCGTTTTCAAATGAAGGCATATACTTTAAATAAAAACTTATATCCGGATTACGCGCAGTTGCGATATGATTGATTGAGTTCACATTTTTTTGTACATTTGGTAGTAAATTAGGTGACACAGCTTCATTAACTGGTCCATTATAATAATTATTATATCTAAAAGGATAACAGTTATTGTCATTTTGATTTATATATCCTGGAGGAGGCACACGATGATTATAAAATGGCTGTTGTACATTATTTTGTGCATAATATTGACAATTAGGATTAGTAGTATAGTTTACGTTATGTAACGGTGGTTGAACAACAATAGATGGAAGATGTTTATAAATAAAGTTACTATTGGCATTTGCAGCTGGTTGCTGAACATTAGGCGGTACACAATATTTATAATTTGAAGTACTGTTTGCAGTTGGTTGCTGAACCTTTGATGGTACATGATATTTATTATTTTCAGCACTATTGGCAAAATGTGTAGCTTGCTGGGCATTGGTTGGTAAATAATATTTATAATTATAATTCAAAGTACTATTGGCATTTAAAGATGCCTCTTGACTTAAGCTTTGACACGTACTTAATGGATTAGATACAATAGGGTTACTTACATTACAAGGTAATACATAATTATTTTGCAATTCTGTTAATGTATTTGCTCCCGTTTGCCCTGTTGCGTCTAACTGTAAGTTAGAGTGTCTAATTTTGTTCTGCCGCCTCTGTAGCGACGGGGTACATACATTAGTGTAAGAAACTGAATTTGTTAAATTAGGATCTACATGATCAAAATTTAGATAATTTTTTGAATTAGGTTGCAATTTATAAGTACTTGCCAACAGTTCACAAATAAATGGTACTTCTGCTCGACCTTCATCCTTTTGAGAGAATGTCCGAAGTAATGTATTAGGTGTAGCTGGACTTCCTACTATTGTTTCCGAATCACTTCTAGTTGAATAACTGCGGTGAGGAGTTTCGTGCACTTCTGGGAGCTCCCGTATTTAATTGGCTTCTACTTCTAGTGGCCATTCTTTCATCATTATCTTTAGATTCCATTGGACTTCTATTAATTCGGCACTGAGCAAGGTGAAGGGTAAAATAATATAAAGGCTTCTCAGCGTCTCGTTTTAATATTATTAACTAAAAAGGAATACAGAAATTTCAATATAAAACACAATTAACACTCAATCAAACATAAAACAAAATTCAAAATTAATAACAAAAAACGCACACGTGCAAATCTTTTACGCATGTAGTTATTAAACTACAAGCCAACAAAAACGGGGAAATTATATAAATATAAATAAAACATATTTTCTAACTCTTTCTTTATAATATTTCGGAACGACACGCGGTTCAGAAAGGCGGCTGCAAAATGGAATCCTTCCGAGGATTCATCCAAAGAGGACTGCGCGCGAGATGCGCTCAGTAAATCGCGGTTGCGCGATATTACTTTAAAATAAGTAATTGGGGTTGCATACATTAACACATAAATATATTTAAAATATTAATAATTCCGCCACATTACTGACAGTTCAGAGATGTAACCGTACTATCAACACATAGAACAAACTTACATGTTCAGTATTTTCTGAGGCTTATAAACCACAAATATTTAAGATCAATGTTTACAAACTGCTTAAATCTAGTCTGCAATGTGATAGTATCAACGAGCATGGTTTCACTCGTTAAAATTAAAAGGTATTTTTTTGTTGTTACATATTAAGTAATTCCTAAATATCACATTTAAAAATTAAAAAAAAAAAATGTTTTTATTAATTGAATGGTGGTGACCGTTACTACGTGATAGTTCATTATAGAAAATAAATAAAACACTTTTACTGTGTACTATATCACAAATATATTTAAACCGTGATATTTTTAACCTTTTCACAAGGCCATCATCTGACGGTGATACAAACAAGTATAAATATAAAAGAGAACTTACATAGCATATATACAACATTAAAACATAAAGCATATGACGAGGTGGGAAATTACATTGAAATTATTATGATTAAAAATTATTATGAATTACATACAAAAATATAAATCGGAGAAAACAGATTATTAAATGGCGGTTTTTACTTAAATTATTATTAATTATGATTTTTCAGTTTTATTCAAATACATTAAAAGTACTAAATGGCAGAAGTAAGTTTAATGGAGGGGGTGGCAACGGCAGGGTAAAGGTTTGTTTAATGGCAGCGGTAGAGATTGGTTTAATGGCGAAGGTGGAAGTTGATCTAATAGAAGGAGTTCAGTTTGATTAAGTGGCGGATGTTGGTCCAATAGTGAGAGTGCAGTTTGATTAAGTTGCAAAGGTAGCGGGTAAAATTCCGAAATTTGAGAGTAATTTAATAGTTGTAAAAACCTCAAGTTTAAGTGCCATTCACCAATAACAGAACTCCATGTGGATACTCCAATATAGGCAACATTTATTGGATCAAGGTCAACGTAAACCATGTAAGGTTGTTTTTCATATATTTTTCCTGTTGATAATGTTCCGTTTCGTCTATTGTATCTAACCCAGTATTTCTCAAATTGGTCCACGACAATTTTTCCTCCTTTACCAACCACAGAATTGCTTTCAAGAGAATCTCTTCGAATTACAGAATGTGTATTTTTCCATCCGCCATAGATGATATGCAAAAATTTTCTAGTTGTATCTGGAGTTTCTGATAGTACAAATTTAATATCATTAGTTGCTTTTACATCAACTTCAAAGTAGTCTCGTAACATTGGAAAAAAATTGATAGCGGTTGTATGATGTGTAAACTGTAATTACTGAAATTATATATTATTAACTACATATATAATAATTATAAAAAACTTTAGTTTTGTATTTTGCAATTTCAATTATGGTGTTCCGCTTAACCTTAGTTTTAATTGATTGCCATAATATGTTCATTCAAAACAAATAAAATAAATTGGGTAATAATAAACTTAGATTTACTTTCATTGAATATTAAATACAATAATTCAGAACATTATAACGTTTTGTGTTATTCAATAGTTTAACATTTATATTATATATTGTTCCCAAATATTAATTTAATAAAAACTTAAAAAATATTGGATTTAAACTAGATATTTTTTCAAATAAAATAGTTTATTTAAATCAAATGTAAGATTTATGACTTTTTTATTCAAGTTTGAAAATTAATGGTTTGAATGAGGCGCTAAATTTGAAGAATGTACTGCAATCGTTTTAAAATGTAACGAGATTATTCAATTACTCTTAGTTTAGCGCGACCAAACGTTAAAATGTTCCGAGGAATTACTATAATATTTTAAATAGAGATTGAAAAACTAAAAAAACACACTATAACTAACTTTAAAAATCTTTGCATTTTAAAGTAAGTAAACTGATAAAACGTACCAATGAACGAGAAATGTCAACAAGTTTGCTATCACTAACATTGTTTGATTTAATAAACAATAATTGAAAAAAGTTTGATATGTAATTCAACATAAAATCGTAGATTTATTATCTTATTTATACGAATTATACTTTTTATAAACCAGCTAAAATAATTAATAAATAAACAAGTTTTTATAATAACTCAAATAGTTACAACAATAATATAACCAATAATCAATAATTTAATATCTAATCATCAATAAAAATAAATATTTGTTGTTAATAAAAATTATTTTCTAATTTTTTTTTTAAATTTTATAATTAATGCAATATAATCGCAAACTAATAAGATATGATCATTTAGATGTAATCTATATAAAAATAATAACTATGCTTACCCATATTGTTACTTATAGTTGGAGCCAACATAATCTGACAATGAATTTTTATTGTGATACAAGACCACAAAAAGATCAAATGAGTGATACCATACATCATCATTTTACAACTTGTTGGGATTACGTTTGCTAGAATTGAAATGAATGCTGTATTAGTTTTGTATAGGTTCTTATATACATATCGTAGGTGTAGTAAAAATCAAATAAACTATCGCTGAACGTGTTACAGACAAAGAATTGTAATTTTCTGTAACAATTGCTGTTGTCTCGCTGACAAACTGAGTGGTTTGCTATTCAAGAGAACAAGCTGCAATTACTAAAAGCATTATAACACCCACCTCGTGCAAATTCAGCAGTGTTTAGTCATATGACTACTTACACCCTACGCTGTTGGAGTTGGAGTCATTTTTTGCTATTGTTGTTAATAGTTTGTAGAAATTTATTTTAATTTTAATTTGTTTTTTATTTATTTATATTTAAATTTTAAATAGGTATTTTTACAGCGAATTATTTTACACGATTTAGACTAAGAAAAAAAAATTGGCATCAATCATCTTTTGAAGATGATATGCCAAAAATCTAGATTAACTTATTAACTAACTAAATTATTTTGTAAATTAAGTCCGAAAAATTTATTCTTAGACCTATGCAAAATTTCTACTTACTAAAACAAACAGCTTCCAATTGATTTAAAACTGGATATTAAATTAAATTTTCAATCAATATTTGATCAAACACGTGAAACAAAAAATTAAAAAAATTAAATAAAATATTTTCTTTCTTCTTTTCAATCCCCATAAATTATAAACACATTTTTGAGATCGTATACTTAAACTCAGTTTCTGGCTGTTATTTATAACAATATTATTAAGTGAATGTTTTCCTAAAATCAAAACACAAAAATGTAAACTTGTTTTTAAATCGCTTATGTGCCAAAATCATAAAACAGTATCAATGTGCTGACTATCTTAGCCAATCAATTGAATGCAAAGAGCAAATAGTTTTAAACAGAAAAAACTGATAAATTTCAATTTACTAAACTAAACAAATTGTAACAAAGATAATCAATAATTTTCAATTTTTCTAAACCAAGAGAGATTGAATTTCAAATGTCCTTATGAACCCGAAACAAAAAACCTTTTTGGAAAGTATATGACTAAAAACGAGAAATATAAATTATTCTTTAGAATTAAAGAATACATTTTTGAGAATCTATCATATTTGGAGTCCTGGAATAATCGTCAACGTGTACAGAAACCAAAAACAAAAAGTGGACAACGTCGATTCATCTTTTTTTCTAAGACTGTTTCAAACAAACATAAACACATTTACTGATTTAATAACAAGTTAAAATTGTAATACACGTGAAACCTTGATCTTTATGAAAAAAAACAAACAACAATTTTTTTGTTTTCAAAGAAAATTACTTGATATATGGCACTTTTATAAAACAAGCAAAAACAATTCTAAAGCACTATGGTTTCTAATAAAAACTAGTTCTTCTAACGTCTGCAATAAAACCTGTGACAGAAATCCTAAATAATTTAGTATGATGTTTTATGTATTGTTGCAAAGACTATAGTTAGTAAGCCAGTTTTTAGTTTAGATTTTTTTTAATTTGTATATTTCTATTTTGATATAGAAAAATCCTCTTTTCATTTTCAACAAGTTGGATACATAGATGTGAGAAAATAAAATAAATAATAAAATCATATATTTTAAAAAACTCTACAAGCAGAGATGTATGTGGGCTAACTACAGGCTTTAGTTAGCCCACTTACTACATTTATAAACAGTTCCATTATAGGTAACATCATTCCCAAAGTACTAATACAAACTTTAGTAATTCCTATCTGTAAAACCGGCAACATAGAAAAGTTAATAATAATAATAATAATTTATTTTTATTTTTATTTATGCTTTTTACGGCTATTTTACATCGCCACAGTAAGTCTACGACTTGTTTAAAGTGGTTTGATGGGACCAACAGCTTAAAACGTGACTTCCGAACCACGGAATAATAATAATAATATATGTATTTACAGTGACAATATTACAATGAGGTAAAAATTGTGCATAAAAAAGTGTCATACAAGTACAAAAATACAAAAATACAAATTTAAAAACTAAAAAGAAAAGAAATAATAGCGTTGAAATAAATTAAAATTAAAACTTGTGAGAATAAAATTCTGACATACTGTAGGGTTTCATGTCGCACAGTATTTGAAACACTGGTTGCTTCATTATACTGTAACTAGATGTTTCTGTAAGTCTGCGTGGTAGAAAGTTAAATATTTTTAAACAATAATATAAAGGACTTTTTCCATATAACAAATACGTCTGGCCGTATCGTGTATTGTGATGATTAGACAAAGTAGTTATTTGAAACTTATTTGTATGTTTATATATAAATTTTGTACATTCTAATATGTACAGGCCAAATAATGTCAATACTCCAGCAGATTTGAATTTCTTCTACAACTTTTTTAGAAGGTTAACTTAAGCAAAATTCTTAGTGCTTTTTTGTGCAAAAAATACTCTACCAGCTTCAAAAGTGATGCCCTAAAATATTATCCCATATCTGATATAAAAAATTATATTAGCATAATAAAATAGTTTGCTTATATTAGAATTGGTTGTTTTTGTTAAAATTCTCAATCCAAAACCAGCCCGACTTACTTTAACATATACATTGTTTATATGCTGGATATATGATAGAGTTACGTCAAGTAATATTCCCACAAATCGTACAGAGTTTGTAAAATTAAGTGTGATTGATTCAAATGTTAGCTGTCTCTGGTTTGATATAAAAAGAATGCAACTTGTTTTTTCTTCATTAAGTATTAATCCATTACTCACAAACCATGTTTCTAAAGATTGCATAGTAAAAGCACCAATGTCTATACTGTCACGATAAGTGTTCGCCCTGAGCAGTAAGGTTGTATCATCTGCGTAATTTAGAATTCTTAACAACTATATGGGCAATTCCATTTCAAACGGACCAGAGCTGGGGGGGGGGGGGGTGCATTGAGAAACTTGCTTATGTATTTTTTTTTAGTTTCTATAACTTATTAGTAGTCCTTTGATTGGTATATGAGGGTATAAAGCCCATAAAAAAAAATTCTACGATTTTTTTAAGTTTTTTTGACTTTTTTTAACTTAATCGCATTTTTTGTTTAAAAACCGCAATTTTAACTCAAAAAAATAAATTTACTAATGAAATCAATCAGAAATTTTCCGTAGAATCCAAATCTGGCGCCATTTTAAGTTTATCCCCTGTCTATGAGCCGCAAAAGCCATAATACCATGTTTTTGTTCTCAGAGGGCTGGGCAAAAAGGAGCATTTTTTAATTTTTTTTAACCGCTAAAGTTGACGTGTTTTGATGTAAATTAATTAGAAAATATAAATTTGTTCTGTGTATTTGGGTTTTAAGCGTCTAAAACTCAAAAAAACTGCAAAAATAAGCCAATTTTTCAACATAAACTTTTACAAATGCACATTTAACTGTTTTCAGAGAAACTATACACCAAATATTATTAAAAAATGTAGTTTTGCAAACAATTCTACATAGAAAATAGTCAGTGTCGTGCTTATCTGGCAAAGAAAAACCCATCTAGAAAAAAAAATTTGTTCAAAATTTACTTAAAAATTTTTTTTAAATTTTTTTTAAAGATTATTTGGATTATATTTTTTTAAGTTGATAATAGAAGTTTAACAAAGATTTTTTTTGTCGCTTGAACCATTTTACTCTTTGTTTGATAGTTTTTGCGACTGCGGCACAGATTTAGACTCGATCTATCGGCGCAAAAATTTAAAAATATTATTATTTTTGGCATTCAAACATAAATCTGCCTGTCGCTTGTTAAAATTTGTTAAAAAAAAGTTTTAAACCACACCCTAGTGCGTTTATAATAATTTTTGTAAATATAAAAAAATAATTAATTTTTAACGCATTTTTTCCATAAAAATTTTGTAAACATTTTTTTCTAGATGGACTTTTCTATAGACGGTGAGTACAACACTGACAAGTTTTCATGTAAAATTGTCCCCAGAATTCAAACTTTTAATAATATTTGGTGTATTGTTTCTCTAAGCGAGGCTAAACGTGCATTTCTAAGAGTTTATGTTGAAAAATAGGCCGACTTTGCAGATTTTAGACGCTTAAAACCCAAATACACAGAACAAATTTATATTTTTTAATTAATTTACATCAAAATACGTCAACTATGGCGGTTAAAAAAAATTTAAAAAATGCTCCTTTTTGCACCGCCCACCAAGAACAAAAACATGGTTTTATGGCTTTTGCGGCTTATAGACAAAGCATAGACTTGAAATGGTGCCAGATTTGGAATGTACGAAAAATTTCTGGTTGATTTCATTAGTAAATTAATTTCTTTTGAGTTAAAATTGCGGTTCTTAAACAAAAAGTGCGATTAAGTTAAAAAACGACAATAAAACTAAAAAAAATCGTAGAATTTTTTTTATAGGTTTTATACTCTCATATATCGATCAAAGGACTACTATAGCACTGGTCCGTTTGAAATGGAATTGTCCATATGCTTATATCACTTTTTACCATTATATCTAACGTTTTTTGAAATGCAATTTATTATTATCTAACCGCTAATATGGTTTCTGTTGAGAAAGGTCTACGAGAAATGCAATGATTGCGTTTATTACAGTTCCTGGAAGGATTTGATTAGATTGTGCACTTTATTGGAACTTTCTTCGATCTTAATAATAATAATAATAATAATAATAATTTTTATTTCAAAAAGACTGTACATTACATATTTTTACATACATAAGTTAGAGTAAAGTGAAATACGTCATAAGTTTAAGTATTAAATTTGTTTACAATAATCAACAAATTCTTCTATATTATATGGTTCACATTTCAAGATAAATGGATATAATTTTTTTTTATATTGTTTGTAGCTGGGAGCTTGTTTAAATAAATTTGGTAAACAATTATACATTTTAATTGACATATAAATTGGAGAATATTTTGTTATATCTAGTTTGTGTTTAGGATAAATATAAATATCCGATCTTGTATTATGTGACTGAGTCTTACAATAATCGGTATACTTATTTTTATTTTTAAATTTAAATAATAATAATTCGTATATATACAAACCGTAAACGGTTAAAATATTATTTTTTATAAAAATTCCTCTGCACGAATTTAGATACGGCATGCTACATATTATTCTAATTGCTCGTTTTTGATGAACAAAAATTTTATTTAAATTAGTACTACTGCCCCACAATATTATCCCAAATGATAATAAAGATTGAAAAGATGCATAGTATACACATTTAAGTTGTTGAATATCTACACAATGTTTTAATGATCTGAGCCCGTAGATGATTGGTTGCAGTTTACTTGCCAGGTATATAATGTGTTCGTGCCAGTTTAACTTTTCATCAATTTTGATACCTAGGCATTTTGTTGATGTTGTAACTTCCAGTTTGAGATCATTGAAGTTGACATGATGTGGTGATGGGTTTTTTGATCGACTTGTTTTAAATACGGTGCAGTTAGTTTTACCTACATTTAAAAGAAGTTTGTTGTCGTTTAGCCAGTTTTCCATTTTTGCAAAATATATTGCTCCTTCGGATTCTGTTTGTAGTATATTTTTTCCACGCAATAGCATAGTAGTGTCGTCAGCGTAACTTATTATATTATGTGGACTATTTAACAAAAAGTTTGATAAGTCATTTAGGTATATTATAAAAAGTAATGGACCCATAATGCTACCTTGAGGAACACCCATTGTAACTGTTTTTTGTCTTGATTTAAATTTCTCTCCATTTACTTCAATATGTGTAGTTTGAGTTCTATTTGTGAGATATGAGCTTATCCATCTATGTGCAGATCCTCTTATTCCACATCTATATAACTTTATTAATAAAATTTCGTGACTTACACAATCAAAAGCTTTGGAAAGATCAACAAAAACACTACAGGGCGTCTCACCCATTTCCAAAGATTCCACAATATTTTGACACATTTCTTGCATTGCTGTTTCAACACTTCTGTTTCTTCTGAAACCGTGTTGATTATTTTTAAATATATTATATTTAGTAAAAAAAACGACTATTTTTTGATACATAACTTTCTCAAATGTTTTTGAAAATGAGTTGAGAATGCTGATGGGCCTGTAGTTTTCAGGATCATTTAAATCACCTTTCTTATAAATTGGTTTTATGATGGCAGGTTTTAATTGTTCTGGAAATACACCTTCTTTGAGCGATTTATTTATAATATGTGTCAAAGGAGTGATTATTATGTTTACACATTTTTTAATGAGTGATATTGGTACTTCATCTATTCCTGCACTGTTTTTATTTTTTAAAGAGTTGGTAATTTTAATAACGTCTTCTTTACTTAATTTTTGAATAAAAATAGAGTTTTCAATTGGTGTTATTGGGCAGGCATATATATTAGGTGTTAATTTTGATACTAAATTTGGAGCAACTGTAATAAAAAAAGAATTCAAATTTTCAACTATTTGAGCTGCATCTAATATCTCCTTGAAATTCATCAAAATTTGATTTTGATTTTTTATCGTTAAGATTACTTGTCTTTTTTATGAAACTCCACATGGTTTTTGTTTTGTTATCAGAGTGTTCAATCATACTTGCATATTGATTTCGTTTAGTATTTTGTAGCATATTGTTGTATTCTTTTTTTGTATTATTGTACAATGATTTCATATTTGCATCCCGCGATGAAACTACATACAAATAATCTAGTCTGCTCTTTAGTAATTTTATTTCGGGAGTGTTCAGTTTTAAATTTCTATTTATTTTATTATTGTTTATTGTTTTTATAGGAAAACATTCGTTGAAAATATTTAAAAAGATTAACATAAATTTATTCCACTTATCATTGACCTATTCGCTGGGAATTTCATAGATTGATATCCAATCTTGAATTTTTAGTTCTTCTAAAAACTTGTTTATATTTTCTTTATTAAAAATCCGGATTTTTTAAATTTTCTTTGCATTATCTTGTTGGATTTGAAAAGCAAACTTCTGTGCAGTATGATCTGATATTCCCGTATGTAATACCTGTACACTTGTGTATTTAATATTTGATATAAAATTATCAATACAAGTTTGTGAATTTATTGTCACTCGTGTGGGTTCATTTATCAGTGGATTTACATTGTAAGAATGTAATAGATTTAAAAACTTTTCCTTATTATTGTGTTCTGTCAACAAATCAATGTTAAAATCTCCAGTAATTATAAAATTACTATTATGTTCAAACACACGCTGTAAAATATTTTCTAAGCAATTAATAAAAATATCTGTATTACCGGTTGGTGGACGGTATATTGTTATAATCGTATATTTTTTACTGTTTAATTCTATGTCAATTGCGGCACATTCAATGATATTGCATTTGGATAGTTTATTTATGTCGTTCCGACACTTTGTGGATATATTTACTTTATAAATTAAATTAAAGTGTTCGAGTTTATATGCCTTTATTTCTTCATTATCTTGCCAGTGTTCAGTTATGGTTAGTATGTGAGAATTTGTATACTCAATTAGATGTTCTAATTGGAGTACACTATTTCCTATTGATCGGACATTTTGATGAACAATATTTACCGTTGAAAGTTTCTTTTCGGTTTGAAGAATAAAAAATGTAGTAATGTGTTTCTCGTTTTTTAAATTTTTCATTTAGCAGCGTACAAACTGATTAACTCATATATTTCTAACAGACAGTAGCAAATGAATGGAAAAGAAAAAAAAACATGTTACGGTTTTTTAAATATATTTGTGATAGAGTACACAGTAAACGTGTTTTATTTACATTGTATTAACTTTTTTCTTACAATTTCAATAGCTGATTTTTCTTTTAATTTCAAAAATTGATATTTAGGAATTGCTTAAAATGTCACATTAATTGAAACATTGACGTTAAACATTTGCAGTTTATAAGTCTCAAGAAATACTGAATTTGAATGGAAAGTCTATATGCTTTATAATTTTTCCTTTATATTCATACTTATTTGCACCACCGTCTAATGATGGTAGAGGTTGAAACTAATTACGGTTTTTAAAATAAATATATGTTATTCGTATTTTTTTTTAGATTTATTTAATTTATCTTTGGATATAAGTCTCCTTCGTACTTTTTCAGTTTCGTGATATAGTCAATAGTAAATGTGTTTTAATTATTTAAAAAAAAAAACATTACATTTTTGATACAATGTCGTTATACGTTATTTTTAATAAATTTTAATATGTGGTACGTGACTAAAATGTAATTTAGGTTTAATATTATTTATATAAATTATAAAATAACTATAGTAAAATTATTTATACAATTGCATTATATATTTCCTATAAAAAATTATATTTTTAAATATTAATAAATCAGGTAATAAAACTGTTTATAATTATTACTTATTGACAATTTGTTGTTGTTTGGTCACGAACATTTAGCATTATATATTCATACCATAAATTATTTTATTACGTTTGTTTACAATAAAATTTAAATTAACTCAATTTGATTATTTTTATGATTACATGTATTGTTAAGTTTGACAGAATTTTCGACTATTTTTTTTCAGAAAATGTAACTATTTTGATTATATTAGCAATTTTAAAAATTGACATAAGTGACAGTAATAGGCAGTTTAAGTTATGGCAGAATATATAGCAGAACGAGCGCAACAAAATAAATATGTTTTTTTCTTAATTTCAGATGTGATATTTAGAAATTACTTATATATGAATATGCTATTATAACCAATGCCCGTATTTTTGTAAGTCATCAGCCTAAAATATGCTTGTTGGTTGGTTTGTTGGTCAGCAAATAAATGTTCAAGATAATAAATCGGAATTTATTCCATACGTGGATAGCATATGAATTAATTGATTTATTAAGCACTTCTTCTATATTATTTGGATTAAAATACTTTCTCCAATTCTTATAAAAAATTGGATAAAACATATATTCTGGATATACTGTAAAATTTTGACAGCTTTTATCGATCATTTTACTAGGTAGTTGTATTCCACATAATTTCCTCTAAATAATTCTAAAATATAAAAATTATTAATAGGTAATAAATAAATTCACTTAAATAAGTACCTAGTCAGAACTTTTGGACCGCTATCACTGTACAACCTTTCATTAAAATTATGTTTTAAATCCATAAGTATACTCAAAACATGATCATGTCCAATATCTTTATAATCAAAATTTAAAACACCGGCAGCAACATGTTGATTTGATTCAATGCCTGCATAATTGGGTTCCAATTCTTCTATTGATTTCATTACAACTACATCTGTATCTAAATAAATGCCACCATATTTGTACAGTGTTAAGTATCTCAAGACATCACTAGCATGCTCTATGGCGTAGATACCGCGTTCAATTTTACCTTCACTGTATAATTCTTCTACAATCGTATTTTTAAAATAATTTTCATAATTTAAATGTACTATTTTAACATTTTTATAATTTGATAAGCGTTGCAACATACGATCGCTTACTGTTCCTTCAAATTTAAATATACCAGGTGATGAGAATGTTAAATAAATATCAAAATTTGGATTCATCTTGGCTGCGATTCCACGGCGCATGCTTGTCTTGGCAGTATTGTAATTTTACCATTTCTATGCGATCTACATGATGTTTCAAGAAAAAAGATCGACTTTCCTTGACGTATATGTAGCTGCGATATATCAGGAAGTGTATCTTCTGATAGTCGATAGATTTATGATGTATTGTTGGTAGCAGTAGTATGGTTGATTGCAGAATGTTTTTTTTTTATCCGCTCGTTAACCTTTTGAACGAGCAAACCAATCTAATTCAGTATAATCCACCACTTTTTTAATATTCTATAAAATTCCTTGTATTCTCCTGCCAATTCACCAATTGCTCTATATATATGTATTGTTTCATTCATTTGTTTCTCACTTGATATTAACCGTAAAACGTTGAAACTTAAGATGTGAAATGTATTTTGTAAAATTGTATATGCCTTATATATAATTTTACAACAATAAATTAGTGGTAAAAACATAGTAGTTGTTTTATTTACTTAATAAACAAACTATTTTATTATGCTAATATAATTTCTCATATCAGATATGAGATCATTTTTTTGGAAAGCACTGCTGAAGCTGGTAGATTATTCCTTGCACAAAAAAAAGCACTAAGAATTATGCTTAAGTTAACATTCAAAGAAAGTGTAGAGAAAAGTTCAAACCTGCTTTAGTATTGACATATTAAAATGTATATATATATATATATATATATATATATATAAACATACAAATAAGTTTCAAATAACTACTAATTTGTCTAATCATTCCAATACACGACACGGCCAGACGTATTTGTCACCTTCACACAGACTAAGTAAATATGGAAAAGGTCCTTCATATTCTTGTATAAAAATATTTAACTTTCTACCACGTAAACTAAAAAATCATCTAGTTACAGTATAATGAAACAATCGTGTTTCAAATACTGTGCGACATGGAACCCTATAGTATGTTAGAATTTAATTCTCACAATTAATTTCAACGTTGTTATTTCTTTTCTTTTTTATTATTAAATTTTAAAATGTTTGCATTTTTGTATTTTTGTACTTCTATTCTTTTCGACACTTTTGCAAGCACAATTTTTACATCTTTGTAATAATTCACTGTAAATAAATATATGATTATTATTATTATTATTATTATTACCTTTTTTTTGTGGCCAGTTTTATAGATAAGAATGACTAAAGTTTGTATTAGTACTTTGGGAATAATGTTACCTATAATGGAACTGTTTATAAATGTAGTAAGTGGAGTAACTAAAGTCTGCAGTTAGCCCACATACATCTCTACTTGTAGATAGGTTTATCCTATATCAAAATGAGTATATATAAATTGAAAAAAATTTAAACTAGAAGCTGGTAGCTTACTAACTACGGTCTTTGCAACATCACATAAAACATATTAATTTAAATAAGATCTTTATCACAGGTTTTATTGCAGACGTTAGAAAAACTAATTTTAATAGGAACCATAATGCTTTAGAAGTGTTTTTGCTTATTTTATAAAAGTGCGATATGTTTCTTTCTTTACGTTTTTTTTTATAATAAATTAGCTAGTAAGACAAGTAATTTTTTTCAAATTAAAAATTTTGTTGTTGCTTCTTTCATAAGGATCAGTCTTAAAAGAAAAAAAAATGAATTAACGTTGTCCACTTTTTGTTTTTGATTTCTTTGATTTCTGTACACGTTGACGATTTTTCCAGAGCTTATATACTTGAAATCTATCCAAATGTGGTATCAAAACTTACTAGCAACAGAAACAACTGATACTTATAATAAATTTATATTAGAAAAAATGTTATCCAAATAATTGGTAATGAATGATGGCAACTATAGGATAATGGTCCAAATACTTGGGGTAATAATATCAGGGTTATTAGTACTTGTTGGTGGATTTGAACGTCCGGTAAATTTTCTTTCGGTTAATTTGAGTGTTGCTGCCGACAACTGGAATCCCAGAAGTAGATTCTCAAAATTGAATTTCTTGATTTCCAAAGAATAATTTATAACTCTTGTTTTTAATCATATTGTTTCCAAAAAGGTTTTTTGTCTTGGTTTCATGAGGACATTTAAATGAAATTCAATCTGTCTTGGTTTAAAAAAAACGGCAAATTATTGATTCATTTTTGTTACAATTTGTTTAGTTTAGTAAATTGACATTTATCGATTTTTTTCTGTTTAAAGTTGATCGGCTAAGTCGGCACATTGATACTGTTTTATGCTTTTGGCACATAAGCGATTTAAAGACAAGTTTATATTATTGTGTTTTAATTTTTGGAACATTTTTACTTAGTAATGTTGTTATAAATAACAGCTTCGTGTTTTGTAGAAATTGAGTTTTAGTATAGGATCTCAAAAATGTGTTTATATTTATAGTGATTGCAAAGAAGAAAGAAAGAGTTATATTTCAATTTTTAAATTTTTAAATTTTTCAATTTTCTATTTCTATTGATCAATAATCGATTCAAAGTCTAATTTAATACCCAGTTTTAAATCAAATGAAAGCTGTTTGTTCTAGTAAGTAGAAATTTTGCATAGGTCTAAGAATAAATTTTTCGGACTTAATTTACAAAATATTTTAGTTAGTTAGTTAGTAAATCTAGATTTTTGCCATATCATCTTCAAAATCAAAATAATTAATGGCAATTTATTTCTCTTAGTCTAAAACGTGTAAAATAATTTGCTGTAAAATAGCATATATGAAATTTAAAATTTAAAATTTAAAATTTAAATTTAAATAAATAAATAACAAAAATAAAATAAATTTTTCCAAACTATTAAAAACAATAGCAAAAAATGACTCCAACTCCAATAGCGTAGTACACCCTATACACTACAATAGTCATACGACAATACACTGCTGAATTTGCATGAAGAGCTCTAGGGTGTTATGACGTTTTTAGTACACGCAGCTTGTTCTCTTGAATAGCAAACCACTCAGTTTGCCAGCGAGACAACAGCAATTGTTATAGAAAATTACAAATCTTTGTCTGTAACACGTTCAGCGATAGTTTATTTGATTTTTACTACACCTACGATATGTATATAAGAACCTATACAAAACTAATACAGCATTCATTTCAGTTCTAGCAAACGTAATCCCAACAAGTTGTAAAATGATGATGTATGGTATTACTCATTTGATCTTTTTGTGGTCTTGTATCACAATAAAAACTCATTGTCAGATTATGTTGGATCCAACTATAAGAAACAATTTGGGTAAGCATAGTTATTATTTTTATATAGATTACATCTAAAAGATCATATCTTTTTTGTTTTCATTTATATTTTGTAATTAAAAACATTATTAAATAACAATTGAATTAATTCTAAAAATTAAAAAAAAAAAATTATTATTTATTAAAAATGACAAATTTACAAAATAATTGTTATAAAACAAATATTTATTTTTATTGATGATTAGTTATTAAGTTATTTTATTAACTATTTGTGTTTATAATCATACTATAATGTAAAATCGTTAGATTAGTTAATATGTTTATTAACATTCTATTATAATAACTTGTTTATTTATTAATTATTTAAGCTGATAATAAATCTACGACTTTATGTTAGTGATAGCAAACTTGTTGTCATTTCTCGTTCGTTGGTTTGTTTGATTAAAAAGTAAAGACCGATACTATATATTTGTTACCAAATAAATAGTCGTTGCTTTATCAGTTTACTTACTTTAAAATGCAAAGATTTTTAAAGTTAGTTATAGTGTGTTTTTTCTAGTTTTTCAATAGTGTGTTTGCGCACGTCACTTTTTTGCTTATAATTATAACGTTATAAATAGTGTTAAGGGAAACAATTTTAAAAGTGTTTACGATAAAAACTGACAAGTAATCAAACAAAAAACATAACTTAAATAAACATAACATAGGAGAAATCAAATTACTTGCATATTAATATCTTATTTTGAAAATGAATTGATTAAAAAGTCTTTCAATGTTTGGCAAAACAGTATTAATTGCAATTTATACAAACACAGAGATAATAAAATCTTACAATTGCGGTTTATGGCTATATTCATTATGTCTAATACACATCAAGTAGGCGATACATTTAGCGTAAGGTTTTTTGATTGGCTCTGCTAATTTCATAAATAGCGTAAGAAACGAAAACGTTATATTTATACGGTATAATTTTAAGTATAACGTAGACTTTTATAAGCAATAAAGTGACGTGCGCAAACATACTATTGAATAATCTCGTTACATTTTAAATCGATTGCAGTACATTCTTCAAACTTAGCACCTCATTCAAACTATTAATTTTCAGACTTGAATAAAAAAGTCATGAAACTTACATTTTCAACATTTTTATTTATAATTTGGCTCAATCTATACTTGACAATTGGATATAAAAATTTTAATATATTTTATTAATTATTAAACATGAATCAAATTTCATAAAAATTGCAGCAAACTGAAATACTTTTAAAACAACAAATTTATTATAAAATCTCAAAATATTCCTTAAATAATTTAATAAATTTTACAAATTTGCAGAAGTTTAAAATATTGATGGAAGCATCATTTTTGCAGTACAAACATTACATGTCACCGCCAATGATTTAAATAAACGATTTGAAAAAATATCTAGTTTAAATCCAACATTTTTTAAGTATTTATTACAAATTTTTTTTGTAATTAAATTAATATTTGGTAACAATATATAATATAAATGTTAAACTATTGAATAATACAAAACGTTGTAATGTTCTGAATTATTGTATTTAATATTCAATGAAAGTAAATCTAAGTTTATTATTACCCAAAGTAAAGTAAAATTTATTATAATTATTAAATAATATTCTAATTTCAGTAATTACAATTAACATCATAGATGAGCGTTTTTATTATTTTCCAATGCTACAACAATACTTCGAAATTGATGTAAAAACAACTAAATGCATTAGGATTGGACTGTCAGAAACTCCAAGTATGGATAGAAAATATTATCGCATCGTCTATGGCGGATGGAATAATACATTGTCTGTAATTAGTAGAGATAGCTACGGAAGCAACCCTGTGGTTCGTAAAGAAGGAAAAATTATCGTGGAAAAATTTGAAAAATACTGGGTTAGGTACAACAGACTTAACGGAACACTATCAACAGGAAAAATAAGTCAACAAGAACCCTACATGGTTTACGTTGACCCTGATCCAGTAAATGTTGCATATTTTGCAATATCGACCTGTAAGGCTACAAGTGAATGGCATTTGAACATAAAGTATTTACAATTTAACCTACTAGATTATTCTCAAATTACGCAACCTCAACCCCTGCAACTTAATCAACCACCACTTCCGCTATTGAATCAACTTACACTTCCGCCATCAAACCAATCTCTACCTACGCCATTAAACCAATCATTACCTCCGCCATCAAACTAACTTCTACATCCACTTACACCGACATATTTGCAGAACTGAATATTAAAAACAAGACGCTAAAAGCTATAAAAAATAATAATATGTAGTATAAAAAATTAATAAAATGTTTTGAATAAATTTAATTTGAATGTAGATTATTGACTTTAATATTAGTTTTAAATATTACAAGTTTCCAAAATAATTGTTTAAAATTTCAATTTAATTAATTCTAATGCAGCTAGATCCATAGCATTATAAAAATCCAAGATAAAATCCATCTTTTAAATTTGTTAAACTGACATTTCATAATAAGTTATATTTATGTGCATTTTAGGCCTTACAATTCTGAGGCTTAACTTGGGTAATAGTTAAATATTACTTTGTGTGCTGTGCAAACCGTTTAAAACTTAATGGTCCACTTAAGTGGAACTCAATAGATAAGCCCAGATAAGTGGAAGCGATGCAAACGGGCCTATAAGTCTTTTTAATTTATGTATTTTTAAAAGTATGCTATTTTTATTGCTGCTATCAGATTACTGATAATTTTAGGTCTGTCAAAATTTTGACATTTTTGCACAAAATGTTTGAATTGAAACAATTTATTGCATATAACCCCTTTAAGCTAAGTATGCTATTTTTAATGGTGCTTACCGCCAAAGAAAAGACAATCAAAAAATCCTCAACCTAAACCTGGGACTTAATAATTCCGGACAAATCCGTGCTGTAAGTGATTTGAACAATTGGACACCGTGACTTTAATTGTAAACACCTCTAAATATTAAACTGCACTAACAATAGTGATTAACACCAAATGTTAAATGCACACGTGGACAACATCTTCATAAATAAAACCTCGCAGCAAATCTGATTTTTCAAAGTGGTAGGAATTGTTACTACCGCTAGGCGGCGTTGACCATTCGTAATTTAAGCCCAGCTTGCAAACCGCTCAACTAATGGCAAGCGGGCAAGAAACGTAAAATACAACTGGCGTATCCAAAATTCTTCACGTACACGTCCGACAGTCACTTTTTGTTTTCAACTTAAAGAACTCCGAAACGGCAACCGAGGTATAAACGTTTCCGGCTATAGTTGTATCTTTTGACAGTTATTCTGTCCGTGTGCGGTGATAATACTTTGAGTGTGTCTATAGTGATGACACTCAGGATGTGTGCGTACTTAATGTTAGCTTTGCCGCCCTTCGAGAAGTTGGTTTTTCTTAGAGGTTTTGTTTTCTCTTTTGGCAATGTTTGTTGTTGTTGAGTTAAAATGGGCAATTAACGTTTTTTGTGCAGTGTTAACAAGAATTTTTGCCGTAGTTGCCATAGAGATTTACGGTGGGCCAAATTAGTTTTTACTTTGGTTGTGGTTTTTACTCAATTTTTTATCCATAAGTATCCATGTCTAATGTTGCTAGTTATGAAATTCCATCAAAATTGCAAAGATGTTTGATATTATTTTCTTAGAATGATGCAGGTACACTCGGCAATATAAAGCAATCTAGAATCTTAGGTAATTTAAACTAGCTTTTTTAGCTTATAAATAAAAGTGGTTATTTGCTTGAACATTCTGACAAGCTCCACTAGATGCGTGTACTGCTATGATGATCCGTCTCTGATGTTTCCTGATCTTAGAAATGTTGTTTTATATTATTTTATTTTTTTCTTGAAGATGATTTTGGATTTATGTATGGTTTTTTGCCAAAGCATATATACATATATATATATATATATATATATAGACACAAACTCTGTATTAGGAGCGTTTGCTCTCGAGAGGATTGGGAGCGTTTAATTTACTTTATAAACTAACCGTGCCATAGTGTTTCAGTACTATCTTTATACGTGAAAACAACAACAATTTATTATTAAATTAGAAGATTAATAAATAGTTTGCAAAATAAATTTGAAAAATGATCAAGCAATTCGTTATTTTGCCGAAAGGTTAAATTAGAAACCTATTTTATTTAGTTTTTATTTTAATACGTTTGGTTCTTGTCTAAGTTATTTACAGTTAGGGCTAAACGCCCCCAAAACTACAAATTGATCATGTTTAGGGGCGTCTAACCGCATGCTTATCCTATTGAGTTTAAATGTTTATCGCTAGGGCTATACTACAGTTCACGGCTTTGCCGTTAATGTGTAAACGCCTCTAAAGCGTGTTATGTGCAAATAAACGCTTCGAAAACGTATATTGTGCAAATAAACGCCTCTAAAACGTATATTGTGCATATTAACGTTTTTAGAACGCAAGCTTTCACGATCTCATTTTTCATACACGTTTAGTTTGATAATTAAACATTAACAATAGATATGGTATAATTGACTTACCATTAAATAATCTAACTAAAGATAAACTAATAAAAAATATGGAATATTATTTATTTCAAATTAGAATACATTAACTAGTTAAAATTATGGCCCGTGTTAAGCCTGCGTTTGAATCAATTACATATCATTGCAAAAAAAGTGCAATTTAGTTTTAGGCATTGAAATAAGTAGTTCTAAAAATAGACCTATTCTTAGTATTGAATGAATTTTATGGTTAAAAAAAATAGAAAGTTTGTTGACATTGCCACTGCAATGCAAGGGTAACCAAACATTTTATTTCAACAAATTATGTATAATGGTTACATAAACGTGAAAAAGGATGTTTTAAAATTAGCAATATTATTTTTTTAATAATTTAATTAAATAAATTATTGATTATAAATATTGTAATAATTATAATCGGTATTAATTGAAGATTATTATTATGGAATTTATTTTTCAAGTGGGATGTTAAAAATTAAAATTAAACAACCATAATCGACAGCCAAGACAATTTTTTTTGTTTAATAGTATTTTTTTTAATTTACAGTTATTTTTTGTTAAAACTGCCGATTATGATTAAATTAATTAATTTATTCTTAACATCTGGATTGAAAAGTGCACACCATAATAATAATTTTAAAATCTAATCTGTTTATTTATAAGAATGTTGTTTTTCAATAGATTTTGATAATTTGACTTTCTTATTGTGAGTGGCATTCATAAATAATAAAATGTTGTGAACATCAATGTCATAATTGTGCCGCCTCTAACAGGAATTATGTTATTTTAACTTAATTATTGTAATGAACATACTTAAATACTTTTGTCTAACAAACTTTATTAAAAGTATAGAATTTTGTGTATTAATGTTATAATTGTGTCGATAATTGTGCAGCCTCTAACACAAATTTTATTATTTTACCGTAAACATTGTAATTGGAATACTTAAATATTGCTGATTACCATAATTTATTAAGATCATAAAATGTTGTGCATTAGTGTTATAATTGTGCCGCGTCCAACGGGAATTTTGTTATTATAATTTTATCATTAAAATTGAGATACTTAAGTATTCCTGTCTACTAAAAATCATCATGATCATAAAATGTTATGCATAAATGTTATGATTGTGCCGCTTCTAACAAAATTTTTTGTATTTTAACTTAATCATTGTAATTAGCATACCCCTGCCTACCAAAATTCATTAAAATCATAGAATGTTTTGAATTAATATTATAATTGTGTCGCCTTCAACAAAAATTTTATTATATTAACTTAACTATTGTATATAACATACTTAAATACCCTTGTCTACCAAAATTCATTAGGATCATAGGTGCATTAATGTTATAATTGTGCCACTCAACAAGTATTTTGTTATTTTGACTTTTTCATTGTAATTGACATACTTAAGTACCCAGTCTATCAAAATTCATCAAGGTCATAGAATGTTGTGCACTAGTATTATAATTGTGCCACCTCCCAACAGGAATTTTGTTATTTTTACATTATTGTTGTAATATGCTTACTTAAATGTTCTTATCTACCAAAATTCATTAAGATCATAAAATATTGTGCATAAAAGTTATAATTGAGCCGCCTTCAACAAAAATTTGGTTACTTTGACTTTATCATTGTAATAGTCATACTTAAGTACTTCTATCTACCAAAATTAATCAAGATTATTAAATATTGTGCATAAATGTTATAAATGCGCCGCCTCCAACAAGAATTTTGTTGTTTTGACAATATCATTGCAATTGTCATGTTTAAGTAATTCTATCTATCAAATTTTATCAAGATTATAAAATGTTGTGCATAAATGTTATAATTGCGCCGCCTCCAACGAGAATTTTGTTATTTTAACTTTATCATTGTAATTATCATACTTAAGTACTTCAATCTACTAAAATTCATCAAGATCATAAAATGTTGTGCATAAATGTTATAATTGCGCCGCCTCTAACGAGAATTTTGTTATTTTAACTTTATCGTTGTAATTATCATACTTAAGTTCTTCTATCTACTCAAATTTATCAAGATCATAAAATGTTGTGCATAAATGTTATAATTGCGCCGCCTCCAACGAGAATTTTGTTGTTTTGACTTTATCATTGTAATTGTCATGTTTAAGTAATTCTATTTATCAAAATTCATCAAGATCATAAAATGTTGTGCATAAATGTTATAATAGCGCCGCCTCCAACGAGAATTTTGTTATTTTAACTTTATCATTGTAATTATCATACTTAAGTACTTCTATCAACTAAAATTCATCAAGATCATGAAATGTTGTGCATAAATGTTATAATTGCGCCGCCTCCAACGAGAGTTTTGTTGTTTTGACTTTATCATTGTAATTGTCATGTTTAAGTACTTCTATCTTCTAAAATTCATCAAGATCATAAAATGTTGTGCATAAATGTTATAATTGCGCCGCCTCCAACAAGAATTTTGTTGTTTTGACTTTATCATTGTAATTGTCATGTTTAGGTAATTCTATTTATCAAAATTCATCAAGATCATAAAATGTTGTGCATAAATGTTATAATTGCGCCGCCTCCAATAAGAATTTTGTTATTTTAACTTTATCATTGTAATTATCATACTTAAGTACTTCTATCTTCTAAAATTCATCAAGATCATCAAATGTTGTTCATAAATGTTATAATTGCGCCGCCTCTAACGAGAATTTTGTTATTTTAACTTTATCGTTGTAATTATCATACTTAAGTTCTTCTATCTACTCAAATTTATCAAGATCATAAAATGTTGTGCATAAATGTTATAATTGCGCCGCCTCCAACGAGAATTTTGTTGTTTTGACTTTATCATTGCAATTGTCATGTTTAAGTAATTCTATCTATCAAAATTCATCAAGATCATAAAATGTTGTGCATAAATGTTATAATTGCGCCGCCTCCAACAAGAATTTTGTTGTTTTGATTTTATCATTGTAATTATCATACTTAAGTACTTCTATCTTCTAAAATTCATCAAGATCATCAAATGTTGTGCATAAATGTTATAATTGCGCCGCCTCTAACGAGAATTTTGTTATTTTAACTTTATCGTTGTAATTATCATACTTAAGTTCTTCTATCTACTAAAATTTATCAAGATCATAAAATGTTGTGCATAAATGTTATAATTGCGCCGCCTCCAACGAGAATTTTGTTTTGACTTTATCATTGTAATTGTCATGTTAAAGTAATTCTATTTATCAAAATTCATCAAGATCATAAAATGTTGTGCTTAAATGTTATAATTGCACCGCCTCCAATAAAAATTTTGTTATTTTAACTTTATCGTTGTAATTATCATACTTAAGTACTTCTATCTTCTAAAATTCATCAAGATCATAAAATGTTGTGCATAAATGTTATAATTGCGCCGCCTCCAACGAGAATTTTGTTGTTTTGACTTTATCATTGTAATTGTCATGTTTAAGTAATTCTATTTATCAAAATTCATCAAGATCATAAAATGTTGTGCATAAATGTTATAATTGCGCCGCCTCCAATAAGAATTTTGTTATTTTAACTTTATCATTGTAATTATCATACTTAAGTACTTCTATCTTTTAAAATTCATCAAGATCATCAAATGTTGTGCATAAATGTTATAATTGCGCCGCCTCTAACGAGAATTTTGTTATTTTAACTTTATCGATGTAATTATCATACTTAAGTTTTTCTATCTACTGAAATTCATCAAGATCATAAAATGTTGTCCATAAATGTTATAATTGCGCCGCCTCCAACGAGAATTTTGTTGTTTTGACTTTATCATTGTAATTGTCATGATTAAGTAATTCTATTTATCAAAATTCATCAAGATCATAAAATGTTGTGCTTAAATGTTATAATTGCGCCGCCTCCAATAAGAATTTCGTTATTTTAACTTTATCATTGTAATTATTATACTTAAAAACTTCTATCTTCTAAAATTCATCAAGATCATCAAATGTTGTGCATAAATGATATAATTGCGCCGCCTCCAACGAGAATTTTGTTATTTTAACTTTATCGTTGTAATTATCATACTTAAGTACTTCTATCTACTAAAATTCATTAAGATCATAAAATGTTGTCCATAAATGTTATAATTGCGCCGCCTCCAACGAGAATTTTGTTGTTTTGACTTTATCATTGTAATTGTCATGTTTAAGTAATTCTATTTATCAAAATTCATCAAGATCATAAAATGTTGTGCATAAATGTTATAATTGCGCCGCCTCCAATAAGAATTTTGTTATTTTAATTTTATCATTGTAATTATCATACTTAAGTGCTTCTATCTTCTAAAATTCATCAAGATCATCAAATGTTGTGCATAAATGTTATAATTGCGCCGCCTCTAACGAGAATTTTGTTATTTTAACTTTATCGTTGTAATTATCATACTTAAGTTCTTCTATCTACTAAAATTTATTAAGATCATAAAATGTTGTGCATAAATGTTATAATTGCGCCGCCTCCAACGAGAATTTTGTTGTTTTGACTTTATCATTGTAATTGTCATGTTTAAGTAATTCTATTTATCAAAATTCATCAAGATCATAAAATGTTGTGCTTAAATGTTATAATTGCGCCGCCTCCAATAAGAATTTTGTTATTTTAATTTTATCATTGTAATTATCATACTTAAGTGCTTCTATCTTCTAAAATTCATCAAGATCATCAAATGTTGTGCATAAATGTTATAATTGCGCCGCCTCTAACGAGAATTTTGTTATTTTAACTTTATCGTTGTAATTATCATACTTAAGTTTTTCTATCTACTGAAATTCATCAAGATCATAAAATGTTGTCCATAAATGTTATAATTGCGCCGCCTCCAACGAGAATTTTGTTGTTTTGACTTTATAATTGTAATTGTCATGATTAAGTAATTCTATTTATCAAAATTCATCAAGATCATAAAATGTTGTGCTTAAATGTTATAATTGCGCCGCCTCCAATAAGAATTTCGTTATTTTAACTTTATCATTGTAATTATTATACTTAAGTACTTCTATCTTCTAAAATTCATCAAGATCATCAAATGTTGTGCATAAATGATATAATTGCGCCGCCTCCAACGAGAATTTTGTTATTTTAACTTTATCGTTGTAATTATCATACTTAAGTACTTCTATCTACTAAAATTCATTAAGATCATAAAATGTTGTCCATAAATGTTATAATTGCGCCGCCTCCAACGAGAATTTTGTTGTTTTGACTTTATCATTGTAATTGTCATGTTTAAGTAATTCTATTTATCAAAATTCATCAAGATCATAAAATGTTGTGCATAAATGTTATAATTGCGCCGCCTCCAATAAGAATTTTGTTATTTTAATTTTATCATTGTAATTATCATACTTAAGTGCTTCTATCTTCTAAAATTCATCAAGATCATCAAATGTTGTGCATAAATGTTATAATTGCGCCGCCTCTAACGAGAATTTTGTTATTTTAACTTTATCGTTGTAATTATCATACTTAAGTTCTTCTATCTACTAAAATTTATTAAGATCATAAAATGTTGTGCATAAATGTTATAATTGCGCCGCCTCCAACGAGAATTTTGTTGTTTTGACTTTATCATTGTAATTGTCATGTTTAAGTAATTCTATTTATCAAAATTCATCAAGATCATAAAATGTTGTGCTTAAATGTTATAATTGCGCCGCCTCCAATAAGAATTTTGTTATTTTAATTTTATCATTGTAATTATCATACTTAAGTGCTTCTATCTTCTAAAATTCATCAAGATCATCAAATGTTGTGCATAAATGTTATAATTGCGCCGCCTCTAACGAGAATTTTGTTATTTTAACTTTATCGTTGTAATTATCATACTTAAGTTTTTCTATCTACTGAAATTCATCAAGATCATAAAATGTTGTCCATAAATGTTATAATTGCGCCGCCTCCAACGAGAATTTTGTTGTTTTGACTTTATAATTGTAATTGTCATGATTAAGTAATTCTATTTATCAAAATTCATCAAGATCATAAAATGTTGTGCTTAAATGTTATAATTGCGCCGCCTCCAATAAGAATTTCGTTATTTTAACTTTATCATTGTAATTATTATACTTAAGTACTTCTATCTTCTAAAATTCATCAAGATCATCAAATGTTGTGCATAAATGATATAATTGCGCCGCCTCCAACGAGAATTTTGTTATTTTAACTTTATCGTTGTAATTATCATACTTAAGTACTTCTATCTACTAAAATTCATTAAGATCATAAAATGTTGTCCATAAATGTTATAATTGCGCCGCCTCCAACGAGAATTTTGTTGTTTTGACTTTATCATTGTAATTGTCATGTTTAAGTAATTCTATTTATCAAAATTCATCAAGATCATAAAATGTTGTGCATAAATGTTATAATTGCGCCGCCTCCAATAAGAATTTTGTTATTTTAATTTTATCATTGTAATTATCATACTTAAGTGCTTCTATCTTCTAAAATTCATCAAGATCATCAAATGTTGTGCATAAATGTTATAATTGCGCCGCCTCTAACGAGAATTTTGTTATTTTAACTTTATCGTTGTAATTATCATACTTAAGTTCTTCTATCTACTAAAATTTATTAAGATCATAAAATGTTGTGCATAAATGTTATAATTGCGCCGCCTCCAACGAGAATTTTGTTGTTTTGACTTTATCATTGTAATTGTCATGTTTAAGTAATTCTATTTATCAAAATTCATCAAGATCATAAAATGTTGTTCTTAAATGTTATAATTGCGCCGCCTCCAATAAGAATTTTGTTATTTTAATTTTATCATTGTAATTAGCTTTCTTCAATGTCACTGCCTACCAAAATCACTAGATTTGCAAAGTACTTCTATTTACAAAAATTTATTAAGATGAGAATGTTGTGCATCAATGTTATAATTGTGCAGCCTTCGTTAATATCATATAATGCTGTGTAGATTAATGTTTTAACTTTACCGTCTCTAACAAGAATTTTGTTATACTGACTATATCTTTGTAATTAGCATATTTAAATTCCGATGTATACTAAATTTCATTAAAATCATAAAATTCTATAAATATTAATATAATACTTTTGCCGCCTCTAATTTTTTTTAGAAGCGACACCTTTGTTGACATTATCTTTGTAATTGGCGTACTTATCCTTGTCTACTAACTTTTATTATTTTTTAATTTGTTTAGTATTTACTATTCATTATAGCATGTATAAACGTTAGCGTTGACCTTAAACTTGGTGTGAGACCTAGAAAAATGATTGACCTTAATCTTAAACTTTTAACAAAATATGAATTCAAGCCTGAAAAATAAATACAATCTGTTGTGTTATCATGTAAACTAGTTATAAGATTTATATTTTTTTATAGCAAGTAATATTTTAGTTGATTTATAATACAGGCAGAATATTTTTAACTAATATTTTAAAAGAAAGTTTATTAAAAACTTGTAAAAAAAAAACATTATGTATGTCAATAACCCTATTCGATTTGATTTTATTACGGTAGATATGTCCGCTACCAAAGCACAAATGTGTGGCTACAGTAATGTACTAACAAATTCTGTCAATCTTGATTTTAATGCCATCTATTAACACTCAATTTGAACTAACCGTTGGACGCTCTTAACACGTAGTTTATATGCACGGATTGGGAGCGTACGCTTCCAATCCTTAGACGCTTTTACGACGTAGAAAGTGTGCGCTTAAACGCTCCTAAACCAGCGTTTTTATCTCTATATATATATATATATATATATATATAAATTCAACCGTCGTTTTTAGACCCGCTATGTTTAACAGACAACCACAGAACAGACCCTCTAGAAACCTTTGTTGTAAGTGTGTGTATATTAAGTAATTTTGATTTATTAATTAAGAACTCTAAGAGCAGTGAAAGAGGGGTAAACAATTATTAAGAAAACAAAAAGTTGATGCCTAGCAATCTCTGTTAGTCCCAGACAGTAGAACCGACGGTTTTAGACCCAGCAGTGTTGTCATGTTTTGTGGCCTAGATAGGTATGTAGCACATATTCTTTGTGTATGTCTGTTTTTTATGTGTCTATTGTATGTGATTAATACGTGCCGTAAACGTTTTAAAAGCCTGAACAACTTAAGAAATTTTGAAACGTATATGCAAGTTTATTTTAGTTTTGTGTTTATTTATTCTCTTGTTAAAGTTTTTTCATTTAACAAACCACAAAAATTATGCAAATTATTAAAACATTTACATAATATATGTTATGTCATTTAATAGAGTCAAACATTAATAAAATTTAAAAAAAAATATATATAAATGTAATAAATGTAATAAATGAAAATCAAAAATAATAAACATTTTATTCTCAGATCAGATAGATTTAAATAAATTGCCGTTAATTAATATTTAATAATTTATTGACTAATCTTTTTTATAATACTTTAAAAACGTTTCAAACTTTTTAACTTATTAGTTTTTGAGCTTTTTTATTGGTTATCTGCTGCCTAATGCTGACACTGTACAGTAAAACATGTTGCAATTTGTCAAATACAACTTTTAAACTTGAACTTATGTTTTTTTTTTATTTACTAAAAAGTTATTAGCGTTTCAACGAGTATATTAATAATAAAATACATAGATTATTCAACTATTTCAAAATTATGCTCAAAAAAATCAGTAAAGGTATAGAAGGCATTACTTATCAGCATATTTTTGATAGATATTTTAAACTTATTAAACTCTAAAGTTTTGGTATATGGAGCTAGCTTGTTGTAAAATTTGATCGCATACTAATTGAAGTCATTTCTACTTTTAAGCAAACGTTTAAAGTCAAACCTTAAATGATTGTTTTGCCTTGAAGCATAATCATGCAAAGAACTCTATGTGGTATATTGGTTAAAATTATTCTTAATATACAGAGACATTCGTAAATGTAAACACAAGGTACCGTTAAAATACTCAACGCAATAAAACTGAGCTTACAATCATATCTATACCCTAACTATTTATAATTCTGATTGCTCTTTTCTGTATATTAAAAAACATTTGCTAAGATAAGTGCATGACCCCAGTTTAATATTCCGTATTTTACGACTGAATAAATTCTGAGCAATAGTTTTTGTGAAGTAATACTTTTTAATTTTCTCAATAGATAGATATACATACTTAGAAATTTTATAGCTTACGTAGGTGGTATGAGCTATCCAAGTAAGTCTATAATCTAGCATTAATCCTAAAAACTTAACTACTTCAGTGTTGGTGTTAATTTGTCTTAGTGAGAAAATTAGATGCTCTGTCTTACAGTCGTTAAGATTTAACTTGTTTGATAAAAACCAATCATTTACAATTGATTGTGTATTAGACACATCTACTTTTAATTCAACTATATTTTTATTAGATCTTACAATGGTTGTATCATCTGCAAATAGTGTATAATGGGCTTGGGTGTCACAACATGGCAAATCATTAATATAAATTAAGAATGAAATTGGTTCTAAAACAAAACCTTGTGAAACATCCATGCTTACATTTTGCGTTTCTGAATTTATAGAGTTCACTGCTACATATTGCAAACGGTCACTCAAATATGATGACAGAAGATTAATACTAGATTTTCTAAAGTTGTTATGTTTTAGTTGGTTAATTAAAATATGATGTGATACACAATCGAAAGCCTTACTCAAATCGCAAAACAGAGCATAAGTATGGCTACCAACTTAAAATCCATTTAAAATTTCATCAACTAAATGTTTTATTGCAAATACTGTAGGTCTATGACGGCGAAAACCATATCAATTTTTACATAAAATATTATTTACTTCCAAATGTTGCGTTAGTTAGTTAGTACTACAGACAATTTCACCTTTTTGAATACTGGAATAACTTTTGCCAGTTTTAAAACACTTGGAAATTGATTTGACATAATTGTGAAAGATTTATTATTGTTAATGCTATGGCTACTGCTTTGCGATTTGATTACCTGCCACATAGCTTTTTGAGGATTATTTGATTTATAAATAAAGCAGTATTGCAACTTGATAGTCTTTTCTGAGTAGTTTTAATTGAGTAATTATAAGATCAGAATGAACATGCTTATTTAAGTTATTTAGATTTTGAATGTTGTGTCTCATTTACTTACTATGTTTGTTTTATTTAATATCTTGGTTTTCTCTGGACTAGTCTCAAGCATAGCACATGCAACAGTAATTATAAATACGTCAAATTTTGATTCTATAGTTAAATTGCGATTGGCAACAAAACTCCAGTCTACAGTATCCATTATGTTGTACAATATTAACAGTCCTAATAGGTCTGTAATTAATGCGTTCATTGGTTTTTTTTTTATTGTGACAAAAGTTGATGCAAAACTAATTGCTAAATGATCTGAAAAACCTAGATTAATGGTTTTAACATTGTATTCTGCTTTGCTTATGTTTGATAAATATATTATCTATAGTATTATTTTTCCTTGTACTTTAACTTAGTTTTGAATACAATCCAAACAAATGAAATAATGATTGCAACTGTACGGTAATATTATTATTTTTTTGGTTAAATAATACATTAAAATCACTTGTAATAATGATTTAAATAATATACATCTAAGGAACAGGAAAAAAAATTAAAAGTAGTTATGACAAAATAAAAAATGCAAAAACCAGAACTATTGAAACAGGAACAATATTTTTTATATAATTACAGATGTTCCTTGTTTAATCGGATATTTGGGCACCAATGCAGCGCATGTGTTCTATTAAAGAAATATAGCATATTAGCAACGATTAAATTGTGTAAGAAATATTATGCACGGTACAAAAAACAAACAATAGCTTTGCTTCCTTGTCACTCGGAATGCTATAGCCGCGTTGGGATAAAAAAATAATAAATTTAAAGTATGTAGATTGCATATAATAGTATAAAAAGCGTCAGTGTTGTTAATTTTATAGAGTCCCGATCCGACCCAAAACTTAGCTCAATGTCTGGCTTAAAATCCGGGCCCGGCTCAAATCCCAACTCGGGCGGCCCAAAACCAAGTATATTATTATTAATAATATATATAGTAACTATTAATAACAGTTTCTAATAATTATATAGATAAAACTAAAAAACAAATTCTTATTTTAAAATTATATTATAAGTAATAGACATCTAACGGAATAGAGTTGACCGCTACTACGTGATAATTCATAATAAAAAATAAAATAAAACACAGTAATTGTTTTATTTAATTTTCTATCCAATCGAATAGTTATTGAATAAAAAGAAAATTGAAAGCGGCTATGATCTATAATAAAAAACGTAAAAACTAGCACTATTAAAAAAAAAACAATATTTTCTATACAATCAAAAAAAGGCAAATTATCAACAATTAAATTAAGTAAATAATTTGAAGCACGGTACGCAAATTAAAAACAAGTTTACGGACCCGGGGCACCTGGGTTGCAGTGCCCGCTCACATGTTTTGTTTTTATCCGCGCCAGCCCGTAGGTTTCATTGCGATGTGTGCTGCTTTTTCACAAAGCCAAGTCAGTTGCGAGGTATATTATAGCTTATTACAACGTTGCCAGTGTTTGGTTCGAAAACGTCGGTATGGCATGGCTGGTCTGATAACGTCTTGCAGTGCATATACAAATACGACGAGCGCGCCCTCGTCTGCCATATTTAATGAACTAAACTTGTATGTGTTGACATATTTGATATACGTTTTCAGTCCCAAAATAATTTTGGAGTTGTTTTGTCTCCTGCTATATTATGCCAAAAAATAACGGAAAACACATGAAAACGTTGTCAGGCCCAAAGCCGGGCCTGAGAACGTCGAATTTGGTCTGGGAACGTCGGTAGTATATAGCAATTTGGGTCTATATAGGCGGTTTAACAAATCTATATATATATATATATACTTGGATGTTGTGATTGTAATATTTACATTTTGCATCGTGTGTTTTGATGGACAGTGCTTCTGATGATAAAACATTAACTTCACCAAAGATTAGTGAAGCACCAAGAAATATAGTGATCAATCTATTATTGGTGTCACACAGGTACTTGTCAGGATAAACAACATACATAAGGAAGTAGTGATTTATGGTGAACTGAGAAGCTGAAAAGAACTATTCTCTTTGCGTGGAACAGCAAAAGTTGAGAAAGTTTCTTCAACACAACTCGCCACATCAAAAACTATTAGACTTTAACCGTAGCACAGTATGAACATTTCATCAATTACTACATACATAATTTCTCACTTCAAAGTTAAACAATTCCGTTTTATCAAAAATTTACTGGCTTTTGGGTCACCGCGCACTGCAAACACTCAAGGTATTATGTGAATAATGTCAAAAATAAACTCACAAATAAATTTGACTTGTCCCGGATAAACTGTGGGTTTTTTAACGAGGTTATCTTCTTGTCTATCGGTCGCCTTTTACGACCAACAAAGGGACTAACAGAAGTATTTCTTTACACCACTTTCTTCTACAGGGACATGTTTTCAGGTAGATTGTTGCAAGTATTGATGGCAAAAAGTCGAGTTGGTTATCGATTAAGAAGGAAGCGGTTGTTGTCATCTACTTAGCTGGAGTTGTAAACGTGATTGTCTTCGTGTTGTGTAAACTGCTAGTCTCTAGCAAAACAATTCAAAAAATTAAAGTATGGTTAATCCAAAACTTCAAAATATAATTCAAAATTTTTGCTAGTTCATGAAGTATGTTTAATCTAAAACTACAAAATTTAAAATTTCTGTTACTTATTACAGAATTTTTATTTTGTTAATAATATTTGTAATTACATTGAGACTAATTAATTTATAAACAAAATAAAAATGTTTAAAAAAGTTTCTAAAAATTTTCTAATAAATTTAAGTAAGTTAAATCTAAATATCTAAACTGCAATCCAAAATTTTTGCTAGTTATTATGTCATGTTAAAATGTCATTTTAATGAAAAAAATTGTAATATTTTTAAGAAAAATCAGTTTTCAAACAAAATAAAATATTTCAACAAAGTTTCATTAATTATCCGATATACTGTGTGTAAGTATGTTTAATCCAACAATCTAAACCGCAAAAATTGTAGCTAAAAAAAATTAACAGATTTCACCGCCGTGAAGTTATCCATAAAAGAAAGGTCAATCAAAGTGCATTTTTTTTTTGCTTATACTGCATTGGAGAGCAATTATTTTTATACTACAGAAGAGCTTGAAGAACAGTGCTTTTGTTAGTGTATAATAATAATAATAATAATAATAATATCTTTATTTCACTTTAGCCACACTACATGGATATGAATCGTCATACATTTGAATATAAAAATTAAAAACTATACAATAATACACATTAAAATTTAAATCTATATAGAAATACACATTAAAAATTAAAAACCTAAATCAAAATAGACAAGAAACATAGTAAAAACAACATATAAATCCTGAACATATTTATTTATCACAGAAAAAAATCATCAATAGAATAGTAACATTTGTCACTTAAAAATGAATGCAATTCCTTTTTAAACTTTTTATAGTTATTAATATTTTTTAAATGTATAGGCAAATTATTATATAAAGCAACGCCGGAGTACTCAGGGGATTTCTTGTAATGTGTTGAATGGGGTATTGCAGTTCTAAGATGATCACAATGTCTTGTATTATACGAATGATTTGCGCTATTAGTTTTATAAGTATTGATGTTTTTTTTCACATGTGTTACGGCTTTAAAAATATAAATGGAAGGCATTGTTAAAATTTTATAAGTCTTAAAAATATCTCTGCATGTATTGGGAATTTTAATGTTAAAAATTAATCGTATTATCCTCTTTTGTTGAATAAAAGTTCTATTATTATCTGTCGCTCTACCCCATACAACAATATTAAAAGCTATATGCGAATACGCCAAGGCATAATAAATAGTTAATAAAATATCAGAATTTAATGACATTTTTAATTGTAAAATTGCAAAGAACGCTTTATTCAATTTTTGGCAAACATAGTCAATGTGATCGTTCCATGATAATTTTTCATTAATAATGACACCTAAAAATTTTGTTGATACAGAAAATAAATAATGCTTGCTATCAAATACAATTTTAAAATTATTAGACAACTGTCTTCGTTGATGAAAATGCATAATAATAGTTTTATCAGCATTAATAATTAATTTATTATTATGACACTATAGATGAAACTCATTTAAAACTTTGTTAATTTTACGTGCAAGTTCAAATTCATTTAAAGCTGATATTGCAATTGTAGTGTCATCAGCAAACATAACTACAGTTGCATCTTGAATAGCCATAGGCAAGTCGTTTATAAATAGCAAGAACAAAAGAGGCCCTAGTACGGAACCCTGAGGCACACCCGTATTTAATGTATATTCTAATGATTGGATATCTTTTATTTTAACCGATATTTTGCGGTTTTTTAAGTAAGATTCAATCCATTTAGAGGCTATTCCTCTAATCCCCATAGCATGTAGTTTATTGATTATAAATTTCGGGCAAACTGTGTCAAACGCTTTTGACAAGTCAAAAAAAAGAGCTACTACATATTTTCCATCATTATTTTCATTATGTATGAATTTTAATAAGTTAAAAGTGGCAGTTTCAACGGAGTAATTAATTCTAAAGCCATGTTGGTTAGTTGTTATTATATTAAATTTGTTAAGAAATTTTAACATTTTATTATATACTAGCTTCTCCAGTAGTTTAGAAAACGAACTGAGGATTGATATGGGTCTATAATTTTCAATATTTAAATGGTCATTTTTTTTGAAAATTGGAGTTATTGAAGCAGTTTATAGAATAGATGGAAAAACACCTAGTGATAAAGATAAATTAAAGATTTTAATAAGTATTTCAGCTATGGCTGGTATAATAGACTTTAGGGTTATTGAAGATATGCCATCAATACTACATGACGTTTTGTTACTTAAACTTGCTACTGTTTCAAATAACTCATGTAAGTCAATTGGTTTCAAAAAGAAAGAATTTGCATTAAATGAAGGTAGTGTACAACTGTTAGACATATTGAGCCCAAAATGTGCGGTACTTAAATTTGTTGCAATGTTTGAAAAATAGAGAGCAAATTCATTAGCTATAACATCTTGATCTTTAACCGTAACTGAATTAATATTTAATTGAATATTAATTCTAGGTTTTACACGATCAAGACTTTTATTAACAAGTTCCCAGGTAGTTTTAGATTTATTTGAACTAGAATCTATTTTACTACCCATAAAGCTTTTCTTAGCTAGATCAATATTAAATTTAAGTTGCCTTTTTTTAGTTTTATAGAATATTTCAGTATTAATATCATTAGTATTTTTTACAATCCAGAACAATTGTTTTAACTGAGTACATTCATTTTTAAGAGCAGGAGTAATCCACTACTTAGTATTATTAACGTTTGTTTTACAAACTAACGGACAAGCACATTGAAAACAAATCTTAACACGATTTAAAAAACTACTAAATATTGAGTTTAAGTCTGAGTTTAAGTTAACAGTTACATTCCAATCAGTAGTTAACAACATTTCTTTAAAACTTTCAACACATTTATTTGTGATTTTTCTGTAAGTAATTATTTCTTTTTCTTTAGGTATTGAAACTATTCTATAAACTGATATAATTTGCATTAGATGATCTGCTATGCTACCATCAATATTTACAGTATTATATGTTTCACACGGTAAATTTGTTATAGCATAGTCAATAGCTGTTTCTGACTTAATACCGTTTATATTTGTAAAGATGCGAGTGGTTTTTTTTAGTCTTATCATTAATTCATATGAATCAAATATATCTAATAAAATATTACGCTGTTCTGTATTAACTAAAAGGTCAACATTAAGATCACCACATAAGATACAATAGTCACATTCTATATAAATTTTGTTCAACGCCTCACATAATAAATCTACAAATGTTTTAAAATTGCCCTCTGGCGGTCTATAAATGGACAGTACACATATATTTTCATTATTTTTTTAAAAGGATATTCCACATAGTTCAATGTTCATTTCACTATTGAAAGCATCTAGCTGAACTTTTTTCACTGTTGTAGGAAAATATGTAGATACAAAAATTGCGGATCCTCCATGTATATGTTGCAATCTTATAAAACTAGTTGCCAAATAAAAGTCCGGAATCACTATATCACAAAAATTTATTTGAGTAAGCCAATGTTCAGTAACACATAAAATATTTATATGTTTATTTGCACACAAACACTCCACTCTATTTATTTTATTTATTAAACTTTGGACATTGACGTGGCCAATTACTATTTTAGTCAGTTCAGTAAGCTGAGCTGAACTGTGCTGCACTTTAAGTTCGTTGACAAGTCTAAAAAATCATTATCGGAATTATATCTGTCTTGTACACTTTTACTACAATCTTTGGAATTAATAGAATTATTGGTGATCATTATTTCATTAAGGACTTTTGATTGCCTTGATATGTATTTAGTTATATGATGTATAACAGCTCTTTTTTCAACGCTACCAAAGTTATTGTAGATAATATGGTTAGTATCTACAAAATAACATTGCGTTTTAAGACAGATATCGTATAGTTTTTTATTTAACTTATGTATAAACTCATTCGTTTCGGGAGGCTTTGTATTACTAGTATAGTACGGGTTTGAAAAGATTATTACATTGGTGTTAATGATGAGTTGAGACATTACTTTTAGTAACACATTATCAGTCAACAAACTTTTATTGTTAATTTCATATTTCCCTCCAAAAATCAGTACGTAGTCATTTTTTGTGAAATTTTTTGTATAGTTAACAGCGTTTTCAATAATTTTGTTCAGCGATGCTCCAGGCTTTAATATGGTTTGAATACTATATTTTTTAGTAGGCAGGTAGTCTCTACAAATGTTTCCACAGTTTTCACCATACTTATCAGCAAATATTAATACTTTACATATCGGAGTATCTATTAAAAGTTTCGAATTTGGTAACTTATTTATGTAGTTTTCATCTTTTTCATTGACTTCTTTATTATTTTCATTAGTTATAGCATTTAAAACCATTTTTGTAATATTTTCCGTTATATTAATATCTTCTACAACTCTTGAGCAATGTTCTGTTTGAGCCGTTTTGTCTATACCCTTATTTCTAAAGCCATCTGAGTTGATGGCTTTAGTAATTATTTGATCAGTTTGCGAAGCTACATGAATTACATGCCTACTTTGGATATTTTTAATCGTATCAGAAAGTGTTTCTATTATTTTAGTTTTACCAATTAGTTCATTTTCTAAATCTTTAATTTTATTACACAATGCCTCATACTTTTCTTGTAGATTATAATTGACATTATCTTTATCCGCTAATTTATTCCTTAAGTCCAAAACTATGTCATTATATTCGTTACTACTACAGTTATTACTTGAAATGATACTTATATTACTAACATTAAGTGTATTAGTTTTTTTAATTGGTTCATTTTTAACATCTGTTTTTATTCCAGTGGTTCGTGTAATGCCGTCACTGGTACTAGACCACGGGAAATTGCTGTGGTATTTGCAGGTTTCTTCCGGATAAATGTATTGTAATACAGGTCCTTTTTTAACGAGGAACTTTATTTTTTTATTATTCTTTCTTCACTTATTTTTATTGATAGCAATCTTGCTATTTTCACTGATAACTTGTTCAATTTTTAAATTTATTGAAGGATCTTTCGGAATCCTACCGATCTGCGCCAATTATATGTTTGAATACTTATTTTATTAATAATAAAATATAAAATAAAGATTATAATTTTAACCAGTACATATTGGTTGAGTTAAGAAATAAGACTAAGACTAAATTAACAAAGATTTTCTTATATACTAAATGAAATTGTTAATGATGCAGCATCCTTTGTTTGCTTCGATATAATCACGTCACTCGCGACCAAGGATGTTATACTTACTGCTTTCCTTTCAAGAGCAACACGCTCCCGGGGCTTGACGAACAGAACCGTTCTGAACTATTCTGAAAGGAACATTATTTACTGGCATATATTATGATGCGTTGACTAACGACATAACCAACAAATAATTATTTACTCAACTTGATATTTTGTTAATTGTATAATTAAAAAACGTTTTATTACATTATTTTTATGATGCACAATATAGATTCTAAATTACAAAATATTTCTATATTTTAAAATTAAATTTATTACTGGCGACAAATGAAAATACTAGTAACTTTGTTAATAAGTTGGTAGTAAATATTAGATATATTTAGTTATTTGGTGTTGGCACTTGAAAAGGGCTTGATGCACCGTTGTCGATGGTGGTGCATGAGGGGAGAGGGGAAGGACACTCAGAACAAGTTTTGGCGTCGCGCTTTCTGTGAAAGGTACATGGGGCGTCACGCACAGAATTGTTCGGAACCGTCCAGAACAGTGAAAGGAAAGCATCTACTATATACTGGATTGGCAACCACCGTATATTAACATAGTGAAATAGTGTGTCAAAATCCGTGGGTAGGCAACTTGCCATTGTGCCGAATAACGTTCTCACTTTTAGTATGTTTTACTCTGTCGCACTAGTCACTACGCCATATACGGTTTAAATGTGCAATATTAACAAGCGAAATGATGGTTAAATACTGGGTTGCTTTTGGATGTAAATTTTTGAAACAAACAGAAAATGGAATTTAATTTCATTAGTAAGCATTTGCAATTAATATATGTTATGCAGTTTATTATAAAAATTATATTAAATGGACATAAACAATATTGTTGGGAAATAATTATGCTAGTTTTGTGTTTTAATTTTATACAGAATAATTATTACCTTCCTCTTAAACATCTTATATATAAAATATATGCAAAAGTTCACAACAAACATTTTGTATTGTTCTTAATTATTGTTTTTGATCATTTTATTATTATTTATATCATTATAGTTGTAATAATTTTATGAAGTAGATCTTTATGTTTAATACATTTAGACTCAATGTAGCGTATTATTAATACTTTACTTTCGAGTTTATGCACTTTTTTTTAAATTATTTCTAATAAAAATTAAAAAAAATAGTACTTCTTTTAATAATTACTAACTCTATTTTTTTAACCGTGTAAAAAATCTATTATTGTTTCTATTAAGTAACTTAAGAGTTAATAAATAAATTTCCTTTATAAGATGTACCAGATACAAGTAAAAACTGACATACGAATGCGTAACTTTAAAGCACGCATTGTTGTTCACAGTTTGGTTAACAATTTATTATTTTAGTACTATATTTTGTATATTTGTCAATATATTTTATATTTTAAACAAATGTACAAGTTAGTTTTACTTTTTTATTATTATACATGAATATATTGACTGTCTCTAATAAGTAAGTTAATTTTATTTTTTTATGAATCTTATTAAAGTCATAATGATTGAAATGATGTTGATTTTTTTTAATGAGAAAGATTAGTAATACTTGGTTGTATAATTTGATATATAAAACAGTAAAATACAGATTGTAATTATTGTGTTAAATCAGTTTTTCAAAAATTCTGTCTCTCTTGCCTTGTATACGATTGTGAGATAGAAAGAGATGTTAAAGCGGCACAACGGCGGGTTGCATATTTCGATATTTTTCCTCACTTTAAGGGCTTGGTTGCCAATCCAGTATATAGTATAACATCCTTGCTCGCGACACGTACATACAAAGGGTATTCTTATAGCACCGAATACGATGGGCGTGAGACCTTCGAATATGCGATCACAAACACTTCTTACAAAGTTGCATTTAGTTACAAAGTAACTGTGAGAAACGTTTCCATAACATACATATAAATTATATTATTTAAAATGTATGGTTTGTATGTATGAAATTATTATTATATATTATATATTATATTCAATATTTTATAAAACGTTCGATTAATTCAACAGAAAATATAATATTTACAATTTATGTACCTTAAATATTTAAACAATATTGTATCAATTTATAAATTATGTAAGATGAACAATGATCTACGAACCAACAGAAAAATTGGTTATAATTTTTTTTTGTATGTTTATAAAAATATACTGCAGCTTATAATTTATTGTATACCACAATGCAATGAATGTTTCGTGATTTTATTCAGCCATAATTTGCCATAAAATATTTCTTTGACAATTTTTGTATAATTATTTCTTGAGAGAATCAAGAAAATTCTCTTCTTGTATTATGGAAAAAGAGAAAGAAACTTTTTGTATGGAGATGAAAAATATAAAGCGATAGAAGTATACAATAAAAGTATTTAAAGCAGTAGGCAAAAGTAAGAAAATGTAATTGGAAAAACTGAAGAAAAAAAATGACTATAAGTGAAGATTATCAAACACAATAACACAATGACAAACACAATCCGTAATAAACCACGTAGTTGTGTATGAGACAGCCTGGGAAAAATATACAAATCTAAAGTTGGAATAAGAGGAAAATTACACATACAGTGCACTGAGCATAACTGAAGAAACTATAAAAAAAAAAACAAATAAATGAAAAAAATAATAAAGAGAAAAGGTAGTTTGGACGGAAGAAAGTGTAAACAACGTATAAAAAAATCTAAGAAGAAGAAGAAGTTATAAGAAATAACCAGGGAAGCGGTAGTAAAAAAAAGATATTAAGCAAAAAAGAAAGATTATGTATTTCCCACAAATTTTAAAATTTTATTTGGGGTCAATTTGTAAAATAAACCAGTTTGATCAGCATTGAAGATGTCTTAACTAGCAATTTTTTTAATTTTAAGACAAATACTGGTTAATTATTCATTATCAACATTTAAATCTACTGCTGCAGATTCACCAATTATATTTCCCACTCTATTATGTTTTTTTGAAACGGTTTAATCCAACTTAAGGAACAAATAAAAGAATTTTGTGCAATTTGATTACCCATTTCACTTTTCCCGTAGAATAAAACCATTTATGAGAATGTTTTCTTGTCTTATTTGTGTAAAGCACAAAGAGGTCCTTTATCCACTTCTTTGTGTGTTGATTTTTTTAATTTTTTATATTAAATTTGGTTTACCATATGAAAATTATTGGATATTTTTTGGAGTAATAAGACATTAATAAACTGCTAATTAGGTATATTTTAATTTCTAACATAAATGTAATAAAGGGATTTTAGATTTATTTTTTAAATTTCTAAGAAATTGGCGTATAATATAACGTCAAATAGATACAGTCAGTCACAAAAGTCTACATTCACCCCTCAAAAACCTTCAAAAATTTGTTAAATTTTATATAGAAAAACATTTGTTTATTAAAATATTTTATAGTACATTTGTCAACCTCAGTACATGTAATTTTCAAGAAAGTTTTGATTATTTGAAAACAAAACAATCCAAAAAAATTTACGCGCAACTGTCAAACACTGTAGAGGCTCGGTATGGTTTAGGGAGCTATGGCAGCTTCTGGAGTTGGAAATCTAGTTTTTATTGAAGGAATAATGGACCACAAATTATATTTAAAGATTTTGCAAGATAATTTGTAGACCTCCGTTGATCTTTTGGGATTAAAAAAATGATGGATTTTTCAGCAGGACAACAATCCAAAACGTACGGCACCTGTTGTTAAGAAATATTTGCTTTATAAAACGCCAAAACAGTTTCATTCTCCTCCCCAGTCGCCTGATCTCAACCCTATTAAACATATTTGAGATGAGCTAGAGCAAAAAATTAGAAAAGTCAATATAACAAATCGCAAAACTTTAAAAAATGCGTTAAGACACGCTTGGTCTGAAATATCTTCTGTTATAACAGAAAATTGAATTTACTCTATACCGCGGCGGTTGCAAGCTGTAATAGATTTACAAGGAGGTTCAACAAAATATTAATATTGTGTAAATTTAACGCTTTTCACTTTTTTTCTACATTAATTTAAATCATCTTTAAGTGTATGTAGATTTTTGTGAACTATTAAATTTGAATATTATTTTATTTTTCTAATTTTCTGATTTCAAATAATCAAAATTTTCTTGAAAATTACATGTACTGAGGTTGTAGAATGTACTATAAATTATTTTAATAAACAAATGCTTTTCTATATAGAATTTTTCGAAATTTTGTGACTGACTGTATATAAATAATACGTCAATTTCTTCTCCATCCTGAGAATCATTGGTTTTCTTTTTTCAATCTCCCTCTTTAACTTCAAATTTATTTTTATCATCAATGTTACAACGTTTTGTTTATTTTATTTTTCTGCGTTCTCAAGATCCAAGATCGACGTTTTTTCTTTTCAACTTCAAGTTCATTTTTATCATAGTCACTTTCTTCATTAAAAAATGACAAAAATATATTGATAATAAAAGTAGTTTTTCAAATTTTACAATGTAATATATTTTTCTTACAGACATAGTATAGAACTTATAAAGCATTTTTTTAAATTTTGTTTTTTAATTTTATTTGATTTTTATCTTCTATTTGTGCTTTTTTTTTTGGTGTTGACGTACTAAAAAATAGTCAGTTTTACTTTCTAGTTTAGTCCTGCAAACATTTTTTTTTGTATAGAGTTTTCTTGCTTCGAAAAATATTCTTGATGTTGTGCTTCTACTTCCTTGGAATTTTTAATTATTTTAATTATTATACAAATTTTAAAAATTATCATTTTTAAATTTAAAAAACTTAATTTTTTGGGAATATTTAGTTAAAAGTTAAATTTAAAATTGGCATTTAGTCTAAGAAATTCTGGTCAACTTTGCTAATTTAACCAACGCTCTTCAAGAATGAGAAGGAGCATCTGAAACTAACCCTCCTAAACTCTATTCAAAAACGAGTTATTCGGATCATTGCCTATCCAAAATTGACTAAAGACTTTTTGTTGAATTCCGATGAATTACCGCTAAGGCAATGCCCATGACACAAATTTACACAAAATAAAATAAATTAATTTTTATTATAAAAATATCACTTTTATACAAGAGAGATTATTTTAATTAAATATTGCATTATGATAAATATTTATATTTTGATGTTTTAAGCAATCCAAACATCGTAAGGTATGTTACTAAACAAAGTATCTACAAAATTGGACATAATTTGCATCAACTTTTTCTTCAAATCAGGTTTCATTTCCTTTAATAACTCCTGTGCGTTGGAATTAATAAATAAATTCAATGCCGCTTCTGCAACAAAAAATGCAAATTACTGTTAAGTTTAGAACTAGCCTTGTACAATGGAGAACAACATAGATTTACAGTAATTACAAAATCTTCACACATTATTTAAATAACTTTATCACTTATGCATGCTAGATAGAAATATTGCTATCCAGTAAAGTTGCTAAGCAATTAATTACAAAAACGTAATCAGTATGTTTCGCTATGCAGCAATATGCATAAAGAATTGGACAGGTAGATAAATATAAATCAAAACTAAATTTTTAAATTACTAACAAATACAGTAAAGTAACAAACCCGCTTATAACAACATTCTCGGGTACTTAATTTGAAACAACGAAAATTTTCTCATAATCTCAACGCTATTTTTGACTGCTTATAACAAACTTTTGGATAAAGCGAACCAAAATATAGCTAAAATTGGCACAATTTTCCTGTTATAACGCACTTTTCGGGGTTTATTTTCTGGGGTTCCCCCCGATATATGGATTTGTGCTGTATTTTCTTGGAAGTATTGTATTTTGTTTACATTGTATACCCTCATTAGGGTGTCCGTTATTTCCCAAATTGCAATATTTTATAGAAGACTTGTTAAATGTTTTCTTTTCGTGATGAATAACAATTTTGAAATAATACAACTCATTGGTAACCGTATTTTTGCGTGTCTGCAAGCAAATCAAATTATCTATTTGATTAACATAGGAAAATCGTCTTTAAACGCTCAAAGTTTTTTTTTACAAATTGTATGTCTTCCTACATATATGTCTACATACCGTTTTTTTTTTGTAAAAACGATCTTACGTTACTTTTAACATAGAATAATAAATATATAAAACAAATTACGATATTTTTTATTACCGTTTATAACGAACTTCGGATATAACGAATTTTGGTTGTTTGCAACCTTTATTAAATGAAGTAATTTTTTATTTTATTTTACTGGATCTTTTACAGATAGTAATTTCAAAATCTCCTACTTCCTTGCTTAGGGTAAAACTCCATGAATATAATAATTTATTTAAAAAACAATCACCAATTTACAAATCAAAAGGTTGTGTGGCGTCGCTAACAAACCATTTTAAATTGTATGTATTTGTAACTGTTGACTTTATATTTTATTTTATATTAAATTATAAAAAAAAATGGTGTAAAAAAAACCGATTGAAAATCTTGAGCGTATAAAACATTGGTCCTTCGAACCGGATAGTTTTTTTACAAACAATCAATCAATTACTAGTTGCCCAAACAGAAAATAGTCAACATACATTTACATTGGCACAAATAAAAATCATAACAAAAAAGTGCGGAGCTTCAAAGGACACATTTTAGTCGTTTTTAATTTTATGACGATATACTCATGTTGAACCATAGACGTTCCGAAAATTAAAGCACTAGTTCAGAAGCTCATTATATAAATCATATAAACCAGAAGAACGATATTTAATCAAAGTAGACTACTATAACGTGATAGCAGAGTTAGAACGTCTAAAAGTTATTGTTAAAAACCCACTTTAAATAACAATTTTATCGGCAAGATCAAGCCATTCGCAAACAAAACAAAAATTTCAATTTGAAATTAAAATAGGTTTGTAAACTTACGTATCACTGCGTTTCCATTATGAACATTTTCAACGCCCATTTTAATATCTTTCACGCTGAAATCCATTTTCAATTGTTGCAATTGCAAGAATGTCCTGCCAGCATATTCAACTGGTTTTGCTTTTATATAAACTTTAGCTTTAACTCCATCTGAAAATTAAACATGTTATACAACAAAATGTTTACATCAAAATATTTACATACCATACTCTCCCCAATATTCACCACCTCCAGAAGCTTGTACCAAAATCAAAACTCCAGACGATTCATATTGTGCTTTGGCTGAAATATGCGGTATGTAGAAAGTAAATTGAAATTGATTAGTTTCAATATCCGACCTAAAACAGTATAAGATATCAATATTTAAATTACATTTACTCCTTTATTTTATTTATTTTTTTATTTAAAATAATTGCATAAAATGAAAATGCTAATTAAACTATGCTACGACGTTTAGTGCATAATAACCATATGCACACAAAACATTAGTTTTAGTACTATACTTTCATAGTTTTTTTGCACCGAACTATTATGTATATCATTTATTAAATTCACAATAAATTTTTTTACTACATTAATTATATAACTTAATTAATAGACTTATATTATAATAATTATATATGTTGATAGTAAAAGTATCACATAGAATACTTTTATCATCACATGTGAATTTTAAATATCTTTTTATGTTACCTTACGGCTGTAATAGTTAAATTGCTAACACCAAATGCTTGAATGTTTCTAAAAGATGCCCTGTAGCCATCTGGTCCACTTCCCAGCGCAATTCCAATTCATTCAATCCTAGCTCGGGAATTCCCTGCTTCATATACTGCATTAAATAATTGGCAGATCTCTGTAGACAGTTATTGACATCCGGATCAGCTCTACGGCACTGCTTCAAGTAATAATATTCTACAAAAAATTAATTAATAAATATTATCATTTATATGTTAAAAAAGTATAGTAAGTAAGTATAGTATAGTAAACATTCAAATATTTCTTTAACGTACTTTTGCACACAATTTTTATAAATATAATTTAAAATTTTATTGTACCGTATTGCAGGATTAGCAGAAATGCTTTTTTCCGTTGTTAAATGCAGTTCTGCAATCATTATCTCTCTGGTTTGATATGTTCAAAAGTAGTAAGCTTTATTTATTGGTATTGCCTTCTCTGCTACACCATTAATTGATTTTATTTAATAAAGGGCAAAATGCGTCATTAAAATTGTTTTCAAAACATAACCAGTCGAGTTTCATTTGTTATTTAGGAATATATTAGATACAAATTGAGTTTTATACTTTATGACTATTTCAAAAGAGCTGAGCCAAAAGTATCGTTTGCAACTTCTCCATTAATGAAAGAATGGAGACTGGCGTTGTTAATGGCTTTATCAGACTTTTGTGCAAGAGATCTAAATAGTGTAATTGCTTGACCATTTTTAAAAATTGTAATATGATATACATTGTCCAAATCTTCAATAAGGTTGCGTCCAACGGTGTTATTTGAAGAAGACCCCCATACAAAACTGTGAGCATTAAAATGACCACTTATTATAAAGTCACCTTGAAATTGTATAACAAATTATAGCAAATAGACTTTTTCAATAAATTCCAAAAATTTTAAGAGTTTTGGGTTTATCAGCAATTGCAATTGTATTTCATTAAATTGTTTTCTTTTTTATTAGTTTATGGCCGAATTTTGGTGCTTTTCAACAATATTTTAATCTTTTCAAAGCCGGAATTTTTTGTTTTTGACATTTTATCAATCAAATTTTGTACTTTTCAACCTATTTTCGATGGGTCTTGGTTCTATCTGAAAAGAATTTTACACTTTTTAAAAGTTTATGTTTAAGTTTAAAGAAATATGCTATTTTAGTGATTTTAAACAATATTTTGATGTTTCGAAGCCGGATTTTGGTTCATTTAAACAAAATGTTGAAATTTTATGGCCAGATTTTGTTATTTTGTCATTTCATTAAAAGAATGTTGCACTTTTTAACAGTAAATGCCGGATTTTGGTTCTTTATATTAGTATATATGATTAACTGGATTATGATAATTTTGAAATTTCATAATTGTGTTTTTGACCTAATCTTGCGATATTTTATGACCAAATTTTGCCATTTTTATAAATATAATGTTGTAGTTTGATTGATTTTGGTACTTTCTAACAATATTTTAATACTGTATGGCCAAATTTTGCTATTTGTGATAGAATTTTGCACTTAAATTACTAAAATATTGGTATAATTTGCTCTGATCAATATTTTTGAACTTGTGTCTCTTCATGTAGACATAAACATTCATTTTCTTCATGCTTCACAATGTAGTTTTCAACTGAATAAAAAAGAAGAAAAAGAAGAAAACAAAAAACTGTATTTTCCAACTATTATAATTATTTTTTAATTTTGGATTATTGATACGAAATTATCATTTTTACAGTAAGTAGCCAAGAATAGTACCAGGGCCTCTTTGAAACGGTATTTTTTAAGACTTCCTAAGAAATTGTTAGGTTTTGGTTGAAAAGGTCTTCGAATTGCGTACAGTGTATTGAATTTTAGTCTATTTTTACGTTCACAATTCTTGCTAATAGACGTTAAATGCCTGTCAAAAGTTATGTGTACTTAGTAGATTCATTGATACTACAAGGTAAAGCGGTATGAAAAGGAAATTTTTGGAACAGGTAGTACACGGATGAAGACAGTATTAAACTTTTTTGGTTGTATAAATTTCAATCTAAGACTATCAGATTGATGCATACTTATCCTTCGTTTTTGGATTTTGTTTATTTTTCTGAAACATATCGGTATAACTTCGGACTTGGATGACCTTGTGGTTGTCTGAACACTCATGAGAAACACATGCATGTTATAAGGGAAACACCTGTTATTATGTTAACCTACTTAATTATATTATTTTATGAAACTGATACTGTGCGTGACTTATCTCAAATTGTTGTGCCTTGAAGATCTCGCATACCATAATGCATCCACAATGCACCCGCAATACGCTCACAATAGAAATACTACAAATGTCACGTAGTGTTATTGAGATAATCAGTTATCTCTTAGTATATAAGAAATTGTATTACCATATGTAAAACAGTTCTAATTAAGTTCTAATAAAGTCGTCAGTCAACGTAATTTTAATGAACCATTTTTATTGCACTTACTACCACGATAAAACTGGCGCAGTCGGTAGGATTTTAACAAGTTACGGAATAAAAATCTATCGTTTCTTCATTGTTAAAAGTTAAAAATGTTACAAAAAATAATAATTGTGAAGTGAAATAAACAAAAATTGTGAAAGTGAATAAAAATCTTCACTGTGCAATTAAATCATTAAAATTACAAAAACCCAGAAACGACAACAGAACCTAAAACCACTCAAGCGGCATCCTTTCGAAGCGAGACCGGCATCAAAATCTGCCAGACCCGTGAAGCAGCGAGCGGAGCATCCAAATCTGCACCGACGTTTGAAAATTCTACATTGAGAGCGGAGCATCAAAATCTGCCCTGGCCCTCAACAGAATATCAACATCCCAAGCAGCACATCATTCAACACCAACAAAATATCGAGACTTTTATAAGGATTAATTAGTGCAATGCAAAAAGAAATTTAAATACAATTATATTTTATGTTACGAAATTACACATTTTATCCATATTTATTAAATTCAGATTATCAAAATAATCAAAGTTAAAATAATCAAAATAACGAATTAGAAAATTCAGTTTAATTAGAACAAAATATTGAAAATCAAGTAACTCAAACAAATACAATAAATATGGCTGGAACAATAACAACTGTAGAAATAAGTATTATTCCTAAATTTACTGGCGATTATCGAGAATTGCAACTCTTATATTTATACTAATTTTTATGAAAGACATGAAAATGAACAAAATACTAGCGCTAGTCAGGGAATCATGAAATGTACAGTGACCCAAGATCAGAGACTACTTAAGAATCTGATGTCATAAATTATGTTCGAAAATCTTCTAACATAATAGTTATAGCAAATGATTTAAGAGAATTGAAATCTTATTATGACAATAAGATAATTCATAATGCAAATTATACTAATGAAATGAAAAACGCAAAATCAAGTTGTTTTAATACAATGACTATTCAAGCCTTTTTAAAATCAGTTATGATAGTCAATCGAGAATTAGGTGACTACCTTTTAAATAAAACAATAACAACCTTAGATGAAGCTGTAGCTTTTGCCAAAAATCATTTATCATGGTTAACACAATTTGAAAAATTTACACAAATTACAAAAAATAAATTAAATACTCTAAATTCTAAATTTGATCAGAATAAACAAACTCCTCAAAATAGGACAATATATCAATCGCGGCAGAGTAATCAAAATAATTTTGTGCCAAGAACAAATTTTAACCAACAAAGATTTCCAAACACTACCTTTACTAAATCAAACTACTTTAATCAACCAGGTAATTTTAGTCGACCTTATTATTCTAATCAGTCGCAAATGCGACAACCTTTTAATACCCAACAACAAATGCCAATTCAGCAGTTTTCCACCAATAAACCTGTAATTCCACGAAATTATCAACCAACACCTATTTAAGTGGATTCCACTTTCAGGACTAAGTTACCCCAAAGACCAAATTTACCAATCTGAAAACCCCTAATAGGATTTTCTAATGGAAGACAAGTTTTTCATCAAGAATTGGAATATTTACAAAACAATAATAATGATAATAATGACATTGAACTTTTTGAATTTGAACCTGAAACAAATATTTCAACGTGAAGCTGATTTTCAAACAATACTAGAAGAAAATTTTGAAATTTTTTTGCCAACAGCCTCACCAACCTACCAAACATAACAAATGAAAATATAGAAAATTTGTATATTCAAGATTTTGATTTAGAATATCTTGACAATAACCCAGAATACAATTATTTTAACGAATTATCTACTGAAAATTTTGAATACAATGAACATCTTGAAAATGATACATTTGAATTAAACACCAACAAAGGTTACCATTTATAATTATTCCTGAATTAAATAATTCTAAATTTCTAATAGACTCTGGTGCAAGCGAAATCATGATCGATCCCGAGTTAGCAAACTATTATTTTATTGATTACTTAATTTATCACCCTTTTACAATAATTACCATGCACAACACTACTTGTCACCAATATATAGCTATTACTCCTTCACTAGAAACTTTTAAAAGTTATACTAAAGATTTTCGTTAGAATCTTGCAAAATTTTCAAATAAATTTCATGAATTAATAGGATAAATAATCTATTACATCTCCCAAATATTTCTATCCCATTCTACTTTGATGATCCAATTGAAAATGTAAATAATATTGAATTAGACAAAATAAGCGAAATTCTAAACCGTATCGAAAATCACCTAAACAGCAAGAAGAAATTGAAAATCAGATTAAAAAAACGCTCTAGACCAAAACATTATTAGACACAGTGAGAAGAGCCCATATGCATCCCCAGTGTCTTAGCACCTAAAAAGTTAGATCATAGTGGAATACCCAAATTCCGAATGGTTAAAGATTACAGAAAGTTAAATGAAAAAACAATTACTGACAAATTTCCGATTTCAAATATATCTGACATTTTAGACAAATTAGGTAGAGCTCAATATTTTAGTACCCTAGATTTGGCTAGTGAATACCGCCAAATAGAAATTCAACAGGAAGATCAGTATAAAACGGCATTTTGTACAGAGAATGGCCATTATGAACTTCAATAAATGCCATTCGGTCTAAAAAATGCACCCAGTACGTTTCAAAGGTGCATGAACCACATTCTAGCAGATTTATTAAGAGATACTTGTCTTGCTTATATTGACGACATAATTATTTACTCAACATCAAGTCAAGAACATTTTGAAAAATTAAAAAGGGTATTTGAAATATTACGTGAAGCTAATTTTAAAATAAGTTTAGATAAATGTGAATTTTTGAAACATGAAATAAAATATTTAGGACATTTGATTACAAACCATGGAATAAGACCAGGCCCAGAAAAAATCGCATGTATTTAAAAACTAAAAATTCCAGAAACACAAAAACAAATAAAGTCATTTTTAGGCCTTGTGGGATATTACAGAAAGTTTATAAACTTTTCAAAATTGACAAAACCTCTTACGATCAAATTAAAAAAGAACGCTAAAGTTGACAGCAATGATACAAAATTTAAAGAAGCGTTTGATCTACATATGTAAAGAAATATTGACAAATTCTTATTGCAACATCCAGACTTCTCGAAAGAATTTATAATAACAACAGATGCAAGTAATTATGCACTATTAAGTCAAGGAACACCAGGAAATGACAAACCAATCTGTTATATATCACGAACGCTAAGTGACACCGAAACTAAATACTCAGCCATAGAAAAAGAACTTTTAGCAATTATATTTGCTACAAAGAAATTTCGTCCATATATATGGGGAAACAAATTTACATTAATTACCGATCATAAACCATTAATTTGGCTTCACAACTTAAAAGAGCCAAATGCAAAACTTGAAAGATGGAAAATTAAACTACAGGAATTTGATCATTAAATTTTACATAAGTGCGGAAAATATAATACAAACGCAGATGCTTTATCCAGACTTGAACAAATGGAAGTGAATATGATAACAACTAAGGAACTAGAAAACATTTTAGAAAATTCATCAATTGTTGGAAACACGTCAAATAGTCAACATACAATTCACTCAAATAACAATAATAGACAAGAATCAATTCCAATTTCCACGAAAATTTATGTACAAAGTGTCAAACGGGCATTATGATAATTAAAAGTGTACAATAATGAAAAAAGTGTGCAGAAAACCGAAAACTTTTTCTTTATAAATGTGAGCAGAAAAAACCAATATGCCTAAGTTATTTATTTGAAAATCCTAAACAGTAGAACGACTTTAAATAAGAAAAGATTTTAATTTTTATAAGATTGTGAAAAATACACACTTTTTTCCGTAATTCCATTGATTCGACTTTTTGTTTTAGTTTTTATTAGAGAAGTGTCCAGTACAGTTTTTAAATAAAGCACACGCAATTATAACAACTCAGAACAGTGGTGTAACTAAAAATTACTACACTGCAAAATATTGAGAAGGGCCTTTTAAGAAAGTATTGGAAAAAAGCGTACACAATTTTTATGAAAAATTCTAATTAAAAAAAAAAACAAAATGTTAAAATATTTTTAAAAAGAAGTAAAATCCGTCCAAAAACAACTAAACAGTAAAAAATTCAACTTATAAACTGTTAAAAATGATTGAAAAGCTTAACATTTTTTGTGACATCTCAAAAATTCGGCTATAAAATATTAAAATAGAGTATGTTTATGCACTTTTATTAAATATTTGATCACTTTTTCCCGATTAAAAACGTACTTTTCCGAGAGAATGTAATTTTTACACTACAAATTTAGCTATCATTACACTAAAATCGCAAAACAATGAGATTACAGAATAAATAGCTTGGAGACCATCAGTGTTAAATTTGACATTGAAATTGCTACCAATAATAATATCGTTCTGAATGTTTAGTTTGCATAGTAACTCTCTTATTAGGAGTGCGGTACACTGCCATTTTAGTTATATTAAAGGCGGCAGAAAATATGCAGCTATATTTTTCATGTGATAATAAATTTAAGTTCTCTATATTATTAAATAATATGTTTTTTTAGTAACTGCATCACACCCCCGTACTAATAACTATACTGGCTTTGCCCTAAATGTGATCCATCCAAAAAGTGTAAATGTTGCATGACATTTTTTTTTTTTAAATCAATTCTCGCAGAAACTGACTATATCAAATTTCAAATATAAAATTAATCAAATTAATTGATTTTCTTTTTAATTAACTCATTTTCACAATGAAAAATTTTGAATTATTCCTTTTTGCAATTTTTCTTTTTTATTATATCTGTCATATACAAATTTTTAATCCAAATGTCGTCAGAACATAAAGATTTATAAAAAAATGGCATCTACATCAACTTTACTAATGCCCAATTTAAAATACTTTGTTAAATAGAAAGCTTGGTGTTCATCTTTTTACATATAAAATTAAATGTTTTAATATGGATTTGTAGTTCTTTTTGTGTATTATCGGTAAATAAGTTGCCAATAAAAACCCAATGTTTGTTTTATGACGCTATAATGACAGTTTTTTTTTTCAATGTTGAATTGATTTTTATATCATTTATATTAGAATTATTCTACTTATTATCTCCATTAGAATTTAAATTAGCTGATAGCACAGGTTATTAATTAAAAAGTTTGTATCATTTTTATTTAAATGTAATTAAGGTATCAGTTTGCAAATTTGAAATATGATAACTTTGCTATTTTTGTTGCAAAATAGTTTATCTTTGTCAATATTATTTGTATTTGATTCAACTACTTTTTATGCAAATAGACCTTTAGTTTAATAATTTATCATCGTCATCATTGGCCTGGTTGGGTGTAACTTGCATAATTACACACGACATAACTAGCACTCTTGATACTTCTGGGCAAATTGACGTTATTTATACAGATATGTCAAAGGCTTTTGATAGAGTTGAACATAATATTCTTTTAGCAAAGCTTAAAGATTTTGGTTTTTGCAGTTCATCCATTATGCTGATGTCATTTATTATAAATCTAAATCTTATTTTCCAACTTCTCCACATCACTAGGTTGTCTGTCAGCATCTTCTATATGCATATGATCTTAAAATCTACTCAAAAATCAAATTTGCTCATGGTGTGATGTTAATCGATTAGATATAAACATTAATAAGTGTAAGTTTATGTCATTTACAAGAGTATGCTATTAAGTTTAATTATTTTATTAATAGCTGTTCAGTTGAGTGTGTAAGTACGTTTAAAGACCTTGGCGTTTACTTTGATACTAAACTAACTTTTAACTATCACATTGAAAACGTTGTACAAATGAAAGCTATGGGCTTTATTCACCAAAACACTAATAGTTTTCAAAATCTTAGTGCTAAATTGGAATACGCTTCTTTAATTTGGTATCCGCAAAACCAAGATCAAACACGACAAATTGAAGGTGTACAACGCCGATTTTTAAAATATTAATCAGATTCTTTGATTTGATAAACCTACTTAACAAATTAAAGTTTGAATCGCTTGAGCTTCGACGTTGTAAAGCAAGTGTTATTTTTCGGCACAAACTCTTGCATAATATTATCGACTCTCCGGAGATTATACAACATATTAGACTGCGTATACCGTTTATTAGCAGTCAACTAAAACTAACTTTTAGTTTACCTACTATGCGTACTAATTACCGTCTTAAGTAGCCAATCGATATTTTTTGTAGCAATATTAACAATATGCTGTGATATTTTTAGTGATATTCTTATGTGTATAATTCATCAAGTTATCTAGCTTTTATTAAATTTTATTTTTATTTTTACTTTTTATTTTGTGCAGATGTTAATCTTATTTTAAATTGTTTATTTTATATGTATTTTTACTATTTTATGTTACATATGGTACATTTTTTTGTATGTTGTTTTGTAATTGGGAATTGTTTCCCGTAGGGCACGCAATAAATACCTATTATTATTATTATTATTATTGCTCTTAATATGTCACTGCCGCATTTATTTACTAAATTGTCAAAAATATTTGAAAACTGTCAAAAATCTTTCTCAAGACTGTTGATATTTTTCATCATAAAAAAAATCTCAAAAAAGTCAAAATGTCCTGAAATGTTACAAAATTGTCAGAAATGTTCCAAAAATTAAAAAAATGTTCCTCAAATCTGTCTATCAATAAGTTCAAATATGTTTTAAACTGTCAAAAATATTACAAAATCCTTAAAAAAAATAAAAATAAATCTAAAATTGTCAAAAATAAACCTCATTTTTCAAAACTGATGTTTTTGATGATTTTTTTTTTTGACAGATCAGGTATATTTTTTTCAACTTGTTAGGATTAACCTAACGTTGTGGATGGTTGGTAGTGTTTGAAGAACTTAGATAAAAGATATTTTATTATAATGTTCAAAATTATGTATTACCAATTTATTCAATGACAATAACTACCACAACAAAAGATCATTATTATTAGAGATAAGGTAAATAACATTATTTAAATATATTAAATAAGATTAATTGAAAATTACTTTACAACACCTCCCCCCTAGGAATGAAAATTGAAGCGAGGATTGCTACAATTTTCACTTTCTGTTTGGCGTTTGGTTAAGAACAATCAACCTTATTTTTATGTTTACATCTCTTTTACAAAATACGCTCATGATATAACTATTAAACTAACAATAATTACATAATTATATAACGATGGATATCATGATTATTAAAAAAAAAAACATATTAAATAGATGATTTTCTTCTATAGTTATACCTTTAACTGTAAGACTAAATTATAATTATCTTAAATTTACCTATGAATTAACTTAAGTTATCTAAAATTTTCACTACGTCTTGGATTGCGATTATAATCATGGATACACTAATCACAAATGTTAGTTTTTTTTTTTTATTTATGTAGAATATTTCTGATTCAATCAATCAACTTATACAGGTTTTGAGAGAAATTATTGTTACAGGTAATTTCTTTTTAATATTTACAAATTTTTGACGCCCTCTACCGGCTAAACGAGACAATTTTGGATATAACTAAGTCGGCTTAGATCGACCTATTTTGACGTCAGGAGTCTGTCGTCAAACGTTGTACACGTATTTTCCGGACACCCTGTATATCTATTTACTCTTGACAATGCCAATATCTGTATGGATCTAATGGAATAAAAATTATTATTATTATTATTATTTTCATGTGTATCAGTTACATTGGGATTTTGAATTAGATTTCTTTCAGTTTGTTGAAAGTGCTCATAACTGTTTTGTTCTTTTGCCTGCTTTCGAGTTATTGCGTTTATCGCATACATTCTATTTAACGCATCGACGTTTGTATTTAAATTGCCATTTTTATGTACTATTTTATAATCATATTTTTCACATTTTAATCGGAATTTAATTAATCGACTGCCGGGATCCTTGATTGAAAACAACCATACTAGAGGTTTGTGATCGGTCACAATAGTAAATTTCTTTCCGTATAAATATGACCGATAATACTTGACATCCCAAACGATTGCTAATAACTCCTTCTCTATAGTACTCTAGTTGCGTTCGGCTTTGTTTAATATCCGGGAAGCAAAGGCAATTGGTAAATCCTTATTAATAATTCCCTGAGATAGAACTGCACCGAGAGCTACGTTGCTGGCATCCGTGGTTAGAACAAATTCTTCCTTGAAATTAGGGAATTGCAGGATAGGCGGATTACTTAATTTTTCTTTTAATAATTCAAAGGATTCTTGACATATAGAATTCCAATCAAACGTGACGTTAATTTTTAGAAGACTGGTTAGTGGCTGAGATATTTTAGCAAAAATTTTAATATATTTTTTATAGTAGCCGACCAAGAAAAGATTTTATATCTTTTGGAGTTTTCTGACATATCAAATTCTTGGCACATTATCTTTTTGAGGGATCAGTACTGATACCGTTTTCAGTTATTATATGACCCAAATATGTTAATCCTGGTAGAAATTCGCATTTGTCGGGCTGAAGCTTTAATTTATTTTGACGCAGTCGTTCGAAGATATAAATTAATTTTAAATTATGTTCATTGATTGTTTGACTATAGATAATAATGTCATCAAGGTAAGCGAAACATTTAAAACCTTGGAGACCAGTTAAAACACCATTCATCTTTTTTTGGTATGTGCTTGACGCACCTTTCAGACCAAATAGTTGAGAACGCTTCAGGTGACATTAATACCTGGTGGTACCCGGAAGCGAGATCTAATTGAAGAATTTTGATTTACCAAGTTGATCAAATATTTCGGTAATGTTTAGTAGAGGATGTGAGGAAGCAATTGTTTTTTCATTTAATTTCCTAAAGTCAACTACTACGCGTCTTTTTTTATTTCCATGTATATCTGTCTTTTTGGGAACTACCAACAAGGGAGAATTGTAAGGAGAACTTGATTCAACAATTATCTGTTCGTCTAACATTTTTTTAATTTGAGAATTGACTTCTCTTCTTGCTGATAAAAAGGTAACCGATATGGTTTAACGTTGATAGGAATATTGTCAGTGGTAGGAATTTGATGAGTAGTAACGTTAGTAAATGGTAATGGATCTCCATCTAAAAGAAATACATCTGAATAATGTTTATATATATATATATATATATATATATATATATATATCAATAATACTTTCAGCATGTTCTGAGCTCATGTGATTCGTTCGTATAGTTTTACTTAATGATTTAAATCGTACATATTTATTTCATTTTTAGTAGACAAAGTTAGGATTTCAAAATTTTCAAGGTTTTCAAAATTAAATGTAGGTTCTTGAATAGCAACATCCACCTCACTGGAGTTGACAATTGTTATATTGCAAAACCCATCCATGGGTTTCACTAGACAGTTTCCTACGAATACTCCGTCTTGAATTTCTTTTGCAAGACAAATTGATTCCTTTTCGAAATTGGTTTTTACTGATTTAATTATTTCGCTACGAGCAGGAATATGTATGATTTTTCTTGATGGAATAAGATTAAAGATTTTTATTTTGCCTTCATGATTTAATGTAAGATTTTTGTTTTTATAATATACCATCTTGTGGAATTGGAAAGATGTCAGGGACTAAGTGAATAGGATGGATGATAGGCTTTTTAGGATTTATGGTACCGTAATAGATACCATATGTAGGAATTAGGGTGTTGGTTATACCCTTTATTTGAAGCTTAAGATTGAGAAATACTCTAGTATCTCCCTTTAAACAAGATTTTTTTAACAGTGTCACTTGACTACTTGTGTCTATCATGAGATTTACATGATTGGATTTTGCTTTTGACAGCAAACAGATAATGCTATCATGATCCGAGATTTGGGAAAAATTTATATTATAAACTTGTAATGGATTGTTTATGATTAAGGACTCGGAGTTAGATAGTAAAGGATTAATTTGAATATTTTCACCTGTGTGATTATTGAAATTAGGATTAGGATTAAGATTATTGAAATTCCTTTCAATTTTATCATTTAAATTTGTTCGACTTTTTCTCCAGGTTTGAGTCACGGTCGCGTCTCTTAAGTTTTCCGAACTAATTACGTTGATTTTTAGATTGTTTTTAAATTCATCTGCTCTTTTCTTTCTGAAACAATCCTTAATATGGTGACCATTCTTCGTACAGTATGCGCAAATCATTTGTGTTATATTTACTTCAGGCTTTATTTCCCGCTTAATAAAGGATGGCAAGTTTACTAGTTGTTTTCTCTTGGAAAAACAATCCTTTTCCAAATGAAGATGATTTTTGTTGGAATAATTACATTTTATATGTGGTTTTGTTGAGAATGGATTTATTTTGGATTGCATACTTGTAACCCTTTCTTCCTGAATAGATGCATTTATTGCATCGGAAAGATCATTGTATCTACAGGCGTTAATGAGAATTTTGATTGGAAAATTCAATCCTTCTACATATGCCTGTAGGGCGGATTTTTTATTTATATTTTGTATGATTGTAGCAGAGTCTATTCCTTGGGACTCAATAAATGCGTCATTTAGATCACTTAATAACTGTTCTATATTATTCGCAAATTCATGAACTGACTCGCGGCCTTGTTTGGAATGAATTAACTCGCTTTGTAGCTGAGCTATTGAGCGCTTTTCCAAATACTGGATTTGGAGATATTTTTTCATTTCATTCCAAGATGAATGATTTTGGTATTTTACCAAATTGTAAACAGCATTACTCATATGTTTTGACCGAGTATCTGTTGGACCAAATACCTCAATTATACGATTTTTGTCAATCGTATCAAGAACTATTAAATTTTTTTTATTTTTCAAAAGCATGTATTATAAGGAGATAAATTACAGAAACACTTACGTACATAATTTTCAATCACTCCCAGTGTTTTTTTTTTTTTTTTAAATAATGATGGCGTTTCCTGATGATGACAGTTGATCCCAGTTGCAGCTTGGTTGAAGTTGAAATGCAATTGAAGACGATGGCGCCACCCAGGGATTCTCGCTCTGGTTGATGAATCCGGCGCGCAAATCCTTATGAACTTGGTTTCTTTCCAGGTTTCTTTTTAGGTTGATTTTGATCTGCGGATTTTTATGCATCTTGATTTTTAAGTTGATGATTTTAAATTCGGTTCTTTAATTTACTATCATACACTACTATACACCACCCCACACCTGACACCATTTATGTTAGGATTAACCTAACGTTGTGGATGGTTGGTTTGAAAAACTTAGATAAAAGATATTTTATTATAATGTTCAAAATTATGTATTACCAATTTATTCAATGTAGTAACTACCACAAAAAATATCAACTCTCTCTTTTTTGTTATATTCATGTCGACTCGTTTTAATATGATCATTACTATTAAAGATGAGGTAATTAACTTTACAACATACTTACAATGTTAACATTACTGTGACCTATTTGACAGTTTTTGTATTTTGCTGACAGTTATTAAGTTCATTTTTGCTAACTTATGATATTTTTATATATTACTCTTTTGCTGTTTTTGTTAGTTTTATGACAGATTTGTTACGTTTTTGCCAACTTATAATGTTTATATACATTAAACATGTAAACTATTTGACAGTTTAATTAATTTTTTGACAGATGTCACTGTTAAAAAGTCCAATACAATTTGACAAATTTTCTACAGATCAACTAACTTATTTATTTGACAAATCTGATACATTAATTGTAAACTGTCAAACAGTTTTATTAACTTTTTAACATTATAAATAGATTTTTGACAGATTTAATTGACAGTTTAAAATACAATTTAACGCAAGAGAATTGCCGGGTTCAGTCGCCTTGTCCTGTTGGGGTGCTACTAGTAGTATTGTTATAGAAAAATATTAAACCCTATCACATCTACGAGAAATTCGGAAAACCTTTCTCTCTAGAATAATATTGACACGTACAGTACCGTTTTTAAGTTAAAATTGGTTCTTATATGATAAAACGCCAACCAACTCAATATCCAAACGATAAGATATTAGTCATTACTCTTTTTATATGTTGAACTACATACAATATTCAATGTCTTCATGTTTTTGGTTAAAGATTTGAAGTTATATTTAACGAGTAAAAACTTAATAAAGAACTAAATAAAAACGCCACTCACTCTAAAATTTTTAAAAGTTTATAATGTGATCGGAATACAGTTTCACATATCTGACACATTGTATACATTTTATTACACTATCTGATAGTTTTAGTAACTTTTGACACATGTAGTAATATATGGGGCAGTTTAGTATCTTGTTGACAATGTTTTAAGCAGTTTAGAATACCATACGACAAGTCTGTTAAGTTTCTGTCTTTATAAATTATTACTGTAAATTATTTAACATATTTTTGTTTTTGAAATTATTTAAATATAAAATTGCGCCAAAAACTAATATTCACTCAACAAAACTTAATTTAATTTAATTATTTTAGAAATCAAAACTATTTACCTGCAGCAATACATATAACAATTACCGCTAATAAAAAAGTACTCGTTAAACTGTCTTTTTATTTTTATATCATTTTTTATTACAAACTAATTTCAATTAAAAATTAATTGTTAATAATTTTGATGGATTTATTTACGGCAATTAAAATATTATTTATCATAAAAAAGTGCCCATCAATATTGTTTTAAAGTTACGGGACATTTAACAATAATTTAAAAAACTTATATAGCACCAATAAATCAATTTTATTTTTATTTTTAGATGTAAATGTGGGTACATTGTTAGTCAGCAAATTAATGTTTAAGATAGTAATTGAAATTTATAGGATTAAATTGTTCTGGATATTTATTTTTTAATTACTTCAGAAAATTTAAGATTTCTACTGTTTAAATATTTACAAATGCAGTTGTAATTAATTCTTTTAATAGTCTATAGTTGAATAATTTACAACTTTTTTTCATGTTTTTCAATAATTACATTTTTTAAGTCCTCCATGTTTTGTGCCGTTTTCGGCAAACAATAACAAATCTAATATTTTTTTAAAATGTAAAGTGTTTATAGCTTTATATAAAATAACACTACTATTTGCATCGGCCAACAAGTTTCTGCGAGTGGCCGTTTCCAGAAAGTATTCGCATAGCTAACAGGAGTATGCGTAGGTAAAACTAAAACTTTTCTAACCAACATACGCTGAGGATATTTATTATTGATATTATTTTTTGGCTTTTGTTGTATTGCTTTTGCTGTACCACAGCGGAATATCTACGTAGTAAAGTTTGCAGGCTCTCGAGTCGGCAACATTTAGTGCAAAATACGCCTCCAGCATTGAAGATAAATATCTATCTGAATCAGGACCTTTATGAAATACCTTGCAAAGATTGTGATAAGTGTTATATAGGTCAAACCAAACAATATCTAAAAAAACGACTTTACAATCACAAACAAGATTGTAAATCCCAATACCGGGAAAAAAAAAGAAAAATCTGCACTAGCTCAACATTGCTTTAATGAAAATCACCAGTTCAATTTTGATGATGCTAAAATATTAGATACTAACCCAGGGTATAAAAAAATAATAATAAGTGAAGTTGTTCACATTAACAGAACAAAAAATAAGAACATTAATTTAAAAACCGACAAAGAAAAATTGTCCAACATGTATGCAAAATTAATTTTCTTGTGCAAATAGTGGATGTAATGTATGCAACCATAACAACTTATTAAATGTAAACATTGCATCTAAGAATTTGACAAGTGTTTAAAGTGTATGTGTACATAATAATGAACGAATTTTTAATACCGATGACAATCATAATAACTTTTTAAAGGTAAATTAAGTATAATAATTGTGCATGTTTGTAGATATATTTTTTTTTTAAAGCATGTTTATTGCAATGTCTTTGACATTGATGTTAATAATTTATTATATTTGTAATTGCTGTTGTTGATTAAAATCGTTTCGTTTTTAGCTCTGATGAAGGTAACGACGTTACCGAAACGTTAGCAATTAAAAACCTATTATAAGCTAAATATTTTTTAACTATCCTATTCCCAAATTAATTAATCTTAAATAAATTAAAAAGGATATAACAACGAAAACAAAATCAACAATAATGTAATTATACAAAATATCTACATACCACTTAATATATTAACACAAACTATTTAAAAAATATACTGCAGCATGGGAGATTTTAACGCCCATGACACACTTTGGGGATCTAACAAAACCCGCACAAGGGGAAAAATAATCAAATGCTTCTTAAATGAATTTAACCTAGTAGTTGTAGTAGCCCAATAAAAATTGGACAAAATGAAAAAAAAAGTTCGACTATCATGCATCAATCTGACAATATGCAGCAATGACATAGTGTCATTGTAATAATAATAATCGATTCAATTCAACTTACTAATCTGATTTTAATTCAACACTTTAATAATGAATCATTCATATGTGGTAATTACAAATCAGATATCTCTATCAATTTCTCCGTTAATGATTCGAAAGTATTTTCATGAAAATCAAACTAACGGAATAACATGAACAATGCGAGAAGAAAAAATAACAAGTCTGTCTGCGGGGTCAACCAACGATAATTACAACAAGAATGTTTCGATTTCTGGCTCATATTTTATAATGTAAATACATCGCAGTATGTGATTTTAATAAGAGACATTTTACCTACGTCAAGACAGGACCTTGACCTAGAAATTTTAAAAGTAAATGGTACGGTTGAAATTTAATGGTACTATACCCGAGATATTCAACCAATATAGCATGCATATCATGTAATATTATTTTTTTCTATTAAATTGATTATATATATATAGTAGCGTATAAAATATAATAAAATAGAGTTTAATAATATGGAATGCTACGTTTTCAATTTAATTTTATTAATAATTTATATCAATTTACTTATATGAAATAAATCTTATAATGCTTATTACTCGGAAATGGCTCACATGATCAGGATTCATGTAGAGGCATTTTCAGTGGATTGAGTAAAAAAAGTTTTCATTCCGTACACTTGATTCATACATGCCCATATATACATATAAAGCTACATTTTAGGTTACGTACTATAAATAGGCACCATAACAAAGGTTTTCCACGAATAAATTTTAAGATTTATTGGAATACTGTGACGTTCCAGTTTCAATCCATTCCTAAAAACAATTAATATATTAAAATATGTGTATATATAGTGAAGCGTTTACTTATCTTTGAAGGCAGGTACAGTGTTGATCGTTCTGATTGAGTGGATGTTATCCTCAGGTGGTTGCTGTGGCGGTTTCTGGGCAGATAAGTGCAAAAGATTAGATTCAATAATTAAAATAATAATATGGCGGACGACGTGGTTGACGCGGAACATTGTGCCAAATGTAAAGTTAAGTTTAATGGAGAACAAGTGATTGGATGTGACTCACAATGTAAAAAATGGTTTTGTCTAAAATGTGCTAGTATTACAGAAAAAGTATATAAAACAATACAAAATATAAACAACATAAAGTGGTACTGTGATAACTGCAACAAAAGTGAGGTTAATGGGGTTAATGAAATAAATAAAAAAATACTTAATAGGATAGAACAAATGACCATCTCAATAAAAAACATACAGAAGCAAGTAAATGAAAAAGACAAAAACAGTGAAGAAATAAGTAATATTAAAATGCCAATTATATCATACTCAGAAATAACCAGAGAAACAAAAAAGCCATTAAAAAAGTGCACACAACCAGGAATTATAATTAAACCCATAAAAAAACAGGACAGTGAAGACACACTAAATGACATAAAAACAAAAATAAACCCAGGGCCGCTAAAAATCAGAATTGAAAATATACATAAAATAAGTAACGGTGGTATTATAATAAAGTTAAATAATGATGATGCATCCCAAACCTTAAAAAACGAAATACAAACAAAACTAGAGGGTAAATATGAAATAGAAAAACTTAAATATTATAAGCCAAGAATAAAAATCGTTGGAGCAGAAAAAGAATATACAAGCGAAGAAATTAAGGAAGCGATGACTCAACAAAATTATTATATTACTGATGAAGATGAAATTAAAGTGACTTACTGCAAGCAAAGTAAGTACAATAAATTCAATAAAACAAGTTGGAATATATCCATAGAAACAAATGGACCAACATTTAAAAAGTTAATTGATAGAGAATCAATAAATATAGGATGGAGAACATGTAAGATATACGAAGATATAAATATTTTAAAATGCTACAATTGCAACAAATATGGACACAAAACAACAGAATGCAAAAATGAAACCTCTTGCCCACATTGTGGTCTAAAACATGAAGGAGAATGTCAATCCGATCAATTGAATTGTTCAAATTGTTGGTTTAGAATAAAGAAATATAAAGATAATATAAATCCCCCATCATTCAGCTAATGACACATGCTGCGATACCTATATAAAGCAATTACAAATGAAGAGAGACAAAATTGACTACACTAATTAATAACATTTATTATTTAATGAATAAACACAATCTAAAAATATTATATTTAAACGCACGCAGTATTCTTAATAAATTAGATATACTAAATTTGTTTTTTATAGACGAAAAAAGTGACATAATAATTATAACTGAAACATGGCTATACAAAGACTGGGAAACATACATTAAATTTCCAAACTATTATTCATACTTTCAATCAAGAGATGATAAAAAAGGGGGTGGTGTTGCAATTATTATAAGAAACAACATTGAAGCAGAAATGATAACATCAAAATCAATTAACAACGCCGATTTTCTTAAAATAAAAATTAACAACAGTACTCCAAAACTAAAAATTCTTGCAATCTACAGACCTCAAGATTCTGAAATCAATCATTTCATAGATGACTTGGAACACATTATTAATGATGATAAAAACTTATTCATAATTGGAGATATAAATATTGATCTACTTACCAACAACAATAACATGAACAAATACTTAAATTGTATCACAATGGCAGGATATGAAGTGGCCAATACAATTAACATTGAACACTGCACTAGAATACAAAAAAACAGTAAAACAATCATCGATCATGTAATAACAAATACGAAAAAATTCAATTGTCAAATAATAATTGACAGCCTACCTGAACTTGATCACAAGATATTAAACATCAGTATTTCAATCCAAAATCAGATAAAAAGAAAATACATGAAGGTAACCATCATAAAAAGAGATGAAAAGAAATTTGAAGAAATAATGAAAATGAACTTCACACCAGAAAATATAAACACATTTTATGATCTTAATGAGCTAATTGTGAAAAGTAAACAGCAAAGTGAAACTATAAAAACTGTGCACGTCAAAAACATAAATTGGATGAACGCACATCTTCTTTCTTTATTTAAACAGAGAAAAATAATTTATAAACAATTACTAAATGAAGAAAATAACACTTACTTGAAAGAAAAATATTCAGAAATCAATCGACAACTGAAAACTGACATTCAAAAACAAAAAAGAAATTACCTAGAAAATGAAATAATTAATGCAAATGGGGATATACAAAAGGTGTGGTCCATAGTTAATAAATTACTTGGCAAAGAAAAATTTGACACATCCATAAAACAAATTAAATATGGTGACAACATTCTAAAAGAAAAAAAAGATATTGCAAACTGTATTAATAATTTTTTTTCTACACATGCAGCAGAATTGGACCGAAAAATGGGACCAAGTAACTCGCTAACATCAATTACTCAGAACTCCAAAAGCTTCTTTTTAAAACCCACAAATGAGAAAGAGATACAACAAGTACTAAAGAACTTAAAGCCATACTCTGCACCTGGTCCAGACAAAATTTATTTAAAAAATCTTTTAACTGTCCCAAGCATCATTAACCCAATATTAGCTAAGAGCCGTCTTACACGATGCTTATTTTAATATTAAATTTAATACTAATGATGCGCGCGCCGAGTTAATATGTTTTGCTCTAATTTCTTGGACAAAGTATGACACGCGTTTGTTTGTTTACATTCGTTACCATCGCTTGTTTGATTTTATATATCGATTTGTTTTGTTAATGTGTTTTGTTGCTTTCTGTTGATTTGTTATTACATTATGAGCAAGTGCCTAATTATGTCCTGGTCAAAAGTACAGGTTGAATTGCTTATTGACATGTATAAAACACGCCCCTGCTTATACGCAGTTAAAAACGTCGATTATAAAAATAAACATTGTAGAAACAGTGCGTTAGCTGAAATTTGTGCGGAATTGTCGAAATATCAGCCAGGAATTAGTATTTCTGACATAAAACACAAATACAACAATTTAAGAACAAATTTTCTATGTCAGCATAGAAGATACTTGAAATCCTATCACAGTGGCATGAGTGAAAATGAGGTAAGTTTCTCTTTATATCATATACCTACTATTTATTAAATGATTTGTATGCAGTTTGTTTTAAATGATTTTGTTTTTCATAATCCGATAATAGTATTTTGTATAACAAGAATGCCCATATTGCACGAAGACGAGTTTGGAGCACGACGCTGCAGGCGGAGTGCTCCAAACGTCTAATGGTGGAATTCATGAAAGCTGATTAACGTTAATCAGCGTTAAATATGACAACATAACCTCAACATTTGATAAACTGTCAAAATTATTTTTATTAATTCAATATAAATACTTGATATTGACTTTGCATTAATATCAAATATTATTTTCCTTTTATTTCTGATAGTTATATATTATGTCAAACTTGTCTTTGTGGTAGCATTACTGTAAATAGTTTTGCGGTTGTCAAATTTAATCAACCGTTACTTTAACTGGCTTTTATGAATTCCAGCATAAGTGCGATATTTGCATTCCACTCGAGTTGTACAGCTTACTTTTTCTACGACTGATAAAAATCTAAAAATTATTTTAAAACTTTTCAATTAATCATTTAACATTATTTTATTTTGAAATAAATTCAAGTTATGTTTGACATCTGACGTTTTGCATAATTATCAAATTCAGAACTACCTATAATTTTGGTTAAATTACGTCGTTAAAATATTTAATTAAAAAAGTTTTTAAGCTTTATTGTAGTTAATAAATAAGACGTTCTTAATCTATTTTTGACATTTTACAAATAAAAAAACCATTTGTATTTAGCGAATCAAATAAACATTGTGATTTGTATTTTTTGTTTTTATGGTTGGTACGGCAAATGATATCCACACTAGAGTGAATATATGAAACATATCCATTCAGTTAGGCGTGAATAAAACACAATATATAGAAGGGTAGAAAAAACATTTTTTTTATTTAGCCGTTTTTTTAAATTACTAATGATGTAAACAGTTTTAATAAAATTTTATAAACAAATAAATAAAACAGCAAACAAATCATATAAATAAATAATTTAAAACAATATAATTAAAGGAATACAAGAAAATTAAAACTTTTTATTGTTTATAGATATCGAAGCCAAACCTTTGGTATTACAATTCAATGTTATTTCTTGCCGAACATTGTACTCCGAGGGAAGCTGTAGATAGCATTTCTGATGAAGTTACTGCAACTTCTCCAGATATATTTCAATTGGATAACAGTAATCTATCAATACCAATCAACGATGTACCAGGAGATGTTTTATGCAATGAGTCGGAGGCATTTCATGAGTCGGAGGCAGTTCAAGAGGAAACGGTTAGTAACAAATTTAATTTAAAATTTAATCAAATTTAATTTAATAAAATAATCAAAAAACTAATAATTTAATGTTTACTATTATTTTCAGCCATGTTTCACACCAAGTTCATGCATCAAGCGGTCATACCCTTTAACATCCGAAACCAGACCCAAGAAAAAGAAAATTGAAGAAAATGTCTTAATTCATACGGCAACTGAAACCCTTATTGAAATTCAGAAAGCGCTTATTACAGAAAAACCCACAGAAACTCCTCCGATTCAACCTGAAATGAGGGAGACGCAGAGTGACACTTTTTCTAAATTTGTAAAAAATCAAATGATGTATGTTGAAGAACATGACCAAGTAGAATTTCTTCAACTGCAGCATAAAATTTCTGAGCTAATATATATTTCGAGAATGAAATGTTTGAATCAAATGTAATGTATCTTAATATTTTGTATTTTTTAAAATAATTTTTTTATTGCACTTTATTGAGTTTTTATATTTTTTATGTACGTAGTATAAATCTGAAAGTACAAGTGAATGTTGTAAACATCCAAGGTAAGCGTGTTATAGCAAGTGTATTTTAAATGTACAGGTTCGGGGTGGTTATGCCAATAATGACTTCCAAATTTAAATATTAATTAATAGTCATGTGACGACAAAACGTAAGTATAAAAATAAATGCTTTTAAGTGCGGTTTTTATTTACTGTAACATCAAATAGCAAAAACCACGTATGTAATTTGTATATTATTTTTGCACGATTATGTTTTTATGATCATGCATTGTCAATAGAAACTGAAAAAAATTCTTGAAAATTAAAAAATCTTGACTCTCATTTTGCCATTTTATTTTTTTGACCTGTAATAATGCGCCAACTAAATAAAAATCGCAATATACTATAATAAAACTTTATTTATAGTATATAAATATCAAAATATAAAAATAAACTGACAAACAATTTAACTACATATAAAAAATTATTCATCCATGTAGTTTAAATAAAAATAGTTACATATTGTGCATACCCACTGCATTGTTTTGCCAATCAACAGCACCAATTTCACTGTTAAAGTATTTTTTAAAATTTTCACGAACACGCAGGGCACCAACAGCTGATCGATTTCCACCTTGCCGTCCAATAATTTGAAGTTGGTTTCTCTCCAAATCTTTTTCGTTTATATTGGTATATGCCTTCCAATTTTCAGTGGCAAGGAAGTTATGCAATGCCACACATGCCAATGTTATCTTTACTACTTTTTCTGGTGCTAACTGAATTGGATTCATTAGCACCCTAAACCTATTTGCTAAAATACCAAAGGAACTTTCAATTATCCTTCTCGCTCTGGAAAGCCTGTAATTAAAAATTTTTTGTTCATGCAATAATCCCCTGCTTGGGAATGGTTTCATTATTCTTTCGGACAATGGAAAAGCTTCATCGGCCACAATAACATGAGGTGTAGTTGAAGTCTGGCCAGGCAATATAGAATTTTCTGGAAAGTTTAAACTATTGCTTGCAATAGCTTTGGATATCCCACTTTCTCTAAAAACTCCTCCATCGCTTATGCGTCCATTGACACCAACATTGCAATAAATAAACTTGTACACAGCATCTGCCATGCCAAGAAGGACAATTGAATGGTTTCCTTTGTAGTTGTAGTAGTAAGATCCTGCAGAGACAGGTGGTTTAAAGTTGATATGACGCCCATCAATAGCTCCTAAACAATTAGGAAATTGCCATAACGCATCAAATTGTTTAGCCACTTCTAGCCATGCGCTTTTGTCATTCGGGGTCTGAAAAATATCAATGTATTATTTTTCTTAAATCAAAAAACATGTATACAACAAACAATAATTTTTAAAAGATTAATTATTTTTCTGAAAATAATTAATGTAAATTTTAATGTAACTTTTCTACCCGTCTTATAATTTCTAAATTTATAATCTTTTAATTCTGGTTTTTTCCTAATCTTTTTTATGACCAAAATGTGGTGGGTATATATATATATATATATTTATTATAAAATAAAAATATTGTAGTAAAGGAACGGTCCCACAAAATCTTCAACCAAATTTTAAAAGTGATTGTAACATGTGCACATACGATTAATTATATTATTCAAAATCACATGTTTAATGCAAAAAGGAGATTAACATAAACAAATTTTGTATTTAAACTTGTGTTTATGCAAAAACAAAACAAATGTTTGTTCACACATAGCCTTTTGAGCATACGATCACTATATCTATTTCGTGAACAAAGTATAAGTCAATATAAGTAGTTACCTTCACATATTCATCCTTCAGAACACTATGTATTACTTCACAAACAATAGGGACAAATATAGAAATAGTACTTTCATCAATTCTTGTGCTATACATTAATGATCGATAGCATTCCCCGGTAGCCAAAAACCGAAGAGTAGTTTCTAACCTAAAATTTAGATTTATTACTGCCGAGCTTACTTGTATTGAATCATATGCTTACTTTGATTGAGCCGAAATACTTTGCCGCATAACAGTATTTTGTTTTGTTATGTGGACTTCGACAAGATTCAATAACTTTTGGAAGGTGTTGTTGTTCATTCGTAAGAAGTTTCGATATGAAGATGGGTCTTCAACAAGCAATTCATCATTCAGTAAACTTAATACGCCTCTACCTTCTAATCTTCTATTTAACCAGTTTCTGATCCAAATTTTTCGAGTCCTATGTGGTCTGTTTCGTTTTTTAATTTGCAACATCAAAATTAAAATGATATCTGCAGCTGCAGCTAACATTAACTTTTTCTGTCTATCCATATTTCTACAAAACAAAACATTTAATATTTTATCAATAATACATTTCACACTTAAGTACTTACACAATAATATTATGAGGTTATTTCAGATATTTGACACTTCACTTTCACTGAAAGGTTAGTTCAATGCGCATGCTCAGCATGCTCACGTACTTATTTTATAAACTTTCGTGTAATACAGCGACTTCCAAAAAATACTAAATACTTATTGTAAAGTAGCGCGTGCATCATTTAATATTAAATTTAATATTAAAATAAGCATCGTGTAAGACGGCTCTAAACTGATAAATAATGTATTTGAAAGTGCAATCTATCCCAAAGAATTAAAATTATCATACATAACACCAATCCACAAAAAAGGAGATACTAAAGACCCCCAAAATTATCGTCCAATTTCGCTAATAAGCATATTTTCAAAAATAATTGAGACAATTATCAAAAACCAACTTAACCTATTCATAAAAAACACTATTGGTTTTGACAAAAATCAATATGGTTTTCAAGAAAAAAGTGGAACCCAATCAGCCATCACACATCTAATGGACTATATCTACACTAACCTGGACAACAGCAAGTTTGTTGTTACTATATTTGTAGACTTAAAAAAAGCCTTTGACACTGTAAATCATAACCAGCTTTTAAACTACTTGGAGGCAATGGGCATCAGAGGAAAACCACACCAGTTACTAAAGAGTTATCTCACTGATCGAAAACAACAAACAAACATTAATGGAGAACTAAGTGAAGAAAGAATTGTTCAATTAGGCGTCCCACAAGGATCGGTGTTAGGACCATTATTGTATCTTCTATACATACAAAACCTCCAAAACTGTGACCTTAAAGGAAGTTACATAGTTTATGCTGACGATACAGTATTACTATACACTGGTAGTGACATAAATAAAATAAGTGATTCCATCAACCAAGATCTATGTATATACAATAAATGGCTTGTAAGCAATAGACTAACAATGAACAAGGATAAAACAGAATATATAATATTCAAAAACAAAAATAAAAACTGTAATCAGATAAGCCTAAAAGTGAACAATACAATTCTAAAACAAGTGAAAGAGACAAATTATCTAGGGCTATTAATTGACGAAAATTTAACGTGGTCTAGTCACATAGCAAAAATTAAGAAAAAACTAATACCTCTAATTGGTGCTATAAAAAGATGTGATATTAGATGTAGTAAAATAAATAATCTTATCTATAACAATGTGATAATACCTAAAATAATGTACATGATAGGTTTTTGGTCAAATACAACTCAATATCTAATAAATTCAATATACAGACTGCAAAACAGATGTATAAAAACACTGTTTAACCTACCATACCTCACACCTTCAAAAACACTATATAAAAACAGACTAAAACTTGAAAACATTATAAAAATAGAAAAATGTAAACTTATATTTAAAATCAACACTGGAACTATAAAGACAAACATCTCATTAGTAAAAAGATGCAACATGTATAACTACAATACAAGAAAGAAAAACGACATATATAACCCTTCTATTGGTACCAATAAAGGAAAACACAACATCGTTTATGACTGTGGAAAAGTATACAGTGAAATACCAGAAAACATAAAGCAATCCAATAATATAATCACTTTTAAAAGACTTATAAAAAATCACTACCTTCAACAATAACTTGTTACCACCTATTATCTAATAGTTCTGTATTACTGTCATTTATTTTTTAAAAAAATGTATAAATGTAATAAATAATATGTACCACCTTTAAACAGGCTGTAAGCCTACTGGTGCTGCATAATATATAAATATTGTATTAATGTAATGTAATGTTCATATGTAATATGTAATATAATATAAATAAATAAATAAATAAATAAATAAAAAAAAAAACTTACTCCCTTATATAACTCTCGGGTCGGTTGTTAATTGGTTTGTTTTGGGTTATGTTCCTTCAGGTTATTATGAATAATTTTGTTTAATTTATACTCACTTATTCAGCGGTCCGAGACTCAAATTTCAATAATTCCAACATTCTCATACACAGTTCATTATTTCCATTCATATTTTCCATCACACTATTTGTTTTGTCGATTTTCCATTTCATTCCTTCTTTGTTGTTATTTATGTGGGTCCTAACCTTAAAGCAACCATTTTATAAACATGTGATTGATATAGATTATGAATTGACAGTCTTGTGCATAATATTTTGATTTGTTTCTTACCTAATTTTATTTTATCCTGTACCGTTCATTTGCACTTTAATTTAATTAATTTCACTGTTTATCACTTCACAAACTGTCATTTTCGTTTTACTACATAAGATTTAAGTATATTTCCTACAACAGAGTAGTGTATTTAGTGTTGGCACAACTGGTTGCTACGTCATCAAACGGGATGCGGCGTTGCCGGATGGGCAGTTTTAAACCCAGGTTCCGCGCATCATAATTAAAGCAGTTTGATGAGTAATTAGCCACTGATTGTAAGGTTGATCGTTGTATTTGTGTTTATGTTATTGTTGCTAATCCTTTTCCTAAGTTCCCTTTCTATCATTCTTCCTTATAGTATTTTTAATTGAGACACTCATGCGCAGGGGAGATTTTGACTTTTCTTCCCAGTGGGAAGTAGGATCACGGTCCTTTTTGATTCGACTTTTGCCCCGATCACATCGTTCTACCTACGGATTACGGGTGTAATACTTGCAATTATTGAAATCGCTGAGGCGGATAAAATTGTATTACAAGTCAAATTATTTCGTTTCCTTTATGTGTGAGGTCTCAAGTAAGTACTTTTTTTCAAATTATTTCCTTTGTTTATGTCCATTTTTCTTATGTGCCGTAGGCTTTTACGAACCCCCATATTTTTTTTTCCTGCATTAAATTCATTAAAAATATCGTGACGCCATATTCTACAAATCAGCCGTGGCCATTAACCGGCTCGTTATTATATTTGACCGAAATTCCTGGGCACGTGTTTTTTAAGTGGATTCTGTGGCGGAAAGAATCGGGTGGAAGGGCACCACGTGATTCCGTGCTACCACCTGCTACCAGTTGATGACTGGATGATTATTACTGAAAAATATTTTACCGCTGATATTATTTGAAATTAAGTTTGTCTTAATAATTGTATATTTTGTAATTAGGCTTAGGGAAGTGAATGTGTGTGTGAGTGTTGCAAGTGCAAAACGTAAATTTATATATATTCCCCCATTAATCTTTTGTTTATTTTATTTTATCAATTTTATAACTATTATTATAGAGGGTATACAATATTTTTGTGTTAATTTTGTCCCTATTCCATCCTTCCCATTATCACCATACCACCATTTGGAATTATTGGTTTGCCAGTGGACGAGGATTCTCTTAAATCACCCATGCGAGGAAGGAACTGGAAGTATTAAATATAAAACCAATTGGCGCCTGACTTCGTGATTATTTTCTTTGGGTGAGTTTTTTTTTTTCTTTTTTCTGTTATTTTGTACTTATCTGTTTGACCCGACCCGACTCCACGAGCTGAGCCAGGCTAGCTCTTTAATCAACCTAAGGGCTAAAGGGCGCGTCGCAATACTTTTTTAATATATTATGTTGGGGGTTAATGTAAACCGACGATATTTTGTAGAAAACATGTTTTTTTGTACCTACTATCACATATTCAATTTTGAGCTAATTTGGAGTTACTCAGTTTTTAAGTTTAGTCGAAAAGTAAATTACCTTTATGCATAACACAGACTCACACTATTTAACATTTATTCACTACTCTACTCAGTTGAGAATTCTGCAATTTGTTGACACATTGATTTTATAATACATTAATATTGTAATTTTAATTATATCGCAATTACACATAATGAAACAAAATATGAACAAAATATAATTACCATATTGTATTATTATATATCAAACAAACAGTTATTTAACGGAATTAATAAAATTTGCAAATCAATTAAATGCTTTATATATCCGTTCAATTAAAATAAATAATTATCTAATTCTTAAATATAGTTCTTGTTAATGAATTATATCCGCTTTTTAATTATAAAGTAGATAATAAATGACTTATTATCCGAGTTCTTTAAAATATACTATTAGCAAAAATAAATTTATTAAAAAAAACGGAGGGAGGAGAGGTTTGGCAACAGTGAAGCAAACTCAACCTAAGTAAACAAAAATAGTCATAAAGTGAATTAAAGTGAATTAATTAGTGAAAGTACCACTTACAGTGTATTATAAACCAGAATAACATTGTTAGTAAATGGGATATCGCTCAGTATCTAAATAAACGCATTCCGGCAAGTACATAAAACAGCTGATCAATGAATTAAGAAAATACGCAAACGCAAGAAAGAGAAAAGGCCGTCCGGAAAAGAAGCGGTTGCCGGTTGGACCGTAAATACCCATATTGCACAGTACTTAAAAAAATAATTAAAATGAGTTCAGAAAGTGAAGAAGAAAAAAGAAAAACTACTTCTACGGAACAGAAAAAAGGTAACAAACGATTCATTTTCTATATTAGATGCAATTAATGGGCTAAAAGAAAAAATAGATGACAAAGAAAAAGAAGATAAACAAAGGCAAAAAAATTTAATAAACAATGAAATAAAAAAAACTACAGAATATTCAAGGAACTACAAAATATAAGATTAGAAAACACATAGCTAAAAAATAAAGTTGTTCAAATGGAAAAAAAATATAGCACCAATATCAGAAAACCAGTCCACTGCAGAACAGAAGTGGAACATTGAGAAGAAACAATTAGTAGACAGTGTAATTAAATTAAATATATCAATTAATAAATATGAAAAGGAACATCGAAAAAATAATGCTATAGTTTATGGACTTGAAAAAACTAAAAATGAGAACACACCGCAACTCTTGCTAAATTGGCTAAAAGTTAATTTTCAAGTAATGAATAGGGCAAAACCATGAAGGAAAAATTAGACCAATTCTACTAAAATTTGAAAACTGGGCCAACGAAAACATTATGAAAAATAAAGCAAAACTAAAAAAACTCTAGAATTTATATTGAGAATGACCTTACAGTGTATGATCGAGAAATACAAAAGAAACTAAGAACTATTGCAAAAGGAAGAAAGAAAGAAAGGTGAATAGAAACATTTTAATGAAATCACCCAGAAACTAACAAGATACAATCACAGGGTGGAGGGGTATCAAAGTAACATTATAAAAACTACAAAAAAAGGGGGTTACAACGTTTGTATATGGAATGTAGCTAGTCTAAAAAATAAAAAAAAAGAATTTTGGAAATATATTGAAAAGTTTGAAATAATTGAGCTAATAGAAACATGGACGGAAGAAAAAGATTGATCCAGTATATAAGACAATCGATTTGAACATACTAAATAGAAACTGGGAGGGCGATGAAAGTGGTGAATGGACATATATAGACATAACTGGTTCTTCAGTTATTGATTATGATCTGGTTGATGGTGGAAGTGCTTGGCAAATAAACAAGTTTAAAGTAGGAGAAAGGTTAGAGTCAGACGACCAACCGCTAGAAATTGCAATAGTTGGCAAAAAGCATCAATTGGAAACGTGCCAACATACGGGAAACAAAACAATAACAATCTGAAGCCCCGAAGGAATTGAAGCTTATAAAGCAAACCTTAAAAAAACGTTAATCCCCACGGATATGTTGTTACGGGATCTAACGGAAATAATAAAAAATCAACTGTAAAATATGAAATAGCCAACAGTATGAGTGAGAAACTGTGGCACAACAAACAATGCAAGGTTAAAAAAAAAAAGAATGAGAGATGCTCTCAGACAAAGTAGAAAAGATTCCAAGAAGAAAAAAAAGAATACAAAAGGATTTGCCAAAACAAGAAAACTGAATTCAAAAAAACCGAAGAAAAAAAAATTACTACTGAAGATCAGCTTTAGAAATATATGTATTAAAACTTGCAAAAATAGAAGTAATTCAACATACAGTATAGATAGAAAAACCTTTCGAGAATACTTTATGATTACAATAGACAAAACGGACTATCAAAAATCTCAAACAATGACAACCCAAGAGTCAAGAGAGGTAGTAGCACGTAAGGAGGAGATATTAATAGAAGAAATTAAAGATCAAGTAACAAAACTTAAAACAAAAAAAATTTCACCAGAAGATAATATTCCGAATGAGGCATGAATCTACGCAACCGCTAATGTAGAAAAAAAGCTAACGGATATTTTGAATAAAATCTGGAAAGAAGGTATACCGAAGGAACGGAAGATGGGTATAATTAAACCGGTGCACAAGAAAGGTGCTAAAAATGTAGCAGACAATTATAGGCTAATAACTTTAATGAATACATCATTGTCATTTTTCAAAAAGAATGTTGACGCAAAACCGAAGAATTTTATTGGGGATCAGATTCAATTGAAGTAGTAAACGAAATCAAGTATTTGAAGTACTATTTTGACAAAAACAACAGCCATAAAAAACCATATTACAGAAATTACAAAAAAAGCAAAAGTTGCCATGCGTCAGTTATGGAGTATTAGAAAGCGTAAACTAGGAGCACACTTACAATTACTCATTTTGATGCAATAGTAAGAAGCATATTAACTTTTAGTGCAAAAGTATGGGCATGGAAGAAACGGGAATCCATTGAAAAAGTTCAACACAAATACATTAGATGGACATTAGAACTGGATAGAAACACGCCAGAATATATAATTATGCAAGAAGCGCAAAGAGAACCTAAACAAGTGACTGCTATAAAAAAAAACAGTGAGATTTGAAGAAAAAATTCCTCGATCAGAAATTTTAGTTTTACAAAAAATAGAACAGCATAGAATAATTACACAAAAAGAAGCAAAAAGGAATAGATGGACGGAAGACAGAAAAAGGTTTTTAGAACATTTAGGATTATCTGAAATATGATGTGAAAAAAGAAAAGAAAGAGGAGTAAGCACAGAAACAGAAATAATCGAGACTTTAAGAGGACAAAATAGTCAAACTTATTATTGTTGAATTAATAACTCAACATGCGTAAACGATACACAGAACTAATACTATTTAAACTACCCTAATATCTCACCAATCTGCTATTGTCACAAGAGGAAAAGAAAAACCAGATTTAGGTGCGGAAATGAAGAATGGTCACAGAAACTATGGCTAAGTAAAGAAAAAAGAATATGTAGGTTGTGTCAAGAAGAGGAAGACACTTTAGAGCACGGATTGAAAAATGTGGCGGTATTGCAGGAGCGGTAGTGCGGGGAAGGTCTATAAAAGACATATCGCACAAAAGCGGTAAAGGTAGAAGCGTAATAGCATACATTCTAAACAGATTATCACAGTGAAAAACATAAAAGGTTTAAAAAATAATAATAAATAATATAAATATTGTATAGATAACTTAAATTGTATCAATCGGGTACTAATGAACAATTCACATTTTTTTTTTATTTTGGGGGAATGTGTAAGTTAAATTATGTGAATTATGCCAATAAAGGATTTATATATATATATATATATATATATATATTTATTAAAAAAAAACTTTTATATATAATAGCATACGATACTACTATTTCTATTTAAGAAAAAAATTACTGCTTGCTGTAATCTTCCAATACATAGATTGGCGCTTAGTTTCTGGATCATGGGTGAAAAACCAAGAACCATTTTTTCTTATATTGTAATCTTCCATTTCAAATTTTTATTTTTTCCTTCTCTTTCATTATTTCATTCCCCTTTGTTATTAGTAATAACTCTATCTCAGCCTATAGGGCTAAATCTATTTATATCTAACAATCTAACAAAGGAAGGTACATGAGCCGTATGGTCTCGAACTTCCACTTGGCATTCATTATTGGGCGGTTTTTAGTCGGTAGGCATTTCAACCTGAGGAAATGAATCCGACACTTGCCAGTCTTTAGAAGATTTTACCGCCTAGCCTCAAAAAAAAAAAAAAAAAAAAAAAAGTAATAACTCCCCCTTTTTAATCCTTTTGTTTTTTTCCATTTGTCTCCGATAGCCGTAAACGGTGTGGGCCGCACAGTTCAATTTTGTTTGAGTTTATCTTCCTGCCATCTCCATAACTGTTTTTGCCTCCCTTAGCGCGATTCTCGTAGGAATTGCTATATTTATTTATAATTATTCCTGTATCACTTTGTGCAATCTCACAAAACCCTCACAGGCACGTCTGTTTCCTGTTTGTATTGTTTCACTTTCCTTTTGTTTACATAAATACCATAGATAATAAAATTTACTCAATCATTTTTAAGTTGAATAGAAACTCCTTAAATTATAGGTTTTCTGACATTTATTGGACGCTTCTTCTGTCCTCTGTTGAATGTTTTTAAAAAATGTGTGTTCAAAACCAAGCTTTTCAAGGGAGTTAAACAAAAAAAAAACGATTTATTTAGGTAGAAGTTGGGGCAGAAATAAAGACTTGTTTGACTGCTTTAAATGCGTTGTCGCAAGAAGAATCACTTACAAATTTCCTTGTTTTTTTTTTAGTAAACTTCTTAGAGGCGCTGCCGTTATGACAAAGTTAGGTACAAATCGCAGGTTCCATATTAAAAATTATTATACTGACACAAGTAATGAAATTAGTCTTGTGTCAGACAGTTCTAAGGGATGACAAAATTGCAGGCGCACAGCTATCAAAATTATGTTGGTCTTTGAAATGCTTTAAAAATCTTCCAAAGAGTAATTGACAACATTTTGAGAAGTATATAAAACAATGTATGTGTTGTGTATTTAGATATTATAGTAGTATTTTCAACGTCATTGAAAGAACATATTGACAAATTGATAGTATTTGAAAGATTGAGAAAAACTTAAAAGTGGAAATGGACAAATCCGAATTTCTGAAACAAGAAGTACAATTTCTTACGCACGTTATAACAGCAGATGAAGTAAAACCCAATGCAGCTAAAACAGACGCTATTATCAGATATCCAACACTAAGAACTGAAAGGATTTATAGGTTAAACTGGAAATTCCAAAGGCTCTTAATTAATATTTTATAACTCTACCATAAAATAATATAAATATTGAATTAATACCAAGTTAAACAATAAATATTCAGAACGCTTTAATATTGCAAAATGTAATTTTTATCTCAAATTTTACACTAAATATAATTTATTGGTTCCATAAAAGTTTTTTAAATTATTGTAACTTTAAAACAATGTTTTTATGCTGATATTCACTTTTTTTTATGTTAAATAATATTTATTATTACCGTATATAATTCTACAAAATTATAACCATTAATTTTTAATTAAATTTTTTTTTACTGCTAAGAGATAAAATTGTTATATATATATAAAAGCATTGTTTTTAGAGTCTTGAACAGTTTGAATTCAATATGGGAAAGAGAACAAGTACATTTTTATTAGCGGTGGCGGTTATATGTATTGCTACAGGTAAATACATTTAAATTTTATATTAACTAATTAACTTTTGTTACTTGTATAATAGTTTTTGACACAAATTTAAATTTAAATAACTTTTACTTATTTAAAACATATGTATTAATTATAAAAAGACTGATCTTGAATGAATTACAATTAAATTATAACAAAATGCTATTTATACTTAATTTTTGCTAAACTAATCAGCAAGTGGCTTGTAGCATTTAAATCTTTCTAGTAAAAGTGGAGTATCCAACTGCAATAGTATACATGTATATTGTTTATTATAAAAAAAATTATCTTAAAACTACTCAAGAGTATTTTAAAGCTTAGAAAAAGTTTATCATACGCGAAAAGGATTGTAAGGAATCTGCTTTTATCTATCTTTAAAGAGTAAAGGACGTAAAGAAGTGTATGTAAACTAAGCAGGACGTCTAATGGTTTTAGCGAATAAAAGTGCTTTTTTTTAATATGTCACAACAACAAAGAATTTATACAATTTTATATTTATTTATTGTTTTATTTTATTAATTTACATTAACCCCGTTTAGTTTTTATTAAAGTTTTGACTATTTTTCGGTGCGATTGATTAAAGAATTACAATTGCAAAATTATTGGTGACAGGTTCTAATATTTTGTACAATATATTACTGTTTTGTTGAAGAATTGACAGTTTTAGTATTGTAGCGTAGCTCAAGTTCTCAAGGGTATGGGCAATAATTAATCTTGTTGAAAAATTAACAATTATTTATTAATATAAAATATAATCTAAATTCCTCTTAAAATAAATACATATTATTAATTAACCAGTCAGACATCAGGAAATAATCTTAACTAAACTAGTATTTCTTGACAAACTTAATGATATACTTACTGCGGGTAAATTTGAACAACCCTTTAGGCACGTGGTTTTAGTTGGCTTATATTAATAACAGCTGCGTGTACCTCACGGATAAAGTCATCCGAACCGCGAAAGATCACCGGGCGCTCATGTATTCCATAAGTACGTGAGTAGCATATGCGCGCGCGTCTAATAGAGAGTACCGCGGAATAAATACTAAGTTTAAAAAGGTTTCCGCTTTAGTATTTTGCTCTAACAATATTTTGATATTTCATGGTCGCATTTTGCTAGTTTTAAAATTTCATAAAAATGTATACACTCTTCAACAGTTTAGCCGAATTTTCTAACATTATTTTGATGTTTATAGATCAGATTTTGCAAACTTTTTATGAATAGAATATATATTATATTGATACCAGGAGTTGTTTTTAAATGTGAATTTTTTTTTAAAAATTTAACAATTTATGGCCAAATTTTACCATTTTTGACAATTTAGTTAATAAAATGCACTTTTTAACAGCTTTTAGCTTGATTTTGATGTTTGGTGAATCTGTATTTTCCTTATTAGTTCTAACATTTTATAAACAGAACTTTTTATTTTTCAATAGTTTTATGGCTGGATTTTCGTGCTTCCTAATATTATTTAGATATTTTGATAGCTGGATTTTGCAGTTTATAAAATTTATCGAAGATGTTTACACTTTTCAACAGCTTATGACTGTATTTTGGTGTGTTTTGATAATATTTTATTGTTTCAAAATATTGTTATTTTAGTTATAGTTTATAATTGAATTAAAGAAAAAAAAATGTTTACGCTTTTTCTCAATATTTGGAGTTGAGGCCCAAACATTTTAGCTGAACACAGTATACTATATACATATAGGTCAATTATTGCTTAAATTTGCAAATATACCATAGAATTTTTTTTTTAAAACACGCCAATTAAATGCAAAAAAAATTACAGAATATTTTGTTACTGATCAGGGTGTTTTCTAATTCATTTTCAAAAATATAATAAATCAATGTATTTCAGAATGTATGCAAAATTATACTGAAAACCTATTTGAAGAAAATATGTATATACAGGGTGTCCGGAAAATACGTGTACAACGTTTGACGACAGACTCCTGACGTCAAAATAGGTCGATCTAAGCCGACTTAGTTATATCCAAAATTGTCTCGTTTAGCCGGTAGAGGGCGTCAAAAATTTGTAAATATTAAAAAGAAATTACCTGTAACAATAATTTTTCAAGTGACCTTGTTGCTATGGCGTTTAATAATTTGACAATTATTGACAAATTGTCACCAGTCTATGAAATTTACTCAAGTATACGATCAACATTCTTGAATTACAAGTTCATTTTACCATTAAAAATGGAAAATTATACAAACTTTCAGAAAGTTGACATGCTCCTGGTATACGGGTTTTGTCAAGGAAATGGGCGTCAGAGTGTTAGGGTTTACATGGAGAGGTTTCCTAACCGTCGAATACCAAACCACCAAACATTTGCCAATATTGAGCGTCATCTTCGGGAAACGGGCAGTTTTGAGAAAAAGTTTGAAGGCAGGGGTCGTATGCGAACAACTCGAACTGTGGAAACAGAAGAGATGATTCTGGAAAGAGTTGAAGAAGAACCAAGTACCAGTACCCGTCTCTTAGAACGTGAGTTAAATGTTCCTAAAACGATTGTCAATGAGGTTTTAAGAGAACAGTTGTTACATCCTTACCACATACAAAAAGTCCAGGAACTTTTACCGACTGATCCCCCATGCGGCTTACATTTTGTCAATTTATTAGAAACAAAAGAATCCTTGTTCCAAATTTTTGTAGAAAAATTATGTTTACTGACGAGGCATGCTTTACAAGATCTGGGGTAACCAATCTGCACAACGAACATATTTATTCCGATGAAAATCCACATGCCATTAAAGTTGCACATCATCAGCATCAATTTAAAATTAATATTTGGGCAGGTATTATTGATCACTACCTTATTGGTCCCATTGTTATTCCAGACAGGTTAGATGGAAATATTTATTTAAATTTTTTGCAAGACACATTACCAATTCTTCTGGAGAATTTGCCCCTTTTACTTCGGAGGGAAATGTGGTATATGCATGATGGTGCCCCGCCCCATTTTTCCGTTGCCGTTCGGCAATACTTACATCATCAATATCCCAACCGATGGATTGGAAGAGGCAATGATGCACCAGTAAAATGGCCACCACGTTCTCCTGAGTTAAATATGTGTGACTTCTTTTTGTGGGGCGCTATTAAAACAGAAGTTTACAAGACTCCGGTAAACACACGCGATGATTTATTGCAGCGGATTTTAAATGCAGGCAACCATTTTAATAATCCCGAGACATTAGATAGGGTCCAATAACATTTTTTAAAGAGTGTTAATAAGTGTATTCAGCAATATGGCGGTCATTTTACACATTTGCTTAAGTAATGTTTTTGTTTTACTTAGTTTCTTACAATAGATACTTTCAACTTTGTTATACTTTTGTTTTTTTTGACGCCCTCTACCGGCTAAACGAGACAATTTTGGATATAACTAAGTCGGCTTAGATCGACCTATTTTGACGTCAGGAGTCTGTCGTCAAACGTTGTACACGTATTTTCCGGACACCCTGTATATATATATGTAAAAAAAAACCATTTGCTGCATGAATTAAAAATTGATCTTTATTGTTTTTGATATTTTCTTCTTATTTATAAACGGCATCCTTATTGCGTTACATTCTTTAAATGACACTTTTTTTATTATTATTTTTGTTGTCAATATATTTTCTTTTACTATTAAACCAAGGTACTAAAATTCCGTCACTTGCTCTAGTTTTACTCCGTTTATTTTAATATTTATCATTTTCTATTCTTTAACACTACTACCTTTGTCTTGTCTCAACATCCTTTTACTTTTTACTGCCAGATAATAACCTTCTCTTTAGGTCCTTTTTCGAACCCGCGTATATCATTATATCGTCCGCGAACAAACTTTCCGTTATCATTGTTGGTTTTTTATTTATGTGTCCTATAGTAACTTATTTTGCATGTTTTTATCTCTTTAATTATGTCATCCATCAGTGTGGCAAACAATAATGGACTTAAAATGCCTCCTTGTCTAACTTCATGTGTTGTTCTAGTTTTTCCAGAGTGCGTGTGCTTTCAGGTTCTATCTTATTTTGTTATAATTTAGAAATTTCTCGTCTATTTGTGTTAATTGTAAACAGGCCCAAATCCATCCATCCATTGCAAATTGACATTTTTTTTTTTTTTAATTTTATCTTTGCCTATTTCATTTTTTTTATAGCTGTAGCCTATTCTTTGTGAGCTATATTGCTTTCTCCGTTTTTTTTGTTCTGCTTTTTTTTAGTTTTTGTTAAATAAATGGGATATTCTTGTTTTGTTCTTTAATATGTTCCATCTGTTTATTATGTTTATTTCCTCTACCAGTATTTCTTTGTACCACAAGGTTGTCCCTACTCCTTTAACCATTTGATTACATATCTCTGGCACCAACCAAACCTACTACTACTACCGCAAAACCTGTTAAAGGAAGGGGAAACCTTAGCCGTATCGGTTTGCAACGTGTACAGCAAGCGTATCAACAAACACAAAAGATCATCAGAGGATGACGTAAAAGGACAAATCTAATTTATAAATGTGAATCAATATTTTTTTTATATACGTGTTTCATTGCAAATATTAAATCAACAAATCACTAACTAATTAGTTCTTATTTATTCATTCAACAATTTTTTCTGTTTTAATATTTAATCGTTTAAATGTTTTTATGTTACAGAAATCAAACAGGACATTCTGGAAACGAACAATGTTCAAAGAAATAAAATTAAAGCAACAAAACATTCTCAAATTACCCCTAATCCCAAATATCAAAATTTATTAGAAAATTTGATAACATGCGGTACAAACGATAAAGCATTAATAAATACAGAAAAAAATCCTCCGACAATTGAAAACCAATTAGATGTGATAAACAGTCTAATTAACAACCTTACAACAGATCTATTTAAAGATAATAATTCAAAACTTGTTAAACGTTCTATTCCTCCTTTATCACGACGTCGATGGAATTTAGAAAAGTATAAAGACGCAGAAAAAACTATGCAAAATGTCATAGAAGATATTGTAATCCGAATAGATAATGATCAAGTTAATTGTAAAAATACTTTAAAAAATTTTAAGCATTTACTAAAATACTTCAAAAAAGATTTGCAAGATATTCGGTACAAACACGACCAAACAAAGTTAGCATCTGAATGTGCAGATGCTATTAATAATAAAAATTTTGAAACTGCCAAAAACAAGCTAAAGTTAATTGATGATGATAACAAAATCGATGTAATAGTTGATAGAGTGTATAATAATACGGAATCTAATTTTGATGCACTATTAACATTTGGAACAAATACTAAAAATTTAGAAAGAAGATTGAAAGTCTACAAAGCATTAGGTTATGAAATGATGAGTAATAGTAATTATAATCCTCTTAAAAAGATGAAATTAGAAAAAACTTTAAAAAAACTTATTAATGAAAAAAATATTTCACCTCTAATCAAAATCGAAGCAGAGTCATTTGTCGATGATTTAAATGTAATAGATTCAGTGAAAGAAGATGTAAGAAAAAGTATAGAAAACGGCATACTGCATGGTCATCAGGATTCAATTGATACTAAATTGCAAAATAAGTTTTTTAAATTTAATAGACATATGTTTGATGCAATAATTAAAAATGTTATATTGGAAACATATAAACAATTTAATGATGAAAAAGCATTAAAATATATTAATAACTTTGATTATATTGGTCAAAAGGTTGATGGTTATGCAGCATTATTTGAAGCATTAGAAAAAAATAATCATTTAAATAAAGATACAGTAGTAATGTTAGCAACGAGTATGAAAAAAGTAATGAGTATTTCAAACTATCCAAATATCGACATTGATATAAGATCTAAACTTGATAAAGTAAAACAAAAATTACCCAAATCAATAATGAATGCTGTATTTATGTCAAAAGTGTGTATCAAAAGTGCCTCTCGAAATGAATACTTATATGCTGATAGAGATTATTTAATTGATAATAAAAGGCGTAATGTATTTTTGTGGAATCAGAGCAATAAGGTCAACGCAGGCTATTGGAAGATTGAACAAAATGGCAATCATTTTCATATTAAGAATATCGCACGCAATGAATACATGTATTCTCCGAATGAAAAATATTACTATGATAAACAAAGGCGTTATGTGTATACATGGACTTTATCTGGCCTAAATGCTAATGCTGTATGGAAGATTGAACCAGATGGCGATAATTGCTATATAAAAAATACTTTTTTTAATGAATATATGTATGCTCCTATTTTTTTATTAAGTAAAACTAAGCGGCATGTGTTTACATGGACAGCAGGAAATAAACGTACAGATACCAAGTGGAAGATAGAAGCATGTTAATGCATCGTCGTAGATAATTTAATATTTGTGTATGTTCCAGTATAGATATAACAACAACAAGTATAATAAACAAAAAATCAAATTTTGGAATAGCATATGGGAATCGAATCCTGCTTGATGCAAAACTAAGGTATACCAAAAATGGATTGATTCAGTTTTATACAAGAAAAATTGTCTAGAATACAATTTTATGACTCTACACCAAATTTCAGGAACATCAACAAATTAATAAAAAAAATAATTAAATAATATTTCTTATATTGCATTAATTTGTCTAAAACCAAATAATCTTGTTGTCCATTATACCTCTTGTTACATCTTTCCTGGGACACACTGGAGATATATATATATTAAGTCAAAGCAAATTAATTGTAAATACACTATAACAATACACTATAACAGTTAATATATATATATATATATATATATATATATATATATATATATATATATATATATATTTTATTTATAATACATTTTGTTTGTTAATCCAACTATCTATTCCCAACCATTTTACAAATATTTTATTTCCTTTCTTTCTTAGGATTTGATGTTTTCTGATCTGATCTCCTCTTTCATCTTCTAATAAATACGTCACCGGGTTGCTAATTTTAATTTTAATGATTTTAAATAATTCAGTTGTCCAATTGGGTGTGTATCCTTTTGCAAAGAGAGTTTTTTGTTTACACAATCGCACCATATCACCCACTCAGAAATTCCCTTTTTCTGCAATTTTAATGTGCAAGTAGACAGTTTTTAATAACATCTCTTCCTTATCACCACCCGGAAGTACATCAGCTGGCCGCATTCCTATCGTAGGGTAACGTTGATTGTTGTATTCTAGCGTAACCTTGTTCAAAATATCATACCAGCTATAACTCCCACGCAAACTCAGTTGTCTGTATAGTTTATCTTTTAGCGTGCGGATTAGGCGCTCGACAATAGCGGCTTTCATTATCGTATATGTTGAGTAATGATTAATATTATATTTTTTCATTAATGTGGAAAATTTACTGTTATAAAATTCCTTGCCATGATCACTTTGAATATTTTTCGGTGTTCGTCCGCCGGCATTTTTCAATATTTTCCCCATGGTTTCTGCAACAATCACACCGGCTTTATTTTTTATGGGTGCAGTCCAGGCGTATTTTGAGAAACAATCAATGACTACTAGTATATATTTATATCCTTTATTTTCACAAGAGAATAATTGAAACTTGGCAAGATCTATTTGCCGCAGATCGTCAACACCTTTAAGTATCGTTCGCCTTCGAGCAAAATTTTTTCTCGCCGGTTTGTGTAACTCTTGCACTACATCCTTCCGCATCACCCCGGTGGATAAAGAGCAAAGTTATTATTTTAGTCATATTTGGGGATCGAACCCGGGACTGTTAGCGTGCTACACTAACGCTCTATAACTTAATTAACCGATCCAAAGAATCTATTTTTACAGCTGTAATTTTGGAATCTACCATACCGGGGACACTGTTGATAATCCCATTTACTTTTTCATGTACATTCTTTATAAAATTTTCAACATATCTCTTCTCTTCAACAAGCAAATCGTCGGCATATTTCTTGTTGACGGCATCGCTCTCATTAACCGGTAATTCCAAATATTTTATTCTTTTACCATCAAGGTTGAAGTGTCCATCAACATCACGTTTAGAACCATTGCCCGGTGGTCCTCTTACTCCCACACATTTGTTTATTTTATTTTGTAACGAATGGTGTCCGAACTTATCGATGCTCATCTTGTAAATGAAATTAATGTAGAATAGTATACTAATAAATAACATCTTCTTCGCGCAATTCCTCTTCGTTTGACGCAGTCTCATTATCGTGCGAATTGTTCCCCGCATTCCTCGAAGCGTGCAATAAACACAATCTATCCATAAGTTCGCTTAAATTGTTCCAATACTTGTATTGTTGTTTTTGCAATTTAGAATCAAAACCTTTACCGCTGGTATGAGAGCCTGTTGAATTAATACGAGATTTTGTGTACGTCGGTGATCGATTTTTAAACAGAGGCTTAATAATCTCTGTTTATTTTTTACTTTTCGAACCTTGTGTTTGATTCCTTGGATCGTAATTGCGATGTAATGCATGTGTTTTTTCTAATATTATTCTATAGTTATTCAAATCATCTTCGTTAAAAATCCGATCGTCAGGTTCTTTCATAAAAGAAGTTCATACAAGCCTTTAGTTCTAGCGTACACAGAATCATCAATTTTAAAATTTTTACAATCGACCAAGTCAACATTATAGTTTCCAATTGTCCACTTTTTTGTACAAATATCAATATTTATACCGGTGGACTCATCAAGTTTTCGATGATCTGAAAATCTCTTTCTGACATATTTTCTAGACAAATCCTGAAAAGTATCCAAATAAGCCGAATCCACATATTCTGTTTCATCTGATCCATGAGGTACCTCTTCGCCACCACGCACTACCTCTTTGTCTTCATGAGGTTTATGAGGCTCATGAAGAGGTTTATGAGGCTCATAAAAAGGTTTATGAGCTACTTCTTCGTCGTCATGTGATTCTTCTTCACTCTCATGCGGTCTGCGAAGAAGTGTGTGAAATTCGTTGGCATCATGTTCATCGTACAAAAGCTCTTGTTCATAATCCTTTTCACGCTTTGAGATACCATGCCATTTTAGTAATTTTCTTTTTTGCTGAACCGGCACATTAACTATATATTTATTGGCTCGACTGTGAGTAATAATTTCCTTCAGGGGTTCTAACAACGGTTTATATGCTTTGTTCAAAAATTCATCATTTTCTGATTGATTTATTTTTATAACAAACAGTTTTTTTCTTATAGCTTTTTTAATATTGATCAGTTGATGTTTAACCGCATTGTCCGTCATGCTCATTCAAACACTTGCATGCATTTGATTGTTATAATCAATTGTCAACAATTATATAACGATCGAAAACATTTGCGGTATCTCCCCTTATTATTTATTTATTTATTTATTCAATTTCCTTTCTACTTTTCGGTGTAAGGCGTCTTATCTCCCCTTATTTGGATCACAATTTTTGTTTATTACTATGAATCCGTATTTATCTGACCAACACAGTCTACAGATTTTTTTAAATTTTTCAAAATCCATGTTACTGTTCACATCATCTTAATTAATTTAAATTATGATATAACTACCATATGGTAGCTACGAGAATTAAAAATATTAAAAAATTGGAAAATTACGGTTATATCAACTGTGAAATAAGAGATAATCTTGAAACAGTGAGAAGAAATTTGCCCAGATCAATAAAGAATGCTGTGTTTAGTTATGAAGTGTGTATCAAAAATGTTGTCTGCGATGAATACTTATGGGCCAAAAAATGAGTTTGTATATGATAAAGATAGACGTTATGCATTTACGCTTATTCCGAATTGGGAGCCGGGTGTGCCGGTTATCACGGGCTTTTGGAAATTTGAACAAAACGGCAGTTATTTTCATATAAAAAATACCGCACTGAATGAATAATTATATGCACCAGATTACAGTTATCTTCATGATAGACGATATGCAATTTGTGGAGACCTAAAGGCAATTCCTAGATTAAAATTAATGCATTGGATAATTTTTTTGAGGTTGGTTATAAAACTTTTATGTTTTCTGAAAAAAATCGTGTATATCCGCTTAGAATTGACATGGTGATCAAAAAGTTATGATAAAATAAATTTGCGGCATTTTTGAATGAATGAATGAATTTTCTGCGATTGGATTTGTCTACATGCTGTAAGTATTTCAAGATGGTCTTATATGTACTTTGCGAGATAATAAAGATTTATTTTTTTTTATCATTTTATTGATTTGTTCCGTTATTAAAAAAAGGAAAGACGTGGGTATAGAACCAAAATTTCCATCTTAGCAAGGGTTTTAAAAAAACACATGGGTTAGACGTATGACTTTTTTTGTATCAACCAGAAGGTAGTAATAAAAAAAAATATTGCGATTGAATTTTGTCTATGAATACCTAAAATATAATAAAATCATATATTCCTTGTTTACATTCATCCATCCTCTATTATTGAAGATAATATCTTTGTTAACGCTTTTATTCTCATTCTATTATTATGAGTAAGTTTAACTTAAATCCAAGAAAATATTGCCACCTTCAACAATTCTTATCAAACACGAATTTTTTTAGATTAAACACTCCACCAACGTTTATTATGAACGATAATCAGATATTAATCTGATATTTTCTTCTGTTCGTCCAGTGTAAAACCTCTCATCCACTTTGTTAATGTTATCCCTGATCTTTGTTCGGACCATATGGCAATTACAATCAGTATTGACATTAAAATACTACCCTCCCCCAAAAAGTGGGACATGCCCTTAATACATTAAAATTATATATGTATATATATATATATATATATATATATATATAACTATCCACTACCTCCATTTAAACTTATATCGCAAATTCTGAATTACAAATGACGGAACAGCAAAGAGACAATTTAACGACTTGATAACTACAAAACTCTCAAACATTAAAACTATTAAACTGCCAAATTAATCATTTATCAACTTTTTAAAATGTTGATAAACTCTAACTTCGTTAAATATTTATTTTAAAGTTTAGGAAAAATATACTTAAACATGGAAAAAAATTGTATGTATCTTAGTGTTGGATCAAATTACTTTCTCGGAGAGTACCAACGATAGTTCAATAATGCTGTTCGGAGCAATAATAAACTCTTTTGTTGATAGTAGTTACTGTTATGTAACAAACAGTCACATTTACTATCAACAGAAAGTTTTTACTATTGCTCCAAGCAGCATTATTTATCTATCGGTGATACTCTCCGAGATAGTAATTTGATCCATCACTAAAATAGATGCCTAGAACAAATTTGTTCCATGTTGAAATTTATTTTTCCTAAACTATAAAATAAATATGCTGCATTCAAATATGCTAATATAAATTTAAAAAATTTACAATTTATTTATTAAAGTTAAAAAATTAACAAAATAATACAAAATTGTTAGATCAAATTTTTATTAATTTTAATTCTACACACAGAACGGACGTGTTTTAAAACAATGCACTAATAAAACTAACATAGAAACACAAGAATCACACAAACATTGTTTGATAATAATTACATTATTTAAAATAATGTACAATAAATGTAATTATTAATAACATTAATGAAGGAATAAATGTGTTGCTGGAATTACATAAATCCTTGCTTAGGAGCTTACATGAAGCATTTGGTGTTTCGTTCACTTTTTCACAGAATTCATCCAATTTTGATTTTTGGTAATAAGAGCATCCTTGAAAGTGGGTCTTTTTATGCTCTGTAAATGTTATTATTATAAGATGAGTATTGCAGTAAAAAGTAAATTAAAAAAAATTAAAAATTAATTAAACACTCTAAAACAAAAAATGTTTGAAGAAAACCATCAAAAAAATCTATAAAACATTTTTATTTTGAATTACTTACTAGTTTTAACACACACAAATACTTTTTTTTTTCATTCAAATTAGTATCATTTACATTATATATAAACGTTGATTCTTTGATGATTGCTGGCGGGAACCCATTATCTGCATTTTTCCTATCACATTCTTTTGTATATTCACATTTATCCATGTTGCCGCTACAGGTATAACACTTCAACAAACTTGCTAAGAATTAGAAAACGTATTTATAAATAATATATTTTTAGTTTTATAAATTAAATTATTTGCAATTAAAACATTAATTATAACTCACCTGTTGCAAAGATAATTGCCAATAAGATGAAAACTGGTTTAATATTCATTGTGATTTAATTTGCAATTCAGCCAGAAAATGGAAACTTCAAAAAGATATCCGGTTCGATATTCATCTTTTAAAATAAGGATAACTGGATATATAATAAATAACCTATGCGTTTCTATAGTAACGAAAATTAATTTACGTCGACTATTAAATTTTATTTGTGAGTTTTGTGACTAATACAAAACTAGTAATATAAATATGTTATATTTTATAATTTAAATTTTTTAAACATTTATAACTCTATATGTTGTTATTATTATTATTATTTTTTTTTAAATTGACAAAACAAAAATTTTGATGTTTAGGAAAGGAGGAGAAAGACATAAGCTTCTTTCTTATTAGAAATAGGAGGAAAAAAACATGAAATTTTTCAAGAAAGAAGTCTTATTTTTAGGTCATAACATTACAGACAACGGAATATCACCTAATAAAAGTAAGTACGATGCGACCATTAACTATTCACAACAGCAAAATGCTAAAGCAGTCAAACGTTTTGTCGCAATCTGTAGTAATTACAGAAGGTTCGTAGAAAAGGTTGCATAATTAATTAACATTGTTAACTATTTAAATAAAATAACCTGAAAGGGAGCAATTTTTAACTAGACTGCGCAATCTCATTCCAATCAACTAAAAACACACTAGCAAAACCCCCTTTACTGCAATATCCTCAATTTGACAAACTGTTTACACTAACAACAGACGCATTGAAAAATGCATGCAATGCTATATTAAGCCAAAACACGAATGGCAACGATTTACCAATTTCTTACGCATCAAAAATATTCACAAAAGATGAATTAATCAAATCAACAATAGAAAAAAAATGACCGCAACCCATCGGGCAATTAAAAATTTCAGATCTTACTTATATGGTCATAAATTTAAAGTAAAAGCGGATCACAGACCACTTTTGTATCTCTTTTCGATGGAAGACCCATCATCAAAACACACGAGAATGAGGCTGGATCTAAAAGAATTTGACTTTGAAATATAATTTATAAATAAGGCGGAAAATGTCGTACATTAAAAGAAATAAAGCACAGATAATGACGGTAATGAATCGGCATAACAAAAAATAACAGCACAAAATTAAATAAAAATAAAAATAATGAAAAAATAAACACAATATAAAAGCTTACTAAGTATTAGACAACTTCTAAGCATAGTATATATCAAAATGGGTAATAATTTTAATATATAGTTAATTGGATAACGGGATAAGAAGTCACTTCGGATACGGATTAGTGAAACAAAAACATAGCTTGACTAGTTTAAGAAGATGCGACGTTTCGCCAATGTTTATTGGCATCCTTAGGCCTCCAATTATATAAGTATACATGAATTGACGTACAGAACAATACAATTAATAAAAATTACAATTATTATAGATTAAGTTACGGAAGGGTTGTGCTTATTGCCTATAACCTAAATGGTTCAAGTATTAAAATGTTATTTTTTGTGTATAATTGTATCTCACCCACCAAACAAGATTGTTCCTGAATATTGTCACAGCCAGATTTGAAGTGATTTTTATTAATTCATTAATTATTATTGGGGGGCTGTCATAATGCACAGCTACATATCAAATTTACAACTTCTGAGGTGCGATTCCGATAGAACGGTGCTGAAATTGTAGCAAGTTTGTTCAAATAAGCTTAAATTCAGAGAAAAAAGCGACAAAAAATGTTAAACCAATGTGTAAGAATATATACGACGATTTAGGAAGTGCGAGAGAGATGCTTTAAATCACTTTAAATGCCGTAAAAATTGGTGGTGGGGGAAGCGAAAATTTAGTCGTCAATTCATCTAAATCGTGATTTACTTTTTGATGACATTAATTATTTTTAGGTTATCTACTTGTCAAAGTGACTTTTGTGTTGTGTACCAATTAAAGTGTTGTGGAGGAATTATTCCTATAACTGGCTATTCCTTATAAAGCAACTAATCACATTCTAATAGCTGTTAAACATAATAATTTTAATAAACTTACCAATATATGGTATGGGAGTTACTCCTTTTTCTGATTTTCAGATAATTCAAGCCCATTGAAATTTCTGTCTTGACAATTAAAATATATTTTTAACAACAATGGATGTTGAGATTAATTATATAATTAGGCAACTTTCATTACTATTATGTTTAAAACTTAATATAAATTCATACATGTGCTATGTTCATACGCATTTTGACCAGTATCATTCACATACTAAAAATATGCATGCAAATGTGTTTTATGGCCGATCTCACCGACACTACTTAAAAGTTAACCACTAGTTAAATAGCTAAGCTCTGGTTAGCGCGTTGCACCGTCCATTTAAACGCATTCTTAACCCGTAACTAATGGTTAAATATAAGCCGCCAATATCGAGGGCTTACCGTGTACTTAACCCCAAATTTGTAATTTTTATAGCAAGTGTCAAGTAAAAAAATATTAATATAAGATGGAAAATATAATAATTACACAGGATGATATTTCATTTGATATTATTATTATGAATACAATTAATAATGTCATTCCAAGACAAGTTTACTATAATATCAAGTTTCATTTTTATTTATTACAATATAAAAACGCAATTTTAATAAAAATATAGTTTGTTATTGCAGTAACTTAAATAAATTCATTTTCTTTTCATTGTTTTATTTACAGAAACCGATAAACAACCTCAAATGTCAAACAATTTAATTTTATGGTTATATTAATATTAAGTTGTACACACAATACAACGAAAGCGCACGCCAAGTTTAGAGTCATTTATAATGTATATTGGCTGATATCTGATGTGCCGCTTGATAATCAGAAACTCAACTATACTTAGCGTAAGTATCTGTTTTAAATGACCGGTGAGACGCATATAAAATTTATGTAATAGTTAGCTGTAAGCAAAACCTACGTAAGTATTAATTTAAGAAGTGTCGGTGAGATCGGCCATTAATGGTATGTTTAATTATATTTTATACATGAAATCAAAAATTAACTATCTACATATAGATAAATATTTCTAAGAATATAAAAAGAAACAACAATATGTTACATTTACATATTTAAATAAATATTTGGTAAGTAAAAGAAGTAATTAGTAATAAAGAACCATAACTATGTCAATATTTGTAATAAATTAAAGATATTATTGCTGAAGTGTAAACAAACTTAAAGTTTTTCTTATCAAAGTGCCCCATGACTTTGAAATAATGCTTAACATGATCAGAAGATTAAGTATAAAGGGTATGAAAGTAATGTTTGCAGCACGCTAATGTTTGGTCGCACGATCAATAAAAAAATAAAATTATTTTGAAAAATTTTGATTAACGTTAATCACCGTTAAATGTGACAACATAACCACAAAACTTGATAAACTATCAAAACTATTTTTATCAATTCAATATAAATACTTGTTATTTACTTTGCGTTAGTATCAAATCTTAGTTTATGTTTATTTTTGATAGTTATCCAAATGCTAAAATAAGCACACAAAAAAGTATAACCGATGGTTTACAGCTACTGCGGGTCTTATAATAATAAAAACATAACCTTAAATACATGAGATTTGACACTTAACCCTTTTTCTTATAAATTTTTATTTGGAAAAAAGTTTAACAGTAAAAAAATATTTAAATATTATTAAAAGATTTAATAATAATACACTGCTCAACATTTGAACGGGTACACATGCAGTAAAAGTAATAATAATAAAATAATAATAAAGGCTGTGTTTCGGTACGCAAACAAATGCCTATCAAATAACATTTTTGAAACAATTGCTGTTTATCTGTCATTAGTGCAGTTACTGAGCTTGCGGACGCTTATACTTATCAAGTTTAAGAGAAATTTTGCGAATATCTTGAGTAAGTTTTAATTCAGAGTGGTTGACTGCATTTTAAAGATGCCATTAAAGCTTTTAAGTGTTGAAGAGATGAGCCAAGCGCTGATAATGCTTATTACTGGTGCACAATGTGATCAAAAGAGTTCGAATGCGTTTTAATGACACTGGAACTATTCAACATAAGCACGGCGGAGAGCAAAACTGCAGTACAAGAGTCAGGGAGGACCGGTTTACTTCGATTCAGTGTCGAAGGAATAGATTTTCTACTGCAAGAACACTTCAAGTTTATTTATTGATTGTAAATTTAAGGTCCAGATCTTCTAAAAAATGTCAGTTGTTGGCCAGAGCCCACAAAAGAAGAAGGCTAGAGTAGGCACACCAATATTGAATTGGAGTGTTTAACATTAGGGTTGTTGTTTATTCAGTGACAAGACCAGAGTGCGTCTCCATAGCTCCGATAGAAGAGTGAAAGTTTGGAGAAGCAGAAAAGAACGCTATATTGAGAACCACGTGACTTACCATCAAGCTTATGGAAGCGGTTCAATTACCGTTTGGGGAGGTATTTCTGCAACTCGTTGTACTAAATTGGTTATGTTTGGAAATGCTACAATGGATAGTGTCAGGTATCTTAATGAGGTATTAGAACCTATAGTGTTGCCATTTGCCAATAAAATCCCCTACGGTTTCGTGTTTGTTGATGATAATGCGCGTCCTCATAGAACAATGCAAATCAATGCATTTTTGAAAAGAACAATATTACTCACATAGATTGGCCTACAAACTCTCCAGATCTTAATCCCATAGAGAACAGATGGGATTACCTGAAAAGGTTGATAAGGTCTCGAGGAGTGGATCTAAACAATCACCATCAGCTCCGAACTGCCGTTTTGGAAGAATGGCTAAATATTCCTCAGCATTACATTTTGATTTCCAGCATTCTAAGAAGTTGCCAAGGGGTCATAAGAGCTAGAGGAGGTCCTACGCATTATTAATCTTTTAGTGTTTAGTTATCATTTCTTTCCAGAGCAAGCTTTTCAGTAATACTAAAATAAAGCTTTTGTTATTTTTATATTAAAACATTTAAAAATCGTTATTTAAGTTTTATTATTTTAATTCTTTGCCCTAAAAGTGTTTCCAGAACCATATACTATCAATTAGTCAAAAAGGCGTTCCTCAAAAAGTAGTTATTTGTTTTTTAGATATGTTATTGTAAGTGTACTAGTTCAAATGTTGAGCAGTGTTTATAAAAAAATGCATTACGTACATCTTTGACAGCAAATAATACTGGAATCACCAAATAATTCACATTTATTTAAAATACAGGTTAAAATGATTGTAATAAATTGCGATATAACAAACTACAATATTAGTAATTGGTTTTATAAAAAACACCTGGAATAGATTCAAATTTGTATTATATCAGACTTGAGCAAAATTAAAATTTTAAACTACATTCAATATAAAAATAAAAAATAATAAATAAAAAGTTAGAATTATTATAGGACAATAAAAAAGCAGATTTTCAGTGTTGTCGATAAAATCATTATTTTTTAAAAACTGTTTTTTTTTCTTATTCAGGGTTTATCTAATGTCACGTGACCTTACCTTGCCTAACATTAACAAAATTGTTTGAATTTTTTAAGTTCAGGTCACGTGACGTAAAATCAGGCCGGCCTGATTTTACGTCACGTGACCTGATTTTGCCTAACATAACCTCAAAACTATTTTTTTTTAATTCAACTATTCACATTTTTTTGAGGTTATGTTAGGCAAAGTCAGGTCACGTGACGTAAAATTAGGCCGGCCTGATTTTACGTCACGTGACCTGATTTTGCCTAACATAACCTCAAAACTATTTTTTTTAATTCAACTATTCACATTTTTTTGAGGTTATGTTAGGCAAAGTCAGGTCACGTGACGTAAAATTAGGCCGGCCTGATTTTACGTCACGTGACCTGACTTTGCCTAACATAACCTCAAAATTATTATATTTTATTTAACTATTCACATTTTTTTTTTAGGTTATGTTAGGCAAAGTCAGGTCACGTGACGTAAAATCAGGTCGGCCTGATTTTACGTCACGTGACCTGACTTTGCCTAACATAACCTCAAAATTATTATATTTTATTTAACTATTCACATTTTTTTTTTGAAGTTATGTCAGATCACGTGACCTGACTTTGCCTAACATAACCTCAACATTATTTTTTTTAATTCAACTATTCACATTTTTTTTGAGGTTATGATGATGTTATGATGGATGAAAATAAAACAAAAGTTGCTAGTATTAGGTATAATTTCTTCGCTTTGTTTCATTATTGCAAGTGATTGGATAATGAAGCAGTCATGTGTTATTAAAGGGATAAAAGTAAAACAGTCAGGTCACGTGACGTAAAATCAGGCCGGCCTGATTTTACGTCACGTGACCTGACCTTGCTTAACATAACCTCAAAATTATTATATTTTATTTAACTATTCACATTTTTTTTTGAAGTTATGTCAGATCACGTGACCTGACTTTGCCTAACATAACCTCAACATTATTTTTTTTAATTCAACTATTCACATTTTTTTTGAGGTTATGATGATGTTATGATGGATGAAAATAAAACAAAAGTTGCTAGAATTAAGTATAATTTCTTCGCTTTATTTCATTATTGCAAGTGATTGGATAATGAAGCCGTCACGTGTTATTAAAGGGATAAAAGTAAAACAATAAATACAATTGTTTTGTTGGTGGCAGAATATTTGCTAGTGTTGAGTATAATTTCTTTGCTTCATTTGATTATTATAAGTGATTGCTTAATGAAGTAATCACGTGTTATTAAAGGGATGAAAGTAAAACAATAAATACAATTGTTTTGTTGGTGGCGGAATAGTTGCTAGTATTAGGTATAATTTCTTTGCTTTATTTCATTATTTCAAGCAATTGGTTAATGAATCAGTCTCGTGTTAATAAAAAGATAAAATTAAAACAATAAATACAATTGTTTTGTTGGTGGCATAATAGTTGTTAGTATTACGTATAATTTCTTCGTTTTATTTCATTATTTCAAGTGATTGGTTAATGAAGCAGTCACGTGTTATTAAAGGGATAAAAGTAAAACAATAATTACAATTGTTTTGTTGGTGGCGCAACAGTTGCTAGTATTAGGTATAATATCTTTGCTTTATTTCATTATGTCAAACGATTGGTTAATGAACCAGTCACGTGTTAATAAAAAGATAAAAGTAAAACAATAAATACAATTGTTTTGTTGGTGGCGTAATAGTTGCTTATATTAGGTATAATTTTATTGTTTTATTTCATTATTTCAAGTAATTGGTTAATGAAGCAGTCACGTGTTATTAAAGGGATGAAAGTAAAACAATAATTACAATTGTTTTGTTGGTGGCGCAATAGTTGCTAGTATTAGGTATAATATCTTCACTTTATTTCATTATGTCAAGCAATTGGTTAATGAACCAGTCACGTGTTAATAAAAAGATAAAAGTAAAACAATAAATACAATTGTTTTGTTGGTGGCATAATAGTTGTTAGTATTAGGTATAATTTCTTCGCTTTATTTCATTATTTCAAGCAATTGGTTAATGAAGCAGTCACGTGTTAATAAAAAGATAAAAGTAAAACAATAAATACAATTGGTTTGTTAGTGGCGGAATAGTTGCTAGTGTTGAGTATAATTTCCTCGCTTTATTTCATTATTTCAAGTGATTGGTTAATGAAGCAGTCACTTGTTATTAACGGGATGAAAGTAAAACAATAATTACAATTGTTTTGTTGGTGGCGGAATAGTTGCTAGTATTAGGTATAATTTCTTCGCTTTATTTCATTTTTTCAAGTTATTGGTTAATGAAGCAGTCACGTGTTAATAAAACGATAAAAGTAAAACAATAAATACAATTGTTTTGTTAGTGGCGGAATAGTTGCTAGTGTTGAGTATAATATCTTCGCTTTATTTCATTACTCCAAGCGATTGGCTAATGAAAAGATAAGTGTTATTAAAGCGTTGAAGGTAAAACAATAAATATAATTGTTTTGTTGATGGCATAATAGTTGCTGGTGTTTTTATTCTTCAAAATCTAGTTTTATTTTTGGTTTTATGTTGAATTTATAATCAAACATAACCATTAAAATACATTTGCTAACATACTTTTAGTATGTGAATGATACTTGCAAAATTTGTATGAAATAGTATGAATTTATGTTAAGTGTTGAACAGTTTAGTACTGAAAGTTGCCTAATAATATAATTAATGTCAACATCTATTGTTGTTATAAATATATTTTAATTGTCAAGACAGAAATTTCAATGGGCTTGAATTATCAGAAAATTACAGAAAGGAGTAACTCCCATACTATATATTGGTAAGTTTATTAAAATTATTATGTTTAACAGCCATTAGAATGTGAATAGTTGCTTTATAAGGAATGGCCGGGTGGAGGAATAATGTAATAATAATTAATAAATAAAATAATAAATACCTTGGTATGTATGTATAGGTAAATGCTCTTCTATTGTTGCTATTATACCGCAAATAAAATCGCATTTATTGCACTTATATATTGTCTCTTGATTTAATTCCATTTTAGGTTAAGATTTAACTACAAACATTGACAGAACCGACTTATTGTTTGAAAAAAAACATGGCTGCCTTGCGAATCCGTTTTGCACGCTCTCCCGAGGTTGTGTATGTGGAGTGAACACCATCATCTCCACTCCATCATATCCGAACGCTTTAGAACGTGCTCTTTTTGTTCTGAGGTGCGATTCCGATAGAACGGTGCTAAAATTGTAGCAAGTTTGTTCAAATAAGCTTAAATTCAGAGAAAAAAGCGACAAAAAATGTTAAACCAATGTGTAAGAATATATACGACGATTTAGAAAGTGCGAGAGAGATGCTTTAAATCACTTTAAATGCCGTAAAAATTGGTGGTGGGGGAAGCAAAAATTTAGTCGTCAATTCATCTAAATCGTGATTTACTTTTTGATGACATTAATTATTTTTAGGTTATCTACTTGTCAAAGTGACTTTTGTGTTGTGTACCAATTAAAGTGTTGTGGATGTTGTGTTGTATCTATTGTGTTAAATGTAATGCTAGTGTTAAATGTGAATTGTGTTTGTAATACATAAATATTTTATATTAATTGTATATTTTGCTTATTTGAATATATTTATTATTAATAAGTAATCTATAGTTTATTTTTTATTACTATTTATTTAGGTTTATAATTTATTAAAAGAAAAATTAAGATAAGTAGAAAAGGTTTGTTCTTATTGTATAATATTACAATTTTAATGAAGCCCAATTTGGAAAAATTAAAATTTTGTTATGCTCGACAAACTACATATTTCAAACGCAATTAACGCTTGTTAATGTATTAATATTAGCTTGTTGGAAAAATATCTGCCAGATAAATTTGAGTCAGTTTTGCAGAGTAAAGAGAGGAAAAGCTTCATAAATTTGTAATAGAAGCCAAAGCAGTTTCAAAGAAACACCAATATATTCATTGATGCTGTCTACCGTTCATAGCAATCTTGTGGTTATTCTTATTGATTAGTTTAACATAGTACATTCTTTAATATATTTATTATAAATATTGTTATTATATTCTAGGTTTTTATTAGTGAGAAAAAAATTATTTTTTTTTTAATAGTTTATTAAATATATTTATTTTGTAGCAAGAACCTATGATTTTTACCAACATTTTACTGATTTTTTATACGTTTTATGTTTTCATTTAGTTTTTGCATTTTTTATTGAACATTTACTCTTTCTATGAAACATATAAAGTATAATATGTATCAAATGTTTATAAATTTTTTTATCAAGCGTTCCTTATTTTTAAAACGCATTAACAGTTACTTAGCATTTAAAATCATTTATGAACCATTTAAGACTATTAGTTTCTTTTTTGCAGGCAAACATTTTTAACTAAAATTTTATTTTAATAAGCATTTAATAATCTGCAATTACAATTTTTAATCGAAATAATGTATCGTACAAATTGATAAACATTTTGTAGCTTAAAAACAACATGAAATCTAAGAATTCAAATGTTTGTTATTTAAATGGCAAGTTATTATTTTAATAATATCGTAGAAACATAGCAGCTAGATAAATTTGCACTAGAAGCCTTAGAAACACCAATTACTTTATCGATGCTGTTTACCGTACATAGCATAGCATTCTTATTATTATTATTATTGCTTAGTTTAACATACTTCTTTAATATATTTATTATAATTATTATTACTGTTACCGATATGTTCTAGGCATTTATTAGTTAGAAAATATGAATTTATATTTTTTAATCGTTCATCCAGTATATTTATACTGTTTTTGTTTTATTCATCATTTTATAGCAAGAATCTATTATTTTAGACCTTGCATTTACTAGTTTTATTAAACGATTCATATTTTTAATAAGCATTTGCACTTTTTGTTGAATTTTTACTTTTTATCAAACAATTACTTTTTTTAGCAAACGTTTATAAATTTTATCAAGCGTTTCTTATTTTTAAAACTATATTTATCCAGCGTTTGAAATAAGTTATGTCTATTTATGATTATTAGCATTTATCTTTTTTGTGCAAGTTATATTTTTATCGACCATTTTAAATTGTTATCTTGCTATCTACCAAACATTTAATTTGTAGGTTAAAATAAACATCAAATATATCACACATAATTATTTCAAAATCATCATATTTATAATAACAAAGAAGCTGTGTTAATATGGAGTAATTATTTATAGAGTTAATTTTTAATTAATATTTATATTTTAATTATTGTTTTGTTCTTTTTTTTCATTAAGTTTTGCTCAAATTCAAAATTCCCGCGTTTACAGTTGGTGGACGCCTATGCATAAATACGATGTGATTGGTTACTACTATAATAGAATGATGTGTGAACGCCACCATTAAAAAGCAAACATTTTTCGAATCGGCGGCCGGTTGACAGCTATCGGAATCCCAACTCTGTTTGACATTACCGAACGCGTAAAGAGCAATTAGAGTTAAAGGAGCACGTGAAGTAGAATAAACGAACGCACCAGTAGTATAGTAAACAATATTAAAAAGGCGGCATATTTAAAGTGATTACATAATCCCATTCATTTATAAACTCCCTGTATAAATATTATATAGTATTATTAAAAATAATATCATATGAATTATTATCTGTGATAAAAAAGTTATTTATTATAAAAAATTGCATGTCAACATAAAAGCATTGTTTTAAGTTACAGGACATTAAACAATAATTGAAAAAAATTATATGGAATCAGTTTATTGCTTCTATAAATTTTTTTATTTGTATGGTAATAAATTTACGAATGTGGCTTTTAATAACCATCAAATGCAAAAATCTATAGACCCTAATAATATATTTATAAGGAATTTATAAAATTAGTACTTGGTTATTTAAGAGAATAAAAATTAAATGCAATCTAATCTCATCACTGTTGTGTTGTAATAGCAATTAAAACAAAAAGTTACGTTTGTCACATGTCTTAGTTTAATTTTTATTTAAACGCCTTACAGGATTGATAAATACATTGGTACAATAAAATTAAAGTTAAAACTGTGTAATTTTGATATACTTTTTTTTAATTCAAAATGAAACACATTAAATTTTTAGGATTTGTACTTGTAGATAATATTTCTTTGAAATTTATTGAAAATAACAAAATTTTTAAAAAAAAAAAACATGCGTGAATTGGTCTTCTTTTTACAGAGAAGTAATTTAAAATTATTTTTTCAAATATCCGGTTAAAATTAGATTCCTGGAGTTAATGTCAAAATTGACGAAAGTAATTTTGAAAATTCGAAAACAATACGCCGGTTAATAATAATAACGATGACATGATTCTGGAATATTTAAACAAATCCTTCTATTCTTACTTTTTAAATTTATAAAATAGTTCGATGAAAATAGCAATAAAGTCGATAGATTTATCCAAGATTGTAATTCCGCGTTCAGTTTAACAGAACTCTCCCAAAAACAAGGTTTATAATATGTTGTCTCTCAATTATCAACTAATGTAATTAATAAACTATCCGATATAAATTCATAGACAAAATTAAAGGATATATTAAGATTATACCAAACATGCTCATGAAGAGTTGAATGATATTAATCAATATTTTAAACGATTTGAAAAATGAAAAAAAATCTTATATCAAACGGAAATTTAAAATTGCAAAGATTCAAATCAATTGCCCCGGTCTAAAATAGCCATATATAATACCGCGCATAGCAGACACGTATGCGTTGCAAACCTAAAATAAATCGGATGTTAAGAGCTAGAGAATAATTATTTTAAATAAAACTAGTAATTTAACTTTGCAAGAAGAAAAAATATTAATTTATAAAAGTAAATATGTTAAGTCAAATATTAACAGTAATAATGTTAATAATATTAATAAAAATAGCTTTTATACCAAAAATATAACTATAGTGAATAATGCTACTCATTTAAATGACAACAATAATATTAATAAAAAAGCAATTCTTTAAACTACCACAAACTTTCTCTTATAAATGCCGTAAATAGCTTAAAATTACATATTAATAATGACCAAAAAACGTTAACATTTTTATCTGACAATTTATATACTAACAAATTACTTTTCTTGAAATATACAGGAGCAAATATTAATATTTGTTTCAGTCTTTATTTTCACTCTGCCGTAGCCTGAAAATGGTCTTTCTACAGGTGAACAGCAAGTTGGCTACTCGTAGTTACGAATATTTGGGTGTTTGATTATTTTTTCTAATACACGTGTTATCACGGATGATAAAATCAATCCAGACCCAGATTTTAGTTACAAAAATAATAGTTTCTAACCCTCACACAATTTTATAATTATCATCATTAGATGCTGCTAATGCACAATAAGTGCAATAATGTAAATTTCATATGTAATTACTAAATGCATAAATTTGTGTGCTGAATTTTATATTTAGATCGACAACAAAGATCACAAGTTCTTGAATATATACAAACGTTTGATATAATTGGAATGGTAGAGACGTGGATAGATGAAAAGGGATGGGAAAAGTTAAATCCCAACATGCCAGCCGAATACATCTGGAAATGTTAACCGGCTATAATAGAAAAAAAAAGAGGAAGAGCCAAAGGAGAGATAATTACTGGTATACAAAAAAAAATAAGTCAAGAAGAAGAAGGACAGTGTTATAGAAAATGAGGGAATACAAGAATGATTTTTTTTGTGGGAAGGAGTAAAATATAAATTAATAACAATATACAGCAGAAGTATGAAAAAAACTAGGCAAAAGTTAGATACTCTAGTTGAAGAAACAGAATTGAAAAAAATGATTATAGTGGACACATTAATGCAAAAACTGGATAAGGGGAGAAAAGATCAAACAAGATGACTACACAAGAAACAGAGAATCAAAAGACACTACAGAAAATAAAAAAGGAGAAAATGATAGAGGAAAGAAGTTGGGATATTTTAAATGGAAACCGCACAGGAGATGAAAAGAGGATATTTACTTATATAGCGATAAATGGGTAATCAGTAATGTTTTATGTAGTTGTGAATGAGGCAGCGTAGAAAAAGACAAATTTGAAGTAAGAATAAGAGTAGAATTAGACCACCAGTCATTAGAACTGAGCTTAGTTGTGGAAAATGAAAGAAAAACAGAAAGATGAAAAAAAAAATGGGAAGAAAAAATCAGGAAAGCGGTAGTAAAAAAAACATATAGAAGAAAATAAATCAAATAAAAAAGGCAAATGGTGGAACAGCAAATACTAAAAAAAACTAGATGCTAGAAAGATGTTAAGACACTGGAGAATTAACAAAAGCACAATAGAAAAATATCTAAAAAAACAGAAGGCATACAAAAATCAGTGTAAAAAAACTAAAAGTGAATTTATAAAAAAAGAAGAAATAGAAATTAAAAAAAAGACAAAAGCAGAAGCATGGAAATACATAAACAAAGAAATAAGAAGAAAACAGGAAGATATTGAGGTAATACCAATGAAGCGTGGAATGAACACTTTTCAAGTTTGTTTGGAGGAGGAAACAAAAAAGATGAAAAACTAGATAGACAAGAGCCAATCCTACAATCAGATGAAATTTCAAAGGAACCAATATAGGAAAAGATAAAAACATTAAAGAAAAGAAAAGCGCCAGGTATGGATGAAATACAGAATGAAGCGTGATTGTATGGTACGGAAGAGCTGATTGAGAGATTGAATAAATTAATAAATAGAGTATGGAAGGGAGAAGGATTTCCAAGTCAATTGAAAGAAGGGCTTATATGCTCTATACACAAAAGTGGAACCAAATAGCTAAAAAATAACTACAGGGGAATAACACTACTGCATACGGTATACAAGATCTACGCCATAATATTAGAAGAAAACTTGAATGAAGATGTGGGTATGAATGAAATAATTCTAGTCGAGCAGGCCGACTTTAGAAAGAGAAGAGGTACCATGGATACGTTATCCATATATATTTTACACCAGTTTGTGGAAAAAAGTAGCAAGCAGAAAAAGGGGGAAAAGTATATGAATTGTTCTTAGATCTAAAGCCGGCTTTAGCTAGTGTGGATAGACAGAAACTGTGGAAGTGTATGAAAGAGAAATAAATTAACTAGCACCTAGTAAGAAGAATGGAAGAAGTGTATGAGGAGATAGAAAACAGGGTGTGGATTAACAGAAAAATGAGTGAAAGATTTTGGACATCAAAAGAAGCAAAAAAAATGAAAGAAATGATGAAAAGTTTAGAAAAATATTTTAGAAAAAAAAGTTTAGAAGTCTTGTTGTAGAAAATAGTTTGGTGATTTTGAAAAATGTGTATAAAAGTTCTTAAAATTTTGTGTTTAGCTGTAAACAAATATTGTAAAAAATATAACTAAATATCTAAATATTTAGAAAAAGAAGATTTGTACAAAAATAACCAAAATGTTAAAAAATAATTTAATTAGTTTAGATTTTTTTTTATACATATTTTTCAAATTGTATTTTTGGCTATAAGCCAGCTATATATATATATAAAAAAATAGTTTTGATGAAGAATTAACAAAAAATATTTAGGGCCGTGATATCCACCTTCTAATAAACTATAAGCTACATAACCTAATTTTAAATTTAATTTAATTTATTTTCTTAACACTTCTGAGCAGCTAGTACATTATAGGTCTGTTCCAACATACAATTTAGACAGTTTGCAAACCGTCCAAACTGTTCACACAAACAAATGTTTGTCATACTTAGACAATCTTTTATACACAGTAATTTGTTTGTGTGCATAGTTTGAACGGTTTGCAAACTGTCCAAATCGTATGTTGGAACAGACCTTTTATGTTCAATGTTTTTATTTGTTATAAATGTATATGGTCATATCTGAGTCAAATATTATTGGTGACGATCTTATAAACAAATGTGCAGATTTTTTTCTCTTCCGTTTTTAATTCTCAAATTCATCCAACTTCATTGTTTGAGTTTGATAAAAATGTAATTCATACAAATTTCTCAATCAGTTTACTAGATATTTTTAATGGAATTACAAGCCTTAAATCTAATCTTAGCACTGGACCTGACGGCATTCCTTCTATGCTCTTAAAGAATTGTATTGATTCAATTTCAAAACCATTACATTTACTTTTCAACGCTTCATTAAATGAAACTAAATTTTCTGATGTATGGAAACTAAAGAAAATATTACAAACTATAGAGGCATTTGTGTTCAGAAAAAAAGGTGGAAGAAAAAAAGTGAAAGACTGGAAATGGAAAGAGCAAGGTATTACGGAAGTCAAGTTTTTTAAATATTTGGGATATGTTTTTTGCACGAATAACACTGAGAGCGGGCACATTTGAATGTATGAGAATAAAAGGACTTATGTTTGAGGAATGTTTTGGCATATTTATGCTATTTTTATGCATATTTTGGGCTATTTTATTGCAAATATCAGCGTTTAAGTTGCATATAATCCGGTGTTAATTTATTACATACAAATCATACAAATAGAAAAAGGCAAAACTGTCTAATTACTAAATTTAAAGATTAGCTAATGGGTAATTTCACGATAGTTTAGACAAACGTCCCTACTTCGACAACTCCGATTTTGTTCAAATTTTGTATACGTTGGTGTACCAAAATATGACGATTCCTAAAATTTTTGATCTCTAGGTGCAATACAGTGCAATTTCGTAATATTACTAATTTTCCGTTTTTTTTCAGGTGAATTAAAAAAAAACAGACATAAAGATTACGTTCTATAATATTTTTTTATTACAGTATTCAACATTTGTTTGGCTTTTTTTACGTTTTTTGTTCAGGAATCGTCATATTTTGGTACCCCAAACATGTTTACAAAATTTGAGCAAAATCGGAGATGTCAATGTGGGGACGTTTCTCCGAACTAACGTGGAATTACCCTAATAGAACTTATAAATAGAAATGTAGGTAGGTAGCGTTTAAACACAGTATTTTCCATTATTTTTATTTTTTTTCATTATAGACAATTATTAAACAGTGTCCAATAACTATATTAGATAAAGTGTACAATAAATATTATTGAACAATAATTGGGATTTCATAAACATAGGTATAAGAACTATAAACTATAATCAAGCTAATCTTGCTTTAGCTATCTGAAGTACAGAAAAACAGTTCTTATAGTACTGTCTCAAGAAAGTATAGTATATTTTAATCAACCATAGAATTTAAAACTAAAAATCTTGGCCAAAAAAGTTACGATGGGTCCTTCTCCTATTCTTACTTCTGACGACAAAGATACATTAGTTTGGTTTGTTATTATTTTATATTAATATACTATTACTTAATATTAAATGCTTTTAGATAGAAAGGTTTGTCAAGAAATGCAGATGATATAAAAAACAGTGTGCAAATGTTTCTAATTTCCTATCCTATAAAATTTATTCACAAACCATCAACCAGGAAATGGTTGTTGAAAGGTAGGACTATAATGCAATATTAATTTTTAAACCTATCTATCACATTAAAATTATTTGTTAGGCTTTTTTAAAACGACAACAGAAAAAGTAAATTAGTCACGTCAGCAAACTCCGGTGTTTTTGAAAATAGTTTTCTAAAATAAATAATTATTTAAAGAAACAATAATATAGATACAGTTTCAAATGACCCTGCTTATATTTTCAATAGCAATCAAACTAGATTTAAGGTATATCCATCAACAGAAAAAGTGTTAGTTGCAAAAGGTGCTAAAAATGTTTACAGCATAGACCATAATTTATTAATAGAAAGTATAACGCTAATGTTCTATGATAGTTACCCCTACCAAAGAGTGCCAGAAAATTTCAAAGTTTGTAAATCCTTAATGGGACCATTGGATGACTGCGAAAACGTTCTTTCAATATATAGCAAATGTACGTCTTCTATATCTATTACAAAATAATGTTACACTTTCTGTAGTAGTGTTTTATGCAATTAGCTACAGATTGAAGTTAGTGCATTATACTCGAATACTAGCCAATGTTGATGTGTTCATGCCAGTTAAAATGTCAGGCTGTTAGGGAATGGAAAGCTAATCATCCTGGGGAAATATTAAACAAATTTTAATTTGTTTCACTTAAAAAAAATATGTTACGAAAATATTATACCAGATACTGTGGTAAATTGATTTAAGGTTTGTGATTTTAAAATGTTTTAGAAGAATTTATAATAACAATGAAAACGTTTTGATACAAATTAATTTAACAATAAAATACACATTTTTGAACATTGTTTAACCTGGAAAGGTAGAAATGTTTAAAAGTCTTGATAAAATTTTTCCATATTAAATAAATCATAATATTTTTGATTTGTATAAATTTTAGAAACTTTTTTAAAGTCAAATAAATACAAAAAATATGTCTGAAAAGATAGCAAATATTACTAATAATGAAATTATTGTATTGTACCTTAGGGTTCCGATGTGTTAGAGCAAAAGATTATTGTATCTGCACCTGAGGATTCTGAATTGTCATTGCAAATTTCAGAACTAGCCAATAGTTGAATTGTAAGAGTAAGAAGAATCTAATTGTTATTAGCAATATAGTTATCGGTTATAATTAACGCATTAGTGAAGACGTTTCTGCACTAACTACTGCAGTAAGAGTAAACCGATTAAAATTATTGGGCGTACACTTTACCTACCAGCCCATCTTCTCTACATCGAATAGGAAAAAAAATGGAAAAACTTTTATTTGCAATTACAGCAAAAAAATATCAACAAAAACGTGCGCTAAAGATGAAGACAAAAAGAAAAAAAATAACAGAAGAAAGCTAAAAAAAAAACGAAGCCGTGACGAAAAACCAAAGCTGAGTAAAGAAAATACAAAATAAACAAAAAAACATGTCATATATGCTCCAGACAAACTAAATTGATTGAACTAGTATGCTGTGTTAAAAGTACTAATTATTTCCACACAAACTGCATCCAAGCCTCACGTCAAGTTCATATTCCTAATCCAGAGGAGAATTATACATTTTGTAAAATTTGTGTAAATGTTTCTGGTCCTTTTTGAATTACAACTACCGCAACTACTGTGCTCTACTTGTTATCGTTCAACAGGACAACATCAAGTCTTAGGTTACACCTTCTACTGTCCTATTGCCAGGCGTTTCAATGCATCTGGCAATGGTTTAATACATGCGGGAGGGTTTTGTTGGCGTTTCTGCATTTCCTTCACCTATTGTTACTATTACCAAAAGCCTGATGGTGATGTTATTTTTAATAAATATGTCTTTACATCAATCATGATCATTTAGATTAAAAATTTACCAAAATATTCTTTTTTGTAACAAGAATACTTTAAAAGAATCTGATATACGACCCCGCATTAATGTCATTTAAGACAAGCGCATAATACATGTTTAGAAGAGCTTCTGGTGATTCTAGTTGTTTTAGTTATTTATAAAATATAAGATTTATTTGATTTTCAAATTAAATTATTTATATTGTTAGACCTGACTAACTTGGAATCAATAACTAGTCTTCAAAACTTGCATGATTGATTTAATGTGTATACAATGTAATTTATTTTAATCGTAAAATGATCAGGTAGAGTTTGCGTTTTGTAAAAAATACATATTTAGTTTTCTTACTTTTTATCATCAGTATTTTTAAAACACCAATTGCATAATTACAATAAGCCAAAATCTGATCTCTGTGGGACACCCGTTTCTAACTTTTTTTAAATTCGATGATCATTTATTTTTTCTTACATACAGGGTTAGTCAAAATTACCACCTACACCTATGTTTAGTATTAGAAAAAAGTTAGAAGGCGGAAGGTGGAAATGATATAAATTGTTGGAATATTAATTCGATACTATACAGACAAGTTTATTCTTTTTGAATCTCCTAACGTGTTTTAATTTATACAATTGTTGATTTGATATATTATTTTTTTATCATTATACAAATGATGATGTTTACAAGAGTACAAGAAGAAAAGTTAATCATTTTATACGAAAAATAATAAGAAGACAGGAAGAAGATTTAAATTTTCTTCATAATAAACAAAATATTAAGAAGATTATTTGAAATGATCGCAAGGAGCAGACAACAACAATAATTTCTTTCGAATAAAAGCACAGATACCATAACCAACTAACGGAAAGCAATTATTGTAACGTTTATAACTTGTAATTAAAATAAAAGAAATACCACAATAAGTAAAATTTAAATTTACATTTGTTAGTTGTTTAAATAGAATATTTAAATAAATGTCATTTTGACATTTTAATAAATTATTATTTTTTTAAATTTTATTAATTTGTAATTTGAATCTATTAATTTCTTATGGTTGAACCAACAACTTTCGAAAGGAAGAAGTTTTCGGCTCTCATTAATAAGAGAGACCGACTAGAGGCTAAACTGCATCATGTATAAACATGATTGAAGAGCTGCCAGCCGGTTGAAGTATCTTTAAGGTGAGAGCCAAAAATTTATTGTCGAGTTTAGAAGTACATAAAAATTTGTTGGATCAGTTATCTTTATTGACTTTAAATCGTGAAGAGTTTTTTGTTGATTTCAACAAACTGGCAATTAAATTTGAGTTTGGTTATTATTTGAAGAAGTCGGAATTGATGGCTTCATTTTCAATTCAGAATTCTTATTGACAAATTGAAATTGACGGATCTTATAAAAAGTTTTCTTTGTTTCTAGCTTTATATGATAACATAATCGATGGTGCAGACCTTACTAATATTGAAAAGTTTTCTTATTTGTTGGAGTATTTGGAGAGCAATGATTTACAATTAAATAAATCTTTTGCTTTTATGTCAGATAACTACCACTTGGCATATGATCTTTTGATACAACGATATACAAATAAAAGAATTATTGCAAATCAATACTTTTCAAATATTTTAAAATGCTTTGCCGGAGCTGGGGATAAAATCTGTGACACTTTTTGCACCGAGATAAAGACGCATCACCCAACTGAGCCACTAGCCGGCTCAATATTATTATTTTTTTTGTTGTTTAAAGCAAATTTAATTTATTTTAGTAGTTTGAAATTTGACATAGTTTTATGACAATGACTATGATAAGAATTTTCAAAATACAGCAATAGAAGCACTATAGTTCAAACTACTAGCTGGTAATCATTAACCAACTACATCACCATCGCCTCCTTTAACACTTTTGATTGATTGACAAACCTTTGAGCGGGTGGGTGGGCACTCTACTTGAAACTACTGGCTGATAATAATTAATTTTAGTAAGCTTAGTAACAATTTTTGAAAATTTTGACATTTTGAATACATTTGACAGTCTAACGTCAGTTGAAGAACGTTTCATGTTAATCTGTAATATTTTTGAAAAATATATGACAGCAGTTTTTGAACATTCTTTTTTTAATTTAGTAATATTTTGATTTGGAACAGTTTACGAATAATTTTAAAAAGTTTATATGACAGTTGTGGATCATTTTTGACAGTTTAATAACAATAGGTAGGTTAGCATTGGTTGTTGATTATTTTTGACAGTTTTTGGGAATCTTTTAAAATGTTTGATAACTTAAGAGTAGTATGATGCAGTTTGGTTACTTTTTGACAGTTGTAGAACATTTTTTATATTTGACTTAGGTTATGAAAAAAAAAAACTGTTGTCATTAGTTGATCGGTTGTAAATAAATTGAAAAAACATGGTTTTTGACATTTTATGAATTAATTTATGAACATTTTTGTCAAAATATCAATTATTTTAAGAATTTTTTAACAATTTTTATGACAGCTGTAAAGCATTTTTGACAGTTAAGTAACAGTTGTTAGGTAATGTTTAGTTGTAGGTTATATTTGACAGTTTTTGAAAATCCATAATGATTTTGATTGATTTAAGAGCAATTTTTTATACTTAGATTAGAAAAACAGAAAACCGCTTCGGAATGAGCAAAAATAAGAATCTTTTTTGTGCAAAAAATCATGTTTCAGACGTTTGTTATTGTGAATAACTACATTTTTGCTATTTTAGAATTAGTTTATAAAATTTTAATGTAGTTTGAAAAAAGTTTTTTAAAGTTTAAGTAACAATAGTTAGTTTGGGTTAGATTTTTGAATAATTTTGACATATTTTAGAAATCTAGAAAGAAGTTTGCCAGTTTAAGATTAATCGCAACTGAAACGCAATTTTTGACGTTTTTAAAAACATTTTAATCAATTTAATGTAGTTCGTATATTTTTTTGACAGTTCTATATCATTTTTGTACATTAAGTTTGGTTTTAAATATTTTAGATAGGTTTCTAGAAACTTGCATGCAATTTTCAAAAAAATCTTAATGATGCACCCAAGTTAACTTCCAACGCTTGCAGATAGAAGAAAGTTTCAATTTCAAAATTATTAACACTCGGGCGGACGGGTAGGTTATTATAATTCCAGCTACTCGTTAGACAACCATGATTTCCAGTTTTCGGTCTTCTGAAAAACCAAGTTTCAATGGCCGTGTTTTCCAACTCTACTTCACGTTTTTTTGTTAGTATTTACATACCTCACGATCTCGCCAGCTTTTCCGCACTGAAGCAGAATTTTCTTTTATCTCTAATACAATTTTGGAACAAGTGTCCCTTTTCCAAACAGTTCCAACACTTCATGATGTTTTCCCTCGTATGTTCGGAATGATTGTTTGATGTGGTAGCAGTTACTTTTGGTTTTTCATTATTTATTTAAATTATAAAAACTTAAAATTAAACATAATGTATTATTTTTGTAATCGGGATCTACCAAGTTGCAAACTGCAAATTTAAATCAATAGAACCATATCATAACGCTAACTTTGTTAACAAAAATAGAAGTTCATCACCTGTATAATAAAAAAAGATATGTTTAGCAAAATATATAAACAACTTTCAAAAATTGTCAATTTTGGTATACAGGGTGTCCCAAATTAACTAGTCATAAAATGAATGCCAAAAACTACAAGCAAATTGAGTAAAATTGACCTAATAAAGTAGCATATTATATTTAATACATTTGGAGTTGTAGCTTTAATTTTTAAGATTTTGTTAAAGTTTGATTAAAAAAAGACTTTGGGAAGATAGTTTTTTTAAGTATCTTTATATGATAGATTAACCTTCTGGAGCTTTTTAATTTTTAGGTAAATCTATTTTTTTGTTTATTTCTATTTGTGGAAAATTAATTTGGAAACTTTTCTGTCTCTTGATAAAACAGATACACGGTTTTTGAGAGAATCAAGTAGGACCAGAGGTCATTATTTCTTAAAAATTAAATTTAATAAATGTCACAAATTGTTTGAGTGTAATTTATTTATTAAACAATTTATATATTTTATTGATTTGGTTAATCTCTCTAAAATTGTTTAATAGTGTGGCGTTGTCTTGTATTATGATTATGCTCAATGTTCTTTTTTAACAAATAATCATTGTGCCTATCAAAGTAGTACTCTACTATCTCAAAAGCACAGTTCTCGACTACTTCAAGCTTCATGCTCAAAGGACCAATATTATACCTCCCACCTCATCCCATACAGGATCAACACACGTACCGGCCCATATCGAGAATTCCAGCAGCTACCAAAAAATGATAAACCAGAAGCGCCAGGCCTCTTCGTCGCCAGTTCATGCACCACCGAAGAAGAGAATAGAACCCGCACTTAAATATCAATTTACCATAACGCTTCTTTCCAAAACCCATCAGGACACAAATTCACTTTGTCTAAGCCTTCAACCATTCAATAACACGATTAATATTTCCAATTTTGATAAATACGCAGTCTACATCCTTAACAGTTTTGTCAAACTGATACTACTGAAACATTCAAACCCTAAGCGCAAACGACACCAACCTGCCACCCGCGCCCCCACGTTTTTAAGCGTTCTAAAGAATGTATTGTTCAACATTACGGATTCCAACGTAGCCCTAGCTCTAGAGGAAACTGGGCTGGACGCTATAAAGGCAATCAGAATAAAGTCAAGAACCACCGACCGTTATACAACCCTTATCAGAATAATATCTGGCTTCGCGCGACTCTATCGACTCACTCTTATCAAACGCACTGATAGTTTTCAAAACGCTGCACCGGGCTGAACCCAGAGTAGGGCAAACAGTAATCTGACTAACAATTAAAAAAATACTGACTAACAAATCATTGCCAGCACGAATAACGAATAATGACTAATATTTATAAAAAAGTTTTTTTTATTAACGTATTTGATGTGACTAATAACTAATGATTATTAGCATAGTAATGACTAACGAATAATAATAATAATAATAATAATAAATCATTTATTCAGTATTTTACATAGTAACATAATACAAATTTAACATTAAAGAAAATATAAAAAATACAAAAATAAACGTAAATTCGTGTCAATAATAATAATAATACAATTAGAGCATTTTGTTCTCAAAGCTGTATGCTTGTAGAAAAAAAAAACTCTGAACAACTGTGATATTTAAATGTTATATTTAAAAAAACTTTTAATCGCTACTTCCCAAAATAGTAGGTATTTGGTCAGCATCAGGATCTTTCAATACTTTCTTTAGTTTGTATTTAAATTCCCCTGTTATTAACCAGGTTTAAATTAATTTTTGGTATTAAAAAATTATATACTTTTAAAGCAAAATACAACATTTTTTTAATTGGTTTTGGATATGGTAAGTTATTGGCCGCGGCGCGTGTTAAGTAGTTATGTGTATATTGTGCATATAATATGGTCGTTTTATTTTTATTTTCAAATATATATTTAGCAATGGAAATATGGTACAATTTATTTAATTCAGCTACACCCGAGTCTTTAAATATGTGTGTACTGGAGTACGTATATGGCTTTTTGTATATTATTTTTATTATTAATTTTTGACTTGTTATCACTTGTAGGTAATGTGTTTTTAGGCAACCGCCCCATACTAATATACCATATGATAATAATAAATATTTTTTATAAAAAAAAAACATAAAAACATTTAAGAAAATTAATGAAAAAGATAATTTAAGAAAACTTGCAAAAAATTTAAATAATAACATTATGGACTTGATAGTTGTACGCTACCAAATTTGATGTTGTATTAAGCTGAAAAAGATTGTTATTCACACACTGGCATTTGATGCCTTGAGGTTAAGTGTTAACACCGTACTTGGCATTGAGGTCTTCTGTTCAACAGTTTTAGTAACTTTTTGACAGATGTAATAAAGTTTTTGACAATTTAAACTGTAACGTTTTGACAGTTTTAGTAACAATTTTGAATACAATTTGTCAGATCTGGTAAGTTGCTTTTAATTTGGTAAATTTATGATGTAATAATTTATATTATTATTACGGTGGCATAGCACAGTTATAGAGCGTTAGCGTAGCACGCTAACAGTCCGGGGTTCGATCTCCAAGTATGACTAAAATAATAACTTGCTCTTTATCCACTGGGGTAATTTGGAATAATAATAATAAGCCATCAACCTCTTCCAAACAAGTAGTAAGACTTCTGGGGCAATGTAAAATAGTTGTAAAAAAACGCAAAATATAAAAGATGCTGCTGAAAATTATTTGACAGTTTAAGTAATTTTTAACAGATTTATTAGTCGCCGTTAACGTCCGACAGAAAACGGACGTTTTTTCAACGGTGATTTAAATAATAGTGATTAGTAGATGATTATCTATAGAATTTGAAAATTAGAAGACTGTGATTTAATACAAACAGTGATAAGAAGTGCAAGGAAAGTTTTGTAAAAAAGGTGTGAAAACTGTGATAAGAACACATTACAAAAGTAGTCGCGTTTTAAAAACACAGTTGTGTCGTGTGTCGCACGGACGTTTAGTGTTTACGCAGTAGAACATAATTACCGCAGAAATAGCAAATTAAGCGCTAAACTAGGCGAAAAAAACACCGCCGGAGATAAAAAAAATTAAAAACTCGGGTCAAACAACAAAAAATCGAAGATAAGTAAACTTTTCAGGCAATACTAAAATAATAAGTAAAAATAATAAATAACCCTACAACAATTGAAACAATGGGGAAATTAATAAGGGAGCTTAGAGATTTAACCAGTGAGTGTGCAAACAATAAACTGGAAATAAAAAAGATGGCAAATCTCCTAAAGATAAATATGGAGAGACTAGAGTTTAAAGAAGTGCAGAAAACAGAACAATAGACAAAAAAATTAAAAAACATGGAGGAAAATGTCGACACAAACAATAGAGACTAGAGAAAATACAAAAGAAAATATCAAAAACCATTTCATCTCGGACCAAGACATAATAGAAATGGTTAATGAAGACGACATACAAAATATTATTAATAATAAAGAGAGTGATATTGGAGTATTAATAAATGATGATGAAATAAGAAAAGAATTGGGTATTCTAATTTAAGCCAAAGTAAAATACTCAAAATTAATGGAGGAAAACGAAGAGGATAAAACAAAACAAAAATATGTAGAAATTTTAAGAAATTGAAGCGAAAAAAACATGAAAAAAGTGCACATTATTATACAGAGAGTCGAAACAACAATAAAAAGGAAAATAAATAGAGCAAAAGCATTAAATATTATTGGAATTAATATACCAACTAGAATAGCGCAAAGAGAAGCAAAAAAAAATTATGGAGAAGGCAGGAAGAAAAACTCATACAAAGTAAGACAGTGCGTGTCAACACAGGTACAGGTATTAGAGACAAATGCGTAAATAGGAACTATAATAGTGAGCAAACTGGGCGTAACGTATGCAGACTTGTTGAGACAAGCAAAACAACAGATAAATAGATATACATTTAAGGAGATAAGAGAAACAAAAAAGGAGAGTTGTTATTAATAACAATAAGAAATGACACAAAAAAAAATTAAAAAAATAAGAAATGGAATAGAGAGTTACAATGTATAAAAAGCTTACAACGTACTTACAAAACTACTGATGATCAAAGATATTAGTACGGACATTAGGAAGGAAAAAATGTTGGAAGAAATAATAAACAAAGCAAACACAGAAGGAAGTACGATAAAATCTATAAAAAAGGGAAAACTCATAAGATGCAGAGTAGAAAAGTAAAAGCAAACAAGAAAAAACGTTACAAATTTTGGATAAAAAAACATGTAGCGGCGGAATGCAAAGGAGAGGATAGGTCATCGCTATGCATAAAATGCGGAAAGGAGGGACATCGGGTTGCCGAATCCAAGAACTGAAAATACTGCATAGAATGCAAAACAATAGAACACAAAACGTGAGCAAGAAGATGTCCGGCTACAAAGAAAAAAGAAACAAAGAATATAGAAAACAACAACCCCAATAACTGGAGACAAAACAATGAGCAGATAACAAACCAAAATGTATAAGTTTATACAAACAAACATAAAGAGGGAACAAGAGGCGTGCGACATATTGATAGCAACAGCAGAGAGAGAGAGAGAGAGAGAGAGAGAAATAGATCTAGTGATAGTAAGTGAACCAAATAATAACAAACTAAATTGTAAGTGGATAAGAGACAATAAAACAGATGAGGCTATTTTAGCTAGGGGAAGTGTAAGGACAAAATGAAAAAATGAGAAACACCAAAAGAGGGAGTAGTGTGGGCTGAAGTAGCGAGTATGATAGTACACAGCTGTTATGTCAGTCCAAACTACGGACTGAAATAATATCGGGAGTGGATTAGAAAACAGTTTAAGATAACAGAAAAGCAAAAAAAATAGTAGAAGGAAATTTCAATGCAAAATCACCGAGATGGGGAGGATATAAGAAAGATTTAAGAGTAAAAATCTTAGAGATGATAGCTGGGTTAAACCTTACCATTTGCAATAAACAAGACAAACCGACGTTTGTAAGAGGAAACTTAAAATCACACATTGACATTACTATAGCAACATCGGAAATGGCAAGTATTGTAAATAAATGGACCGTGTTAGAAAAGGAATCACTGAGTTTATACAAACATATACAATATACTACAAAGGAGAAAGGAAAACAAAAGTATACGAGAGAAAGTAGATAGAACGTACAAAGAATGGATAAAAAAAAAATAAAAAAGAGCTATGAAAACAGAAGAGATGACAGAAAACAAAAACATAGAGAAAGTATGCAAAAGATACTTGGAAAATTTGAAAATAGCGGCAGGTAAAGCAATTCCCAATCCAATAGTTATTAATATTTTTAACAGTAACTTTTTGACAAATGTGATTAGTTTTTGACAATATGTAAATTGTTTGACAACCAAATTTGTTTTTGAAGTTTTTTTAAGTACTATTTGACACATGTGATAATATTTTTGATAATTTAGAATGAAATATGATATATCAAGCAGATGATACGCATTTTATTACATTGCTGTAAATTGACAGTTTCAGTGACTTGTAATATTTTTTACAGTTTAATAAATAATTTGTCTTATTTATCTCATTGCTAAAAACTGTATGACAATTTTTGTAATTTTTTCACACGTAATATTTTTGACAATTTAGTTAACTTTTTGACAACATAAAAATACTATTTTTGAATTGTCATTTTTTGTACAGTTTAGAATACTATCTAACTGATCTGCTATATTTATGTCAACATAAACTATTATTGTAACTTGTTTTATAACAGTTTTAGGAACTTTTTGATAGACGTAGTAGGTTGTTGAAAGTTTAGTATACACTTTGATTGATTTGGTACAGATTTACTAAATTATAAGATTTTTACATATATTTATGAACTGCAATGTGCATGTGTTTTATGCTTATCCTAACTTTTTCACACATCTTATACATTTTTCTTTTATCTTTTGGCCAAAATTTGTACACTTTTTGCTCATTTCCACATCAAAATTTTGCATTTATTTGTTTTTCTATTTTTTTATAATTTCCATTTTCTAAGTACTTTGGTAGTGCATTTGTTACAATGTGTTTATAATTTGAATTGTACTTAAATTCATTTATACGTGTTCTTTGCTTTTGCAATTGTATATCTCTATCTCATTATAACTTCCATAATTTGGTTTTTTTGTTTACCCTTAATACCCATCTCCAGTATTTTGTTTGAACAGCTTCTAACTTTTCTTGCTCTTTCTATCTTTAAGTTTCTGCTCTATACAATAACATACTTTTTACTAAACTATCAAACATTATTCATTTTATTTTTATACATTCAAATTTTCTTTTACCAATTTTCTATACTTGTCCTACCGCTTTATTTGCTTTTCTTGTCATATTTTGTATGTATTTTTTTTATTACTGGTTGTAGAAAAAACATATTCTAGGTATTTAAATGTTTTTACTTCTTTAATTTTGTTTTGTCCCATTTCCAATTTTCTACTCTGCGTCTTCCTCCCCCCAATCTAAAAGTCATCATTTTTGTATTATTTACATTCACTTCTAACTCTTTTTTTCTAAAATATTTATCCAGGCATCTAATCGTTTTGTTCAATTTATTTGCTTGCTTTGCTACAATCATCATCTCTGCATAAGCCAGCTACCACACTTTCTTTCTGTCCACTACCACCCCACCTGTCTGTGCAAAGCATTTTTTTACATCTGCAATGTATGCCGCAAACAAACTGGGCTGAATGAGCATACCTGTCTTACATTTTTTGAAGTCTAAAACTTATCACTTATTTTGCCATTTTACTAGGTGCTCTTTTTCTCAAATACATCTACAATTTCTGTCTACTCATACTGTCGCTTTTAGGTTCAATAGTAACACATACAACTATCTTCCCTTTTCTACTGTTCATCTGGTAAAATCCCATTTATTTCTAGTTCTTCAGTCTGTTTTTCTTCTAGTACCATGGCGTAGATCTTGTATGCTGTATTTAGTAACGTTATACTTTTGTATTTTTCTGCAAGCTTTTTATTTTGTTTTCTGTGTATTGGACATACAAAACCTACTCTTCACTGACTAGGAAACTCTTTTTCCTTTTATACATTATTTATTATCTCACTTAGTTTCTCAATCAGATCTTCCGTACTTCATTTTGTAATCCATCCATACCGGGCGTTTTTTGTTTTTAGTATTTTTATTTGCTTCCATTTCCTTTATTTTGCTATTTCATCTACATTTTGTTTCACTTGTTGTGTTGTCATTGGCTGTCTATCGGTTTTTCTGTCCAATCCTTCATACAGTTTTAAGAAGTGTGTTCTTCAGTTTTCCATTAAAATTTAAGCACTTTGATATTTTTGTTTAGTCATCTTGTCATTTTTCCAACTTTGGAGTACTTTTCTAGTTTCTCTTTTTTTCTTTGTGCATTTTGTGCTTCACCATTTACTTTTTGCAAATGATTCTTGTGCTCGTAAAAACGTTTTCTTTATTGTTCCGTTTGCAATTATGTTTTTTAGTTTTGTCATTTTTTTTACGCCCTTTTTTTCAAAATGTCATTTAAATAAGTTTTGCCTGTACATATTTTTCCAACCTTAAATGCGTCTCTTTCTTGCTACGGTCAATTACCGATTGTCCCGCTACGCTTCTATGTAAGTATATTATTCCTCTTCATCTTTTTCCATATTTCCGTTTAGTATGTCCCACCCATTTTTTTCAATCATTTCTTTTTCTTTTATATTTTCTAGGTTGTCTGTTGACTTTCTTTTGTTTTTATCTTTTCTTATTATTAGTTTTCTCTCTCTCTCTCTCTCTCTCTCTCTCTCTCTCTGGTTTTTTGTATTGAGTTTTCTAACTTTTATTTTAATTTTTTTTCATCTCTCTCTTATACAACGTAACCATCTTGTATTTTATTTTTTCCAGTATAAAATTTTGCAGCACCATCTCTTTCATTTCCAATTCTTCATTATTTTCTTATGGTATTTTTCTTTTTATTCCTGTTATGGCATTTTTATCTAAACTCTTTAGGTATTTAATTTTCCGTGTTTCTCTACCTCATTTCATTTATCCATGTTTTTACCATTCCAATTAAATCAAATTTTATGTATTTCCAAAAATCCTTGTTATTTAAACCTGTTCATTCCAAAATAATATATTTATTTTATTGCTGGTATCTTTTATTTTTAGACCTTTTTTGTTAGCTTCTGATTTGTTTATCGCTCTTCTTTTACAACTTTCTTCATGAACACAGTTTAGATTAGTTCTTTGATGTTTGTTTTTATTTCTTTCTCTCTAGTTTTTGACAGTTATATTCCGCCGTTTCTTTCGTTGTAACAACGATTGCCGGCTTGTCTTTTGTTTTCTCTTCTCTTGCGATATTTCAAACACACCTTACACTTTTTTTTAATTTGTTTTCTTTTTTTATTTATTTTTACATACGGTATGCTTATAGGTTAGGTTGCTTTAGTACTTTCTAATTAAGATTTTATTTCTACTTTGCTTTTTTGCGGCTCACCGCTTTATTCTTCTTACTCTCACTTCATGGATTTTTTATATTTGATTATTTTTTTTAAATGTACCCAACAGTTTTCAAAATAATTTTTTTATTAATGTTTACTTTTTAAAATTATTAATTTTTTTAATTAAAAAATAATTAGTCAAATAAATGCGATGTGACTAATGATTGACAAATACTCAAATACAAAGTAATTTTGACTAATTAATAGTCGCAAATAATCGACTAATGATCAATCTGTAATCGTAAATAAACTAACTAATGGCTAATCAATTTAAAAAAATATTGTGATTAATGACTAATGATTAATTAGTTAGTCAGTAATCATTAATCAAACTACTATTTTGACTAAATTGTTAGTCACTAACGCCCAACTCTGGTGAACCGTCGCTTCCTTCCACGGCTTCAATGTCTGTACTGGCACAAATTTCATGAGATTCGCGAGCCTTGAAATAACCCCATACTTGTGGAACCTGCGCCGGTAACCACCCTGCAAATTAACAGCCCTTAAATGCAAATGCAAATGCTATTCGCCTGCTAAAGTCTCCAGTCTGAAGAAAGAAATTATAGAAACAAAAAAGAAAAATAAAGGACTAAGAAAAATACATAAAGATAAAGAGTAGATAAAAAAGAAAAAGCATAAGGAGAAGTAGGTCTAATAATAACATCAAACGAAATAAAAGTAAAAGAATCATGTGTAGAAATAAAGTTATATGGAAAAGAAGATAAAAATGCATTCTTCAAAAACTTGCAGAAAGAAATAGATGAAAAACTAAAAAATGTATTAATCATAAGTGAATTTAACTGGCGAGTAGGATATCAAAACGCAGGAATAGAAGAATGTATGGGAACATTAAGAGAAAAAGCCAGTAAGAGAAGTTGTGTAGCGCAGTCAGCAAACAGTCCAAACACGGATTCACATCACTTGCAAACCGAATCAATAATGGCAACACACCCGGGAATAAAAGCATCACTAAATACTAAATACAAAGGTAGGCTCGTAAGCGTCCATCCATTTAAAACCTAATAAAAAAATATTTTGATCATTGCTTAATTCCTTACATGAAACCAAATCCTCCGTCAGAACTAAGCAGCTGTCACTTCTCAAATTCCTACTTAGCGCAATCGTCATCTTAAATAATTTTCCCCCAGTTCCGACTTAGCTGCACGGACCTTACTTTCTCTAACTACAAAAGCCATTCTATAATTGACCACATCGTAATCATCCTTGACCTCATCCCCTATTTTGAACTTGTTTTTCAAGTATCCCCCAACTGCGTCACTAGTGATCACATGCCGCTCGTAGGCTTCACTTTATTAATTAACCCGCCACTCTCTAGCAAGACATTCTATCAAACAAAATTTTTTTAAATACAAATTGGTCGCGTTCCAGAGGACATCTAGCGGAAATTTACCAAACCCCCCTTGTACTTAGCCCCATTTCAGCTCATAAATGTATTCCGGCTACTTTATTAGCTTTCTCTGTAAACTTGAAATACCGTTTGCTTGAAGGTTTAGAATCTACCATAATAAACTCCTTCAACTTCATCGCTCAATCTACTCACCCCGGCTTCATATCATAGCACAATGTGAACCTTGCATCTTCATCCTAAAGTTAAACATAACGGTTGATTAAATCTGGGTTTAACATTCTGTCTTACTAAAAGCTAGGGCCAAAATAGTGTGTTAGAACTAACATTCTTTCAAACATGTGTATTAGCCCATCAAACACACCAAGACGCGAGTTTTACAAGATGTTATGTGAATAATGTCAAAAGTGAACTCACAAATAAATTTGTCATGTTTGAGACGTTTTACGATTAGCAAAGTAACTAGCGGAAGTATTCTTTTTAAAATATCAACCAGTATCCTATAATAGGTTGAATATTTTATAACAAACATTATATGAAGTAATGGCAAAAATTAGTTTAATTAGAAAAGTTAAGAGACTAGTTTTCAAAATTAAAGGTTTTGGGTTCGTATTTAAAATTTATAAAATTTTATATATACAATTGAATTTGGTATTAGAATAAAATCAATTTAACTTTAAAATAAAATAATCTCGTTCTTATTAAACATTACTAATAATAAACTTATTAACCCGAAATTCCGCTATATAGATATATTTATTAACTTTATGGCTAGCATAATTAATGCACAAATCGAAGCGTCGTATTGAAATATACGGGTTGAGAACTGTTTGGCATCAATAGTAGTAAGTGGCATTATTCTGTAGGAAAACCGTGCACAAGTTTAAATATAGCCCATGTCACAATTAAATTTTCAAAACAAGTAGGTTTTAAAAAAACATTTTATTCATCCTATTTATTAACAATCTAAACAAAGGAAATCCCATATATCTATGTATTTCAAAGTAGAAAAAAAATATCCAAATCGTTTCAATCTTAAAAACTTCAATTATTATTTTAAGCATTCACTTTACAAGACTGATTTACAAGACGCCTACATTAACAATTAAAAATAAATATAATTTCATTTTATTGGATTCATAAAAAAACAAATTATTGTTAATGTTCTGTAACTTTAAAACAATGTTTTTATGTTGATAAGCACTTTTTTATGTTAAATAATATTTTTATTACCCTAAACAATTCCGCCCACATTATTATCAAGTAATATTTAATTGGAGTAAAATTGTTATAAATACATAAGGACTGCCAGTGTGGATATGTCAGTGTGTTTTTAGAGTCTTGAATAGTTTAAATACAACATGAACAAGAAAGCGAGTACTTTTTTATTATTGGTGGCGGTTATATATATTGCTGCAGGTAAATACTTTTGAATTATAGTAGAAAAATTAATTAATTTTTGTAACGTAAATATTTATTTTCGACACAATTTTAAATTTAAATAATGTATTTATTTAAAACTAGTCACGTGTTTGAGTTTTTCTATTTGTAGGGTTAATTTTTTTGATTAATAAATTGCATTCTTTCGAAAAAAAAAATCTTGTTAATCAATTTATAATTTCTGCTGAGCGAATCAGTAGGTAGCTAGTGGCATCAAAATTTTCCTATCAAGAAATTTTGTTTTATTACCAAGTATCCGATGACAATGATGCGTTGACAATTTTTTTTTCGCGGAACAGATATTAATTTTATTGACTACCGAGTAAACGGGAACTAAATTAGAAGATTAGACCTGGTGAAGACAGCATTATCTTAAAATGTTGGTATTGTATGTTGTTGAGGATTGGCAGAATGAAAGATTTCACATAAACATTTTTCAAGTTAATATTAATTTAAAAAAAAAACACACACACAGTCAAGTCTTCCATCATTAGGAAAAAAGCCGTAACTACAGTTTTGGGAATTTCTTTTAAATCCTTTTATTAAGTCGGTAGTGATTATGTTTATTTATTTTTATAACATTAAATTTGCAAATTTATTAAAAATGATTTAAAAACTTCAAAATGCACGACAGTAGTGTACTGAGTAGTTAAAACTAAATATTAATGAAAGTTTCAGCATAATGTTAGACAAAACGATTTCAACCTAATGATAGCAATATTAAAAAGTATTTCGGATAAAATATTTTAAAAATAAATATGATTTGAAAATAAACTTATTATTGCAAAAAAATAAAACGATTTATCAATATTTGATGACACAAACCATTTTTGCGATTTTTTTAAAACAACATTAGCAGTAGTTGCGATTACTTTTGTACTTCTCAATTCTTTCTAATTAAATATTTTTATTGTTTTAAAATCTTTTCATTTCAATGCCCTATATTTTTTCACAAATTAAATGTTTGGAGTTTAAATTTCTTGTAACAATGATAAAAAGCTGGCCAGTTATAACACGGAATGGGACACTTCGGCGCGGCCGATTCGGCGCGAGGACACCTCGGCGCTGGCCATTTCGGCGCCGGCCGTTTCGGCGCCAGAACTTTTCAAATAAAATAAAAGTATATATACACATTATAATAAAAATTGATTTGTTTTGTGAAACATAACAAATAATGTATGATAAATAAAGAATAAAATACATATAAATTACATAACATATCAAACAAAAATTATACATAAAAATCATAATATATGTACGTACATATTTAAATTGTCAAATATACAATATATATTATAATAAATAAACATAACTTTGGCCCGCAAATAATTTATAGGTAACTAATTATCACTTTTTAATGATAGGTAATAACCTGAAAAATATAAAGGATAATAGTCTATTAAAATAAATAACTAAAAGAATTAAAAATATAAAATAGTAAAAAATACCAAATAAATGTTTTATGATTATAATATATTTGTATATACTATGTTTTATTTGAAAAGTTTTGGCGCCGAATCGGCCAGCGCCCAAACGGCCGGCGCCGAATTGGCGGCGCCGAAGTGTCCTAGACCCGTTATAACACTTCAATCACAGATTGACCGCTGTAGTTGGCAACTTAAAGTACACAAAACTGTTGTGTGCTCTGTTGCACTCATGCCTCCGCGCGTTATATAATCGTTTTCTCGTGCTCACATCTCACACATTCCATGAACAAAATTAAAGTAGGGTTACTGTAGTATTGCATCAAGATATATCTGCAATTAATAATACTAAACTGGTAGCTGATATTCCTCATAATCTCTTAAAGTGTCAGCACTCAGCATATGGGTTAATCGAGATAGCATAAGATGTGTAGATTTTGTTTAAGTTAACCTACGATCGTAAAGTTGAAAAAAAAAATAACAATAAACACAAACATATTTATTTCTTGCTGCTATTATTAAATTAAACCATGTATGTAGGTTTTCTGTAAGGAATTCTGAATTTTAATATTTAATAAAAATGTCTAATTATATACACAACATGTATATTTTATTTTTTTCTTTGTATTGTTCTTATTTGAATAAAGATGTTATATATATATGATTTAATAATACGTTTTTAATGTTTCAGAAAACAACCATGACACTAAAAGCAACAATAATCTTCAAGTAAATGCGCTTAAAAAAATCTTACAATCCGAATTTCGTAACTTGTCACAACATTTTGGTACATTTTTTACGGTTAACAACGCAGTGATAAGAACGCCAAAATTAAGTCTTACTAAAAAAACCAAAAATCAAATAGATAGAATAAAGAGTCTATATAGCAAGGTTTTTATAGATCTAACTAGAGATAACAACTTAAAACGAGTTAAGCGATCTATTAGTAGTAATAAAGTTACAGGTTTTGAAAGTGATTTGGAGACATTTAAAGAATCATATAGTCATATACAAAATATGATACAAAATCTAAAAAACCAAATAAAAATAACAAAAAAATATTGTAAAAAAACTGTACTCACGTATGAACAATTAATGTTATCTTCTGAATGTGTAGATGATGTTTTAAGAAATAAATTTGATGCAGCCGAAGAAAAATTAAACTTAATTTTGGATGATAGTATAATCAAATTAATCGTAAAGGCTGTATATAATAATATGGAATCAAATTTTGATGTTCTATTAAAGTTTGGAAACAATACCAAAAATGTAACAAGAAAATTCAAAATATATGAAAGATTAGTTTACGAAATGGAAAGAAACGGCCATAATGATCCGTATAAGAAGATTCAATTAGTTGAAAGTTTAAAAAACGAGATTATTAACCAAAATACATGGATCAACATAGAAGCAGAATTTGTTATCACTAATTTAATTAATTCAGTGAACAGTATAGTAATAGATACTATGAAGTACGGTATTTTGCATGGTACTTCATCTAATACAAAACTTGAAAGATATTTTTTCGGTCGCAATTCAACACTGTTTGGTGATTTATTAAAAGATACTGTCTATAAATTGTATGGTCGGTTTAAAGATGAAACAGTATTTATATATTTTGAAGAATTTAGTATGATTGGGCAAGAAGCTCTAGGTTGTGTTGCTGTGTTTGATGCAATGAAAAGAAAGAACGATTTAAATAGAGATATGATAGTAATGATAGCTACGACTATTAAAAGGTTAATAAATTATAGCAAGTATAACGAAGTCACTAATGAAATTAGATTTAACCTTGAAGAAGTAAAAAAAAATTTACCAAAATCAATAAAGAATGCTGTGTTTAGTTCTAGAGTGTGTATCAAAAATGTTATTCGTTCTGAATACATGTATGGGCCAGGTAATTCTTTTCTATATGATCGTGACAGACGTAATGTATTTACGTGGACGCCGGGTGACTGGGATGAAGATTCATATTGGAGATTTGAACAAGCGGGCAAAAATTTTTATATAAAAAATATCAAACTGAATGAATACTTATATTCAGCAACTGTATTTTATGAGTCTCATAGTCGTTATGCATTTTTGCTTAGGAATGGATCTGTTGACAGTCAATCTATATACAAGATTGAAGCTGATGACGAATATCTCTTTATAAAAAGTGTAGAACATAATGCATACTTATATGTACCAAATAATGAAATTCTGTATGACAAAAGCAGGCGTTTTGTATTTCATTGGAAACAAGGAAATAGAGTTATTGGGGCCAGGTGGAGGATTGAAATATGTTGAAGCATCATTCAAGATTTAGTATTGACAATTCAACAAATATGATTATACTATCATATTTGTTTTCTTTTTTAGAAAAGATTTTTGTACAAAATAATAAATCATGGTACTTAAAAACCCTTAAAGCATTTTTATACTTTCCTAATTTATTAACACCCTGTTCATGTAATCTAAAATTTTCTTATCGTCAATTCATTTTCTCCACAAGCAGAACTTTTTATAAAATGACTTTTGGTCGTAAAATGAATAATAAAGATTTTTGTCCCAATGGGTATCTCCATCCGCGGACACACTGTATAGGTAAATAAATGCAAACTTCTTAATAAGCATAAATATTATTTTAATTCTAATTTATTGCAAACTCATATGAAACAAGACGTGGAACAGATTATAACCTTCCTGCTCATAGATTCAATATTATTATGTAAACAGAAGGAACATCATATACTTGCATAAAGATATTCAACCAGTAGATATAAAATTGTGTCAACATTATGGCATTGTCAAAAATAAGTTATGGTTTGTTTATGTAACATGTTATATGAAAATAATTGACTTTATTATTTAAAAAACAAACAATCAAACTTGTAATATAAAAATGCTAACTAATAAAACATTGCATTAGTTTAAATGTATTATTACTCATAACTCCTTAACTATTCAGTTTTAGAAAAAGTAAACTATGTAAGACATCTACTATCCGCATCGAGTCACGGGACAATTTATATATTTATTAATTTAGATCTAAATATATTTATAAATATGTGTAATCATTTTATGATTTATTTTAATTTAGCTTTTGCTTCTTAGTAGACTTTAATAACTAAAAATTAGCTTTATTAATGTTTAATTTATAAATTTGATAACTATAATAGTGTTAAATGAAATAATGCATTTTTACTTTTTCTAATGTTTTATTTAATTCACATAATAAATATACATATACTGCATTTTTAATTTATAATAGCATAAACTAAAGCACTGCCGATTTAAAGTCCAAAATCAAAAATTACAGTATTTTTCAAAAGAACATGAAATCAATATAATGAATTGTTTAACTAGTATTTGGAAAATTAATACATAAATATAATTATCTGAGATATGATAAATTATTATCTGAATATCAATCAATCATTGATTTCATGTATGTACTGTAATTTTTGATTTTGGACCACTTCACCAACGTTTATTATGAACAATAACAGAGCACAACACCTAATATTCTAATCTGTTCGTCTAGTATAATACTAGATATCCACTTTGTTAATGTTATCCTTGATCTTTGTTCGGACCATATGGCAATTACAATCAGTATTGACATCCAAATACTACCTTACCCAAAGAGTTTATCTACTATTTAAATATGAGTAATATACTTAAAATAAACAAAAAACTTTCTTCATTTATTTAATCCCATTCAAATATATCACCCACTATTGTCTTACTATTTTTCAAACTGTTAGCATCATCAATTCAACGGCAAACCTCTAAAACATTAAAATCACATTATAGTTATATATTATATCCATTCATCTTAAAACTTATTAAATATAAAAAAAAAAAAATTAAAGCGTAAATTCAGAATTACAAACGACGGAACAGTAAAGAGACAATTTGATGACTTGAATAACTACAAAACTGTCAAACATTAAAACTATTAAACTGCTAAATTAATCATTTATCAACTTTTTTAATTGTCCATAACCTATCTAACTTATAAGATAAAAAAAACATTAATTATAGTAAAGTAAAGTAAAGTAAATTTATTGTCACACAAAACATAATATTTACATACGTTATAGAAAAATACTATATTACATTACAAAAAAAATTAATTGGCGGACAAACGCCGGGTAACTTTGTAGACCGTGCCAAAAGAAAACAAAAATCTTATTTCCAAAATGCTGAGAAACTCTTCGTTTGGCCTCACGAGATCCTTAAAGTTTTGTTACGCTTGGAAACGTAGCAAAATTTATATTTCTAAAGTCAAACCTATAATGTAGGCAACTTAATACATACATCAAATGTTATTATTTATTATAAACTACAAATGTTCATATTGGCCACCGTTTACTTTAAAGATGAAGCTATTCATATTTGTTTGTAAATGTTGTGTAATGTGTAATATTGACATAAAATATTTTATTCAATAAAATTATAAGAATTGGAAAGTATAGTGAATATTATCATGTAAATCGAAATAACACCTGGGTTTATAATAGTATGGAAAACATGGAGAACTGTAATTGCTGCAGGGCGGATATTAATTTAATGTAAAATTTTTGTAAAATTTAAGGGTTAAGTGGAAGAGCAGCAAATAAGCTGAACTTCGCCATTTCATATACATGTAAAATGTAATGAATAAATACTAATTATTATTATTGATATTATTATTACTTCTAAACACTATACGGTATCGAATTCATAACAATCTCAAGAATCACCGGCTTAATTTGCATATTCATTCAAAGTAAAAGTCATAATAAAATAAAAATATCAACTGACATTCATTTCATAGCCTACGTTATAATTTGAATTTTATTAAAAAATTTGCTACGTTGCCAAGGGTATTTTAAATTTAAATTTGATTTATTAATTTTTAATAAACCTTGTAACTTTTATTATACTAAAAAAGAAAGCAACTTGGTATATAAAATACGCAATTAAAACAATATTTGTATTAAATGAATTAATAATTTATTCAAAATCAGTCAATCGAATCACAGCGGCCAAGGGTATTTCGTTTGATTATTTATAATATTTGTATTGACAAAATTGAAACTTTGAAGACCTCGTGAGGCCAAACAAAGAGTTTTCAGCATTTTGGAATTATGATTTTCGTTTTCTTTTGGCACGGTCTACAAAGTTACCTAGCGTTTGTCCGCCAATTAATCTACACCCAGTATATACATTTAATAATCAATTAAATAAGGTAACAATGTGGCAGTCACTTGATCAATGTAACTATGGAAACATATTAAAATAACAAGATAAAACAGTTCATCATTTAAGATCTAATCATATACATATAATTAAAAAAAAAAAAAAAAAATCTTAAATTCAAAATCCCAAATTTAAAATCAAAAATCAAATATTAAATATTAAAAATTAAAAATTAAAATTTAAAAATTAAAAATTAAAAATTAAAAATTAAAAATTAAAAATTAAAAATTAAAAATTAAAAATTAAAAATTAAAAATTAAAAATTAAAAATTAAAAATTAAAAATTAAAAATTAAAAATTAAAAATTAAAAATTAAAAATTAAAAATTAATGAAATGAAAACTGGTATGATATTCATTGTGATGCAATACGCAATTCAATCAGAAAATGGAAATATTGATGCGTTTCTATAGTGACGCAAATTATTTTACGTCGACCATTTTATTTGTGACTTGGTTATACAAAACTGTTCTATAGGATTTTCATCTGCGGTACATGCAGGCCAGCTGAGTTTTCTTATTCCAATTACAACCAAGTATTCTATGACGCACCTCGCAGAAAGCGGTCTCGCGTTATCCTGCATCAGAATAAAGTCATCGCCGATAAATGAAGCAAATGGGACTACGTAATTTTTCAAAACCTCCTCAATATACCGCTGTGCAATTCTCCATCAATAACAATCAATTCGGTGCAGGCATCCATTGATATTCCTGTAAATATCATCATGGAATTTCCACCATGGCTAAGCCGATGCTTAAAGGTGCAATCCGCAAATTGTTTTCCTTTTCGTCTCTATACTCTTTTTTTTCCATCTGGCAAATGTAGGCTCAAGTGCTCTTTGGACGGTAGAAATACTGACATAAAGGAATCTGGACACATTCTGCTGACTTCTTCCATCTGCCACATAATCAACAGTTTTTGCAGAATCTTCAGCACTTAGAACCATAATCAACACCAATCTGCCCCGAGAATGGCAGTAATCAAAAACAAACAAGTCAACTAGAGATGCAAATAAAATAATTATTTGTTACTTAGTAATCGGTACCTGACGAAATCCGAAATAACGAATATCCAAATAAACAAATAATCGTTACTTTTTACAAACAGATACTCCGTGTCCGCCCGTATTAAAAATATATTTTGTATTCGAAAGAATCGAAGGTAATTGAAAGTACTTACTACTTATAGTACTTATACTACCTATAGTAGTCGGACCCACGCATTACGCACATGCACCCGGCGGCGTAATTACTAAATATAATGCATTACAGCACACGGCACGCCCTACATTTTATAATCGGCCGCTGGTTGGTCATTTCAAAATATACTTGAACTCAGCACACTGTTACTAAATCTAATGCGCTACAGCACGCGTTTCTCAATATTTTAAACTTGAATAACTTTTGTGTATAATGCTAAATAAATTTTAATCATATAACAAACAACACAATCGGGGCTATCTATGTACATTGCTAGAATGTAAGCAAAATATATTGCTAACTAACAATATGTCATTTTAACAAATCTTGCTTGCTAACAAAATGACTTGTCATTTTAACAAACTATGATTACTAACAATATGAACTGTCACTTCAACAAAATAATTATTAATTTTTAATTACATTATTATTATTTTATCTAAAGATTTGCCACGCTTCCTGATCTGATGACCATTTATAATGTTAGTAAACAAGATTTGTTAACATGACAGTTTGTATTGTTAGCTTGCAAGATTTGTTAAAATGACATTTCATATTGTTAGTTAGCAATATATCTTGCTTACATTTTGGCAATATGCATAGAGAATAACCCCGAATACATGAATCATATACGTGCAATTAAATTTTGATTAATAATTATAATAAAAAAACTTTATTATTCTACATAAATGAATATTTATTAGTCGCGTAATGATTTCTTCAAGAGTAATTATTAACCAATTTAAAGTATAACAAAATTGTTAGCTAGCAATATGCATACAGAATAGGGCTAAATATATTTCTACTATGCAAATGCATAACATAAACAATGATCTCAGACGTGCTAGTGTTGCCTAGCAACGTAAACAAAACATGTTTTTTGTTTTGATTGGTTTGAATGTTAGTATGTGACTTATGCCCGTTTGGACCGCTTCCACTTATCTCGGATTATCATATATTAAGTTTCGCTTAAATGGACCTTAAAGTTTTAACGGCACACAAAATAATACTTAAGTATTACTCAAGTTAAGCCTCAAAATTGAAAGGCTTAAGGTGCACATAAACATAACTTATTATGAAATGTCAGTTTAAGATTTAAAAGAAGAATTTTATCTTTAATTTTTATAATGATATAGATCTGGTTGCATTAGAATTAATTGAATATGACATTGATTGTTAAACTGAAATTTTAAACAATTATTAAAATCAATAATCTACATTCAAATTAAATTTATACAAAACTTTTTTTTTTTTTATACTACATATTATTTTTTATAGTTTTTAGTGTCTTCTTTTTAATATCCAATTCTGCTATAACTATAAACAAGCGTGAAGTATACTATCTAATCGAAAACAATTGTTTCTTTTTCTTAAACCACGTCGTAGCTAAGAAAACAAAATTATTTACACGTGCAAACCAATTTAAGATAAGGTAAACCTTAAACTTAAGTGTAACTTACAAAAGGGTAAGATACGCAACAAAACGGTGCAAACGAACTTTAACGCCATGGATATACTGAATACTAAATATGTATTAAAAACATCTTACAGTTTATCATTTTAGTTTATAAACTTTAAAAACATGCATTATACGCTACTAACATTGTAAACTAACTATTAAAATGTTTCGGACAACAATTAGTTAATTGGATTCAAAGTTAAAACCAATAATGTGTTTGTGATAAAAAATTAATATCTTTTAAACGAGTCTACCAACTTGAACCAAATTTTAAATCAACATTACTACACGTATTGCTGACGTTTTATAGTTTTTCATAGTTAAACTTTGTATATGTAAAAAAAAAAAAAACTTAAAAATTCTTTTGTAAAATTAACCTTATAACTTTTTTTACGAAAAACAATACAAAAACCGGCAACAATCGTAAGCATCACTAAACATAAGCCATTTACGTAAAGCATTTCGTGTTTTATTTTTAAACTTTATGTGCGTGCCATCTGCAATGGAAGTGATTTTAAGTAAACTGAATTAATTTTTCTAGCGTAATTACCAACTAAAATAAGCTTTAACATTGTATACATTATATAAGCTCTGCCTGTGAGGAAACTGGGTGGATTGAGTAGCTCAGAGGAATCACAGCCGGTCCTAAGCTCGGATAAAAGAAGAAGGTTCATCGGCAAGGTCAACGACCTGCCTGGGGTAAAAAAACACAGTGCTCAAAGAACCAACAATTCAGCCTCAGATAGGACAGGAACAACTAATAACAACCCGGCGAGAAAAAAATAAGCAACATTGGAAACCAAAAGCATTAAAAATTAGATGCTGGAAAGTAACATCCCTGAACAACAAAGACCAGGAAATTCTAGAAATAGAAAAACACAAGATCAACATTTGCGCAATCACTAAAACCAAGAAAAAAGGGGAAGGGAAACAGCAAGTATAAAAATTACATACTTGAATACAGCGGCAAAGACAAAAACAAAAGAACAACGTCTGGCGTTGAGATACTGCTACACGAGAAATTTGAGAGTAACATCAGCGACTCAAAATACGTCAACGGCAGAATACTACAAGTAACAATCAAACTTAAAGACCAAAAGTCTACACATATAATAAGCGTTTATGTGCCCGACACTTTCAAGCCAAGAAAAGAACCAAGAAAAGAACCAAGAAAAGAAATAAATATCTTCTACAAGCAGTGCTCGACGGGATCGGACCACAAGATGAAGTAATAATTCTTGGAGATCTAAACGCCAGAATTGAAAGTAAATATATACCAGGAATAAAAAACAGATTCAACGAAGAAGTAAGAAATAAAAACGGGAAACAACTAATCCAATTATGCGTTCAAATCGAGTTACGAATAAACAACCTTCTTCCCACACAAGTTACAACACAAATTCACATTTGAAAATACGCAAGGACTACATAATTACAAACAGAAACATCCACTCATGCAGAATCCAAGACGTCAGAACTCTGACCTTAGCAAATGCCAGAACTAATCACGGGCTAGTACTAACAAAAATGGCAGCAACTCTGGAACAAAAAAAGAGTAAACCGACAAAGGGAACTAACAAAATCAATGTGGAATTTCTATATGAAGACTCAACAAAACACCTGTACCAACGGAGACTAGAAGAAAAAAGCTAGGCCTGCAAAATCCTACAGCTGGACGATGTAAAACCGCTTGTCAAAACTAAAATCAAACATAATAAAAGCAGCGGAAGAAGCACTAGAAAGAAGGCGCTGGACGGGGGAAAGAAATCCAAATACCAAACCCTGCTTTACTCAAGAGGTCAAGACGCTGGTGAAAACACAAACGAGAACCTGAGAAAACGATTGCAAAAATATAAGCAAAATCAAAGATAATTTAGAAAAAAAGATGCGTAAAAAGCATAAGCTGTATATCCAGACCAAAAATACATACAATAGCAAAAGAAACAAGTCAAACAATTAATAAACTTTGATACAAAAAATAATAATACATATACTAATACATAAGTATATTTAAAATTAACAAACACCTGAAAAAAATTCTTGCATGTTATATGGTTCTAACTGAACTAACAATTCCTTTAGTGACTGTTTTAATTTTTGTAATGTTTTAGATTCTTTTATAGATTTTAGCAAATGATTATAAATTTTTAAGCAGGAATAGTGAGTCCCTTTTTCAAAAAAGTTTAATCTATGAGATGGGTATATATATATATATATATATATATATATATATATTTACATCTCGGTATCTATAAAGCGTCCGCTATGAGAAACTGTCATAGGGCGTCCCTTACAAAAAAACGTACTTCTAGTGCTCGCAGGTGAATATACTCGAGCTCAAAAAGATTAACGCGGTTTTCTTATTAAATACAAACTAAAACATTTTTCTATTGTACATAAAACTACTTTTTAGCGTCCGTACATTTTTCTGTTTTTGAGCGTCTTACATATACACAAAAAAACATGAATATGTGTTATAGAGCGTCCTGTTTGCTACCTTAAAGCGTCCGGCAGTGTTGCAACATGTTTTCTGTTATAGATATACATATTTGACAACGATCGTGCATACTATAAAGCGTCCAAACCAGTTTGACCAGTCTATTTATAGAATATCTGTGGTACATTAACTATACGGCGTCCATCAAAAAATAAACAATAATATACCCACTTAGTATTGATTGAATAATTCTTTTGGTTTTTAGATTTAAGTAGAAAATAATATAAAATTTACTGCATTTTTAGTGTCGGAAACATTTTGGATAACTCAGGCTTTGCAAATCTATCGATGCCCTCTAACAGGTGTCTTGAATTGAAATGCAGAATATTAAAATTGTATCTGCTTTTTCTTGGAAACAATACCGTCTAACAATTTTGAAATATTAAAATTTATAAAAAAATTAAAATGACGACACTAAATCTTTTTGCTAATGTTTAGAGTAGCATGCAAAGATAAAAAAATATTGAATACAAATATTGTATTAGTTCCTTCTTGAAAACAGTAGTGCCCAAAAGTTTGTAAACACTAAAAATTTAAAAAATTGAAAAGTTTTTAAATAATTACAGTTTATGTCTAAGTGTATTACTCAAAATAATTTGTGTATTTAATTTATTAACATGTATTTGAAATATAGGGTTTTCCAATAAGAGGTTTCATTTCATTTCATTTTATTTGATATTAAAAAAAAACGGGAAATTTTTTAAGAAACGCAATAAATGTTTATTTCATTGTAAAGAGAAAGGTATGCTATTAACATTTGAAAACAATATCGGTCAAATAGCCGCCACGGTTACGGTTGCAGTACCACATTCTTTTTATGAAATTTTTCATGACCAATTCGCACATTTGAAGCTGTATGTCCTTGATAACTTTACAAATTTCATTTTTAAGGTTTTGAATCGATTGTAGAGCATTGGCATAAACCTTGTTTTTTACGTGACCACAAAGAAAAAAGTCTAAAGATGTTGAATCACAAGATCTCGGTGGTCAATTGTGATCACCTCTTTGAGAAAAACACGACCAGAAAACTTTTCTTGCAAAATTGCGATTGTTTTGTTGCTTGTGTGGCACGAAGCGCCGTTTTGCTGAAAATAAACGTCGTCCACAGCAATATCTTTCAATTCTGGCCATAAAAAATCATTAATCATAGCTTGGTATCCATTCACCGTAATAGTTGCACCAGCCTCATATTTAAAAAAAAGTAGGGTCCAATCACACCGCCAGCTTAAAAACCGCACCAAACAGTGAAACGTTGAGGGTGCAAAGACTTTTCAACTACCATTCTTGGATTTTCTGAGCTACAAATGCGACAATTCTGCTTATTAACGTAGCTTCCGAGGTAAAAATGGGCCTCATCACTGAAGATGATTTTTTGATGAAATTCCAAATCATTTTGATGCATTTGAAGGACCCAATCTGCAAAGAAACGACGTGGTGATCGACCAATTTGAGTTCTTGTGGTAACTGAATTTTAAAAGCCTTAAGACTTAAGTCAAAAGTGCAAAATACAATTTAATGTCGTTTGTAAAATGTCTAATTGCAAAGATCAACAAGGAATCAACAAACCTGGGTTTTTTTTAACACTACGCGCTACATCAGCAATATTCTCATGTGTTCTTAAGCGATGCACACGCTTTTAATTCTTTACATCACAAACTTGTTCCAACAGCTTAAATTATTCCACTAAGTTGACTATTGCCGGCCGAGAAGGTGCTTTACGACGACCAAAAAGTGTTTTAGTTTTGCGAACTGTGACTGAAATTTTTTCACCATTTTTGTAGTAAATTTTAATAATTTTAATGCGTTGTTGAAGTGTGTATCGTTCCATTTTTAATAACGGCGTAGTTTTTACTTGTCAAATGTCAAAAGATAATAGCTTCAAAATTGACAGCTGCCCAAATAGCCTGCTATTCAAAATGAAACTTCTTATTGGAAAACCCTTTACAATAGAATGTTATTAAGTTTTCAAAATTAAATGTGGTATGTATTACAATTGCTTTTTGCTTTTTTAATTTTTTCGCATAACGTGGATCATTAATTATTTTGATATTATAACGAGACTATACAGTTTTAAATTCATTATGAATAGTTTCACCAGCATGTTCCTACCATCTACCCAAACCTAAACTCAAGTAATATAACGCATGAGGTAATTGGTATAAAATAATATGAAGTTTTGTTTCGATAAAGTCCGTTGCTTCAAAATATTTTTTCAAGTTTCTAAATTTAAGATTTTTTTATCCGGTTTTGATGTAGAGAAACATAGATTTACAATTTTATCCATTGATTTGAAACATAATACGTATGGAATAATTATCAATGAGCTGATATTTCCTACTATATTGTCACTAACAAAAATATCAGTTTTTCAACATTGTTCGCCAAGCATTCCCCGCAAAAACTTTGCCATTGTAATTTTTTGATATTATTTTTAACTGTTTTGGCCAAAGATGAGCTTGTTTACGATCTAAATTTTTGATTAATTTGCTTCAAACTATGAATTTTTGAATAACAGTTACATATATTATCGTATTCATTGAAGAGTAGAAGATTCACTACTGATTTGCTTAACATAGCAAATTTCTTATTACTTCCATTAGATTGAAATATTTTAAAGAAATTTCTTAAATTTCCGAACGGCTTCAGCCTGAAGCATTTGTTTTCTATTTTCAAATTTGCAAATTCAAACAATTAATTTAAGAAATATAAAATTAAATTTAATTAAACTGCAATAAAAACTTATTAATGTTATTATTTTCTTCCTCGTCGTCATTTTTAATACCAACTAATAATTCATTATAATGTTCAGAGCAGTTGCTTACCTTTTCTTGCAAATATACATAGCGGTATAGGCAAGGATACTTTGCAGATGCAATTTGTTGACCGTTTACAACGAAATTTATTTTTAAATCGCCGATGAATTTGAATGAGAAATCATTCAAAGCAATTTTCATTAAATTTAAATTTCTATAACTTTCCTTCACATCGGGAACAATACATAACAAAATAATCTTTTTTTTACATTTGTAGCTTTACCAAATTTTTTAAGTCCGCACTGCTTTTATATGTAGATCTCAACAATCTTTCATTTGTGTTATTTTCTAGCTCAGGTAATATGCTAAAAGATATTTAAAAAAAAATGTCATCTGCCATAATTTTAATGTCAACATTACCATTTTCTCCACGTTTATTAATTACCATATCAAATATTTCAGAAACGTTACCCCACACTATTGGTTTTTTAATTGTTTTGGTTGAATTTCCATTACCAACATCAAACCTAGGAAATCAATTTTTATAATGGAATCAAAGTCTAATTTCCTATTCTTCATATCTTCAGAAAAATGAGCAGGAATACATTTGCGTTGACCAGTTGGTGACCGAAAAAAGTAAGTTCGTTTTTTGTATATATAACGCATACACATTCATGATACATTTATAATTCAATAATTTCTCCAAACTGATCTGAATCCTTTGAATTTGTTTGGGAAACCTTCATTCTTTTTTTAGAGCTGCTGTATGATGCAATTTTTTATTGATCAGACAGTTCCGCAACCATATTGTTTGTTATGTCACTGGTTGCTTATTTTGAAGAACATATATTAGATTGATTCTTTTCTATGGTTGAAAAACATTTTGTGCAGACAATTGTTGCAGTGTTGGGTTTAGGATTTTTTTTTTCATTTTCTGAACTGATTTTTCATAATTTACTGATGCTATCGTTCCAAACTTAATTTGTTTATATACTTTTATTACTGCAGATCTATAGTTCTTTTTTGCAGTTATACTTATATAGCAATTACAATCAATTTTAATTCAAGTTCCTTTAAGAAAAACATTTTTTTCAAAATTCGGTATTGTAGAAATGTTTCTTTTAGGATTATCATTCTTTCTCTTTTAATGCTAAACAACAAGTGGTACATATAATTTTTGGAAAATGTAAATCTTGAGTATTAAATTTAGGATTTGAATGTCTTATTAATTCAGCTGTGTTTTTATTAACGTGGAAAAAAAATCCTATTTTGTGCGCAAAAAAAAATTCCACAATACATACAATTAAAACTGACTATTATTAGTAGTATTAGTATGAGAAACCATTTTCACAAATTCTTTATCACAAATCAATCAACACTTTGACAATATACTCAGTAAAATATTTTTTTGATTATAAATATTTAATTAAAACAATTGTTAATATTTAAAACTATTCACATCAGCCAAATCCTTCAGATCAGAAAGTACAATTGACTGCTTATGGAATCAAGTAAAACTAAAATAATACAACAAAATCCTCATAAAAACAAACTTAATTTTTTAATTTGTATCTTATCAGCCTACTTAGAACAATAATCGTATTGTTGTTGAATTTTTTATTTATGCTAACTCAAGTCAGACAATTTGTGAAATTTCAATTTTATAAACTTTTGGGCACCATTGTGCTTCAAGAAGGAGCAAATACAATATTCGTATTCAGTATTTTTTGATCTTTGCATGCTACTCTAATCATTAGAGAAGAGATTTAGTGACGTCATTTTAATTTTTGCATTATTTCGATTTGGGACCAATTTTTTGATAAATTTTATAAATTCTAAACTTTTAGGCGGTACTGTTTCCAAGAAAGAGCAAATACAATTTTATTATTTTGCATTTTGTAATCTACCAAAGCTACCCTGTAATGATGAGTTCCAGCGTTATTTTTAATTTTTTTTTTCCATTAGGACACTCTGACTTGCTTCGCGACGTTGAACAAGAAAGTTACGTCTATACGGTAGTGCCCAAGACTATAAATCCGACGGCTCCAATCAAAACATTTTTTTTTTAATATTGTAAATCTTTAAAAACCATTCTGTCAAAGAATTTTTTTGAAATTAAATTTTTAGCCCAGATTTTTGGTCAAAAGTGCAAAAAGAAACTTTTTTGGGTAAAATTTGGAGCAACATTTCAAACAAAATTTGGGCGAAATATTTAAAAAAAAAATCATAAAGATGCTGCGTTCATTAGCTATTCGACAAAAAAAAAAGAACTTAGCTCAAACCATTACCGAACTACGTTGATCACGCTTTTGGGGTTACTTTGAGCGAGACGCATTTGAATTGCACTGAAGCGCTTTGACACAGCTTGGTCGGAACACTTTCAATGTTTAGTATCAGAAATATTTTTGCTAACTTGTCTTCCAAATTCAATAATGTTCTCGGGTTTGCTCTGCAACCTAAGACATGAAAATTATGTCTATACGCACAAGGCGGTAAAATATTAGAGCTTCACCCCGAATGGACTTGACTGAGCATTGAGGCGAGAAGACATGGCCAAAAATCCGACGGTTCCGATTAGAACAAACTTTCTAGCTGCAACCGTTACTTAGCTACGTCGATCCAAGTCGGGTCGCCTTTTGGGGTCGTTTTGAGCGCGACGCATTTGAATTGCACAGAGGTGCTTTGACCGTTACTGCTTGGTTGGATAACTTCTGATTTTTAGTGTCAGATATATTTTAATTAACTCTGGCCTTGCAACGGGGTCAGGGCTTGGCTGGGCAAATTGAAACGGGAAAACATGACATGAACAAAAATTTTGTGGAAGTTTTTTCATTTTTTGAAAACCATCCTGTTTAAGAATTTTTTTTAATTTTTGTTTTAAGATTTATGGTCCGAAGTGCAAATGATGACTTTTTTGGGTCAAGTTTGGAACGAAATTTAGACAAAATTTAGGCAGTTTATTAAAAAAAAATGAAGATAGCTGAGTTTATTAGATTTTCAACAAACAAAGTATCTAGCTGCAACCGTTACCAAACTACGTCTATCCATATCAGACGGGTCACTTTTTGGAGTTTTAAGCGCGACGCATTTGAATTGAACGAATGCGTTTTGACCGTCACAGCTCGGATGGATCACTTCTGATTTTTAGTGTCGTGAATATTCTGGCTTATTCATGCCTTGCAAATTTATTTCTGCCCTCAAAATTGCATTACAATTTTGGACAAAAAAGTTAGAACTTACTGAACAAATCAGAATATTTTTTGAACGTCCCAGAGCGATGCAATTTTCACGATTCTTTTTTTGATGCCAAAATTAGACTGTTGTATATTACATTATTATTTAAACCCAAATATTTGTGATAAATGTTAAAATTTTGCACTTTTGCAATTATGTTTTAAGCTGTTGGTCCCGTCAAACCACTTTAAACAAGTCGTAGACTTACTGTGGCGATGTAAAATAGCCGTAAAAAGCATAAATAAATAAAAAAAAATGTAATTTTTTAACACCGTTGAGTTAGGTACCTCATTAATAATTTTTGATAATACCATTACAGTTGGCAAACTTAGTTTACTGAATTTTATTTGAATCCATAGTTATACAACACATGATTTTGCTCGCCCGGCATTAACTAGCAACCAAGCCAAGCAAAGTTTGCCCGTCAAATTTATCTTGCAACTTGCAGGGATTTACCGTCTTTAACCCGCTAGGCTTTTAGGCATAAAAATCGGTTAGTCTGTAACTAGATCGAGCAGCACAGACTTCCGCCCGCCGGTTTTACATAAGAACTAATCATCTATCAAGATAAGAATCTAATTATATTATGCCGTTTCAACGCCGCTCGACTTCGGAACTCCTGGTTGCACCCACATATGGATGTTTCCAACCAACGGGGAGCTCAACCAGACAATCCAAGCCACGGTATATTAAACCGAGGCCTTTCCGGCGTCACTGCCCGCGACGCCGATATTCTCACACAGACGCCCTAGGGTAACTTCTCACCGGGAAACTTTTTCCGGGAGATTACTCAAAATTCGGCCCAACACAGCACCGGGCAAACAACAAACAAATAATTTTTATTTTCAAATAAATCTTTAAAATCCAAAACCACCTGTGTTTTAATTAATAAAATTTTTACAACGCTACTTTAAATATTCAAAATCTTATATTATTATTGTAAGCGGGAGTTTTCAATTCTTTAGTAATTCTTATATAAAAAAATTGTAAAAATAAAATGTAAATATACAATTTGGCGTCCGTTAGATAATATATGCCGACGTGCCTATAAATAGAAAAAGTAATTCTAATTTTAACTTGGGATCGATATTTTAAATGCGGTGTTGCCATATTACGCGGACGCTTAGTAATGCATTTTTTGTACAGAAAAATATACTTGTAAATATACGCCAAGCTCTTTACCGCCTCCTTGCGGCAAATGGTGTGAACTAAAAATATGCACGAAAATATACATTTTTACACAAATCGCCATATAGAGCGTCTTGGACTGAATTTTTTTTATATGTATCTTTCGACTCGCCTTGATGCGCAGAATCAATTTATAAAGGTTTCCTTTTGGCGTCCGTATACGGACGCTCTATTCTTCTCGGACGCTTCAAAGTGCGTAAAAGGACAATGTATGGACGCTCTATAGTTAGGTTGATGTAAATATATATATATATATATATATATATATATATATATATGTCTTGCCGTGTCTAGTATTATGCATACTATGAAGTTTATTATAGTTATAAAAATTTGCATAATAAAAAATTTGAATTATATTACTATTAGTATGACTAGAGAGCACCCTTAGACCATAGCATACTCTACTTAGCCTAACTGATAAAGTTTCAATGTGTTTTTTGTAATTTAAATTATCATCAAGAATGACTCCAAGAAATTTCACGGATTGAGTAAATTTGTATTTTTTATTATTTAACGTAATTGTACATGGTGTTACCATGCTTTGATTTACTTTAAATAAAATAAATTTGTCTTATCTGCATTAAGTAGTAAATTATTTTTAAAGAACGGTATATTGTTAAAAATTAACAGACTAAAAAACAATCAGGAAAAAAAGAAACAAGTATGGCATATAGCTGGTCAAAATAAGGCTAAATCGATAGTCATAAAGCAAAATGAAGCGGGATGCAAAAACAATAAAAGAATGAAAACAAAAAAAAAATTGAAAAAACTTGGCATAAGAATAAAGAAAATAACTGAGACAAAAAAAGGTAATAGTAAAGTAAATAAAGTGGGAAAAGAAGACGGACGTAAATTTGTAAAAAAATATAGTAATGTGATAGGTAGCAAAGTGTGCAGAACATGAAGTAATTAAAAAAAAAGTTTTACCTACAGTACAGATAAAAATCAATAACATACAACGAGTATAAGCTTGTAAACAATAGAACCAACAGCAAAATACAAGCAATAAAAACAGCATACTAAAAAAAATCTCCAAGAATATTGAGCAAGACCTTTATGGAGGACAAAAAAAAGTATGGAATATGCTCAGAAAAAGGAAAAAAAAAAACATAAACAAATACATACAAATCACGGAGAATTTAATCGATGATTGGAAGAAACACTTTTGGGAGCTGTACGCCGCAGTCAAAGACAACAACAAACATGCCTTAATACAAACAGATGATAACCCACTAAAAGAATAAAACAACTAACCAGCAAACTGAACAACAGAAAGTTGTCCAACAAAATAATCAAATACGGGGGCAAATTACTATTGAATCAGATCTATGTTCTTTTTAACAAGTTACTACACAATAAGGACATACCGACGGAGTGGAAGTACAGCATAACAATACCAATACACAAAAAGAGAGCAAGGACCGATTCAGCAAACTACAGAGGGATCGGATTCCTAAATACGATGTCAAAAGTCTTCACAAAGATCTTTGAGGAAATGCAAAGAACAACAAGGATTTAAAAAGAACAAGTCCACGATAGACGCAATATTTACCATACGCCAAAAAACTGAGAAAGCTATAGAATTTAACAGACCTGCTTTTATGTGCTTCAACGACTTCATCCAAGCCTTCAACAGAGTGAGGCTAACTGACGTTGTGTCCCTTCTGCAGAAAAGAAATATACACTCTAGCATAATAACTATCATTGCCAAGCTAAACATCAATAACTACTCATCTATAAAGGTAGCAGGTAAGCTATCCGAGAAAATACCCGTAGCAACTGGAGTAAGAGTGGGAGACAGTATAAGCCCTGTTTTATTTAACATAATCATAGACAAAATTATCACAGAGGTCAAGAAAGTGGGGCGAGGATTTTGGATAGGGGACAAAAAAATCAAAGTGCTATGCTATGTTGACGACGCCGTATTGATATCCGAGAGCAAAGACGTTCTGCAACGGCTTCTTTATAAGTTCGAACAAACCGCGTTGAAATTCAACATGCAGATATCGACGAGCAAAACACAGAGTCTAACCGTAGCTAAGAAACCGCGCAGATGCAAACTTGCCGTATACAACAAGAGCGTAGAACAAGTAATGAACTTCAAATACTTGGGCGCTGATATAACAAGTAGTAGAGGTTTAGTAAAAGAAGTGAAAGCCCAAACAGTAAAAGCGTTGTTAATATTGGGATATCTGTGGGATATAATATGGCAAAACAAGTACATGTTCATCGAAAGCAAGACAAGAATATAACAGACCTGTATAAGACCGATCATGACATACGATATCAAAACCTGAGCAGAAAACGCAACAACGAAGCGACTTCTCAGAACATCGGAGATGAAAACTTTGAGATGTATGACAAGGTGTAGTGTACAAGACCACATTAGAAGCCACAACATCAAAACGCAGTGCAACATTCAAGATGCGATGAGATGGGGCCGCAATAAAAGAAGAGAATGGAGAGACCATGTCGACAGGATGGATAAGTCCAGGCTACCAAAAATTGCCAAAGAGGGACTTCCGACATCAAAAAGACCTCCTGGAAGACTCCCACAAAAGCTGGAGTTTGGCGTCTCAACTACGGCTGTAATCGTTGAAGACAAACAGGATGCAATCCTATAACAAAGAAGAAGAAGAAGAAGAAAATACATTATATACATTAGGTATATGATAATAACGTTGAAATTTTGTAAAATTTTTAAAAACATTGGTTTGTAAATAAATCAGTGGCGTGCAAAAGATTAAAATAAGATTTAAATTTAAGAATAACAGTTTTTGTTTTTTTGCACGTTACTGTTTTATTTGCAAAACAATTATTTTGAAGTTTTTACAGAACGTAATGCATATAATGTATACAATGTTAAAACTTATTTTAGTTAATAAATTACACTGGAGGAATTAATTCAGTATGCTGCGCATCTAAAACATCACTTCTATTGCAGATGGCACGTGCAGAAAATCTACAAATAAAAATTTAATTAAACCATGTAAATAGCTTATGTTTTGTGCTAATTGCTATAATTGCTTATAAAAAAGTTGTGCAGGTTTACATTATTTAGAAATTTTTTGTGTTTTTTTTTAAGTTACTTTACTGCTTAAACCACTGTGTATACAAAGTTTGGTTATGATAATAAAACGTCAGTAATACGTGTAATAATGTTGTCCAAAAATTTGGATTAAGTTGGTAAATCAATTTAAAAGATATTAATTGTTTATTAAAAACATATTTTTTGTCTTAACTTTGTATCTAATTAACCAATTTTTGTCCGAATAAATGATCCGGACAAAAAAGGGTTTCTTGTTACTGTGAGTGACATATAATGTATGCTTTAAATGTATAGAACCCTAAAATAATAAAATGCAAGATGTTTTTAATATTTATTTTGTATATATATCCATGCTTAATGCTAATGTTTGGTTATATTGTTACTTTTTTTCAGTACATGTATCATTGTTGTATGTACATGTATTTTTAATTAATTGTATCTGTAAAATAATACAAAATTTGTATATACAGAGTTGGGTAAATGTATGGAAACATTCGATAATTGGTTGCATTTTTGATTTACGTAAAAAATGACCTTGTAAATTTTTTTGTAAAAATTTTAATCTATATAATGATGTATTTTAATTTTCAATATAAGCCCTGTTTCAGGAGATATGACGTCATTATCAGATTTTTTAAATGGAACTTTCTGTAATTTCTTTTATTTTAAGAAAGAGAATTTTTCTATAATAATATTAATCATATTAATTGTAGTTGACTTATTGCTTAAAATATTCACTTATTTTTACGTTTTTTTTTTTAATTGTATTGAGAATAACAGAAAAACAGTAATTGTTTTTACTTGTTGCTATGGTAATTGGAACATAATCTACTACATTTTGTTTTGTTATTTTAATGAATTATTCCAAAAATAAATGAAAATACAAGGTGTATTTTTTATACCGATGATGACGTCATATCTCTTGTATTTAAAAATAAAATACATCATTATATAGATCAAAAATTCTACATACAATAACTTTTATTAAGACCATTTTTTACATAAACCAAAAATGCAGCCAATAATCGAGTGTTTCTATACATTTGCCCAACTGTGTATAAAGACATGACACTTTAAGGAACTGCGCATATGAACTGTTTATATAATAATAAGTATTTTAACTACAAAGAACATTTGCGAAACATTAAAGCAAAAATGAATATTTTTTTGTTACACTAGAATTTAAATTTATGGCATGTAATGCATAAGTAGTGAATGAAATAAACTTTACTGTTATGTTTAAGCACATCAGTTTACTGATTTTATTAAAGTATATGTATTACTGGATTGTGCAAATGAAAATCTATCTAACTATCTAGTTCATTATTATTATTATTAAAAATTTAATTGCACATACATGATTCATGTATTGTGTTGATTGTTTTATGATTAAAGCTTGTCTAGCACATTACACATAAAAAAGTTATTCAAGTTTAAAATTCCGACAACGCGTGCTGTAGCGCATTAGATTTAGTAACAGTGTGCTGAGTTCGAGTATATTTTGAAATGGCCAATCAGCGGTCGTTTATGAAATGTAGGGCGTGCCGTGTGCTGTAATGCATTATATTTAGTAATTACGCGGCCCGGCTGTACCCCCTCTTTCCTGAAACAAAATATTAATATATTAATGAATGTGAATAATAAATACTTTAAATAAACTTTATGTTCTTTAAAATTGCTTTTTATTTAATTTCAAATTTGTCCATTAGATTGAATTACTAATAGATAAAAATGTCTTTGATTTAGTAGAAATTTCTTTCTAAGAATCGAAACATATTACAGATATATGTAGACAAGGTTCACTTACTACAGCTTTTTAAGTATCATTTATTTAATTTCTATGTTCTGTGAGAAACTCTCACTTTATAATCACTTTGGAGCCTCAAAATATACAAATGTTGATCAATTTAGAAAAATTGCTAACATCTGTGGAACATATGAATGAAATACATATATGTTTTTTTGCTAATTGTATTGCATTACATTAGAGCTATTTTGAACTATGAGACAATTTTAAGCAAAAACTTCTAATAATAACTATTCAGAAATACACAATAATGGTGAGAATTATAAGTGTAGAGTGATAGCAAAGTCTTCAAAAGAAAACTGTATTTATCAGATTCACACCACTCTGAACCGACTGACTAAAGTTTTGTTATAGCTAATCAGGAAAAAATATTTCCATTCGATTCATCACCAACAGAAGCAGACAACAAATTTCTACCACCCTTCAGCACCGAATTCTAAAACCAACAACTGAATAGGATATAGATGCCACTAGACTAAAAAATACGTTTTCCCAATTAAATTAAAATATAAAAAACCTCTGAGAATAACGCATTTATACCTAAATTACCGCACATTTAATGTTTGGTATATATGAAAAATCAATAATACTGATAAAAATACTTTAAAATCACAAATGATTTATTAATCTTGAAAAACGAAATACATTCGTTTTTCAAGATTAATATTTAATCACTTGTGTCATGTATTAATGGACATTTGTTCTAATGTTTACACAAATGATTTCTTCGCTAAAGGTAGTTTACTTTGCTAATTTTGTATCAATATTAAAATTTGGAATAATTTTCTGGGGAAATTGTGTAAAATCTTATAGTGTTTTTGTTATTCAGAAAAGAATAATTAGAATTATGTATAGTCTACGTACTCGAGATTCGTGCAGGGGTTTGTTCAAGAGCAATAAACTACTCACCCGTACAGGAATTTATATTTTAGAATGTTTGAAATTTAATTTTAAACATGCTTCTTATTTTAAAGATAACCTTTCGAATTATGTTTATAATACAAGGCATAGATATGATTACGTATATCCAATACATAGACTGAATCTTACCGAAAAACATCCTTCATATATGTGTAGTAAATTATTTAACAAACTACCAGCGTATATAAAAAATATTAAAAATTATAATATCCATAAAACTGAAATTTTTAACTTTTTATGTGAAGTGGAGCCATATAACTTAACAGAGTTTTATGACTATATTAATACCATAAATTAAATTGTATTTCTAATTTTTTATTGACCTGTTTTCTAAATGTACCTTTTTGTAACCTTTTGAAAATAAATTTGATTATTATTATTATTATTATCGCAAAAGCGCATAGAAATGTACAAATCATTTAGAATAGTGTATTAGGAACGCACTCAAATATTACCCATACAATGCTTGAAATTGATCAAAAATAAAAAATGCCCTAAACTGAGCTTATAAAAAATATATAGTTTATTTTGTGAATGTTTTAAAATATAACAAATTTGATACAAGCAGCAAAAGATTTAAAAATTTGGACATTTTCAATACCATTACAAATTTTAATTTTTAAAAAACTTGGTATTACTTGGTATGCAATCTTGACTATACGCAACCAAAATTTCACCAATTAAATTCCCATTACAATTTCATCCAGCGCCATCTCAAACTGTTTGTATGAATTACTAGTTCAATCATATACTAAAAACAAAGGTGTCGCTTAGATCGCAACACAAATTCTTTTAACACGCCACAATATTAATAATTAAATTTGTAATTATTTAACAAATGCATTAGGATTGTTAATGATTTAAAACAGGCTTCAATATTGTGTTTATTAATAAAATCAGTTGTGAAGCGACATCGTACACAATTATTGTTAACTAAACTTGCATTAGTAAACATTATTGTCACAAGATGGCGCAAAGCGACAACATAGGCGTAGGCAGAATATTTTAATAACGAACTAAACTGTATTATTTCAATATTATAGTACAATTTACGCAAAGTGTAGGGATTTAATCCCGAAACAAATTAAAAAATAGTATACCAAAACTACTATCAAATAAATTTTTTGTAGCCTAAAATTATTATATTATTTTTCAGTTCATATTAAAGTTGTATTTATAAAGATAAAATAAATAAATAACAGAACTAATCAAAATTTACTAACAAAATAATTAATTTAAAAATTAGCAAACTTTTGTAAACAATTTCTACCTAAAACAAGTGCTATTAAATTAAATTTCTTTTTGTTAATTACAAAATAATTAATTTGAAGAAGTAGCACTTGTTAAAAAAAGTTGCTAGTATTAATTCCTACATTAAAATGAATTATTTCCGTTGTTGCCTTTACTTGGAAGATGTTATCAAAAATGTAGTAAAATATATGTACCAACCGACTCATTTAGGGCGCATAAAAAGCAAACGAAATAAAACTTACTACTGACCTACTATTATTTATTAGTTATCAAAAGCTAAAAAATTTCTGTCCAAAAAAGAATGTCATTAAACAAATGCACAAAAAAGACAAAACCAATTTTTAAATAACTAACACTCGGGCTGAGATATAGTTTATAGCTCATCCGCCCGCCCAAGTTTTCATTGCAAAAAATTCTATTGCAATGTTCCTGCAAGTATGACTCACAAATGTAAAATGTCATTAAATAAAATCGATCTTTTAATAACAAACACTTGCGCGGAAGAAGGAAAGATACAGTTTAGTAATAAATGTAATAACCCATCCACCCGCCCGAGTATTATCATAAGTTGAAAATTTTTACCAATGTATGGTATACAAGAGAATAATTACCAGATGTCATTATATTAAAGTATGAAAGAATTGAACCCAATTCTTTTATAACAAACACTTGAGCGGATAGGCAAAACAGCATTTAATAATTATGATGGAGTAATGCAAACTGAAATAATCCACCCACCTACTCAAATGTTAATTATTAAAAGATTGAAAATTTCTCTCACCTGCAATATTCATGCGGGTATAACACACAAAAGAATAAATAGCATCCCTTAACTAATCAAAAAAACATAATTGAATAATTGTGAGAATATAATGCAAACTGGTAATGCTAAAACCTTTCTAATATTTTCTAATTTAATCAGGGCAAGCAATATTTTAACAAATTTATTAAAAAATGGCAATTTTAAAATAAAACACACGTTATGCTAATAGTCATCACTTATATTACAATAATGTATTAAATCCACTTATTATTTTATACAATTTATTTTAATGAAACGGTTTACACACGACGTGCATATTTGAATATATAATTAATAACAAACATTTAGAAAATAACTTTTTAAAAAAATCTAAGCAGAAACATATTCTATGTAATCTCACTGTGCAGAGCTTGCAACATAATTATGTAATAGATTATACTGAAATATGCCAGTGTGGGAAAGAATATTTTGTTTTATATAATATGATATTATCTATTTTTTCTAATATTATTTTAAACAATTATGTTAAACAAAAAAATAATGCAAAACAAGAAAATATCAATATTTTGAATAAAAATAAGGCCGGTAACAAAGTTAAAGTTAATAAGCAAGTCTGTTTAGATGAAAATAATAATAAAAAAAAGAGAAAACTTGCTACTTTTACAAAATAGTTTATTTAATTATTTTTTAAATTTATAGAATTTATTTTGACAATATTCAAATTTATTAGTAGTAAACGGATCAATATATTTTATATTTACATAAAGAAACTTTCTTCCAGTTATTTATTATTAAATAGTATTTAAAACAAACCTGTACATGTACGTGATTATTCATATCTGTGATTATGAGGAGTTTAGCTGTAAAATGCAAGTAGTAATTAGTAGTTTTTGTTGTCAACCAAAAAAATGAATACAGTCGATAAACTTTAGCAATCAAATCAGTGACAATTTTAAGATTTTGCAGAATTATTCAAGTATATTTAAGCACGTTTTAATACTTTTAATTTATAGTTTTGATTTTTAACTTAATCAAAGTTTAATCATTTTTATTCATTTTAATATGAGTTTTTTAACAATACATATTCTAGTCTTATTTACCAAATAGCATCTTACAGTCAAACACCTCATTTATTTATTGTCTGTTTTGTATTATATTACATATTCTAGTCTTATTTACCAAATAGCATCTTGTAGTCAAACACCTCATTTATTTATTGTCTGTTTTGTATTATATTACATATGTACATATTTTCTATATCTGTGATAACTAATAATTTTTTTTATATAGTAACTACTGAAGGGTGTAGAAACAAAACTTGCTGTTGTATCCACTATTTGTAATAATTACTTAATTACCGGATCATATTGTTTTTTCAAATACGTTATTACATTCAAATTGCATATTTAAAACATGATTTTGTAGCAAAACTCTCAATATCAAATGTCACATTAGTTTTTATCATTTTTCTCAAATTTATTTGTATGGACTAAGCAATTTTTGCTTCTACAAGGCTCAACTGTGATCTGTGATTTTTATATTATATTATTATATTTTTATATTAAAATGCACTTGCATTTTATGAACTTTCAGGTAATTCTATAATCGGTGGGGTTTAGTCGGTAGGCGCTCTTCATAATGTCTCACACACCTAGAAATTTAGTCAATTAGCTAGTAGTTTAATCTGCTCTAGTATAAATTACTTGCTACTTGACAAAATTGGTAGACATGTGTGAACAAGGCATATGAAAGTGAATCCGACACTTTCAGTCTTTAGAAGATTCCCCACCTAAACAAAAAAAAAAAAAAAAAAATACAATGTTTAGGAGTATAATTTTTAATTATATTTTTTTATTAACGGTGATTTTTATTGTCAATTTTGTATTTATAATTATGTGTTTTATTATTTATATAAGGTCTGTTCCAACCTACGATTTGGGCAGTTTGCAAACCGTTCCAACTATGCACACAAACAAATTACTGTGTATAAAATATTGGCTAAGAATGAGAAATATTTGTTTGTGTGCACAGTTTTGACGGTTTGCAAACTGTCCAAATCGTAGGTTGGAACAGACGTATTATGTGTTTTATTATTCATATCTGTGGTTACTATTATAATTTACATTTATTCATTTGTCAGAAATTATAATTTTTATATAGATATGTTCCGTTATTAATAATATGATAATATGATCAATTTTGTGTTTTATTATTTATAATCTGTGTTGTTTATTATAATTTACATTTATTTATTTTTCAGAAATTATATTTTTTATATAGATATGTTCTGTTATTAATAATATTAATTATTATTATAATTTACATTTATTTATAGTTCTTAATAATATAGATATATACTGTGATTATTGCCAATTTTATATTTGTGTGTTTTATTATTCCTATTTGTGGTTATTATTTACATTTTCAGAAATTTGTTTTGTATAAGGTAGGTAAATTACATTTAACATATATTTAAATCTTAATATTAATGGATACCAGAGTTTTATTATATTTTTATGTTTTGTAATAACTATTTGATTTATATTAGTACAATTTACATTTATTTTATTTATTGTTTACGTTTGTTTTTCCGATCTGTGTAGCGAGTTCTCCCGTTCGGTTTATGAGCCTATGAGCCCACCTATGGGACCGAATGCGACGTTGCCAAGCGTATCAGCACGGCTTGTAAGTAGAGACGGCTGTGGCCGGTCACTAGTGAAAGAGAGCGAGTCGGCTGCAGCGCAGCATCGGCTTAACTCGCTCCCCACCTTTCCCTCACCTACATTTAGATATTTGCGACGTATTCAATTCCTTCGTTTTATGCAGATAAGAGATTTTATTTAGAAACATGTAAAGTGCTTTTTTTCTTATCGCGTGGAATGAAATATTTTTTTATTCCGATAAAAAGTTTCAACATGAAACCTTTTTAGAATTTTATTTTATAAAACTTGAGGAATAAATATAAATTATTTTCAACAGCAAAATAATCATGAATAAATTTAATATATAAGTAATTCTATAAAATCATTAAAATCAATTCATTCAGATCATAATTATGGGTAGATAACTTGCATAGATGAACCCCACCCACTCGCCCAAATATTTGCGATTACAAAATTAAATATTTCAGATAAGATATCACTATCTTCTCTTATGACTAAAAGATTTTTAAGGCTGCTAGAAAAGAGAAACTTTACTAATTACTTGATACCAATCACAGGGGTGAGTGGGTAGGTACTCCAGTTCAAACTATTTGTGATCTGGTATGCACCCCACCCTTTGAATTGTTGGTCATCAAGAGGTTGAATATTATCATCTTTCTCTTATGACCAAAAAGTTTTTAACGCTTGCAGAAAACAAAAAACTTCCAGCTTCTTGATAATTAACAATTGAAATTGAGCACTTTATTTAAATTACTTGCAAGTATTAACTAGAATACACGCCCACCCGCCCAAGTGTTAGTCATCAAAAGCTTGGATAATATCATTCTATGACTAAGAAGCTTTTATTGCTTACAGAGAGAATAAACATAATCTTATGATGACTAACACTAACTTGAGTAGGTAAGCTAATACTTCATTTTAAAACTTACTAACAATTTTATCGTTTGAGAGAGTCTGCTGTTCCAAAACGTTCAATATTCAATTAATTTTGATTTGTGTCTTCTTAATTTTTTTTAAACAAAAATCAGTTAAGTTTTCATATACAAATCTATACTGCACACGAGCCTAACTTCTGCAAGTTGTGCTACTAAATCAATGTGTGATAAAGTCAATTGCTGCTAATACTTTAACAGATAATACTTTAACTTGTTAACTCTTCTAGTTTGATTATTTTGACAAGTTACAATTTTGATACTTAATACTTAAACAATTGACAGTTGATATTTGATACTGTGGCAGTTTATACTTTGAACTTTGATTTATAGCACTTTGACCTATATACTTTAACCTGTGAGACTTTTGGCAGATTATTTTTTGATTGTGACAAACACTTGGATAGGTGGAGAAGGCACTCCAATTGAAACTACTGTGCATGCCCCACTCACCCACTCAAGTGTTAAAAATTAGATTACATACAACTCCAGTTAAAACTACTGTCCACTATCAATGAAAACAGGTCTAGGAATGATATTCCAGAATAAACAATTTAATTCATTCTTTATCAATTTTGCTTTAATTAATAGTAATTGTTATAAAATTGTATTTATTCGGTGTGTGTTAAATTGTGCATAGAAATAAATGCAATTAATATTTTCTATTGTAACATTCCCAAATAAAAACCGAAATTGCAACAAATGTGCTTGCCAAATATATGTAAAATATTAACAATAAGTGATCGAAATTTAATGATTCAGCTTCATTATTTTCAATTACAGTAGGAATATCAGTAATGTCTTTTGACCATTTTTTATCAGGCCAACCTCTAAAAAAATTTGAATGTATTTATTTAGACCTGATAGTATAGGATGTCTTCCACCAACTGCCATTGATATTAATGTTGTAGAATCTTTAATTCTATAAAATCCAGATAATCCATTAATCTCTAATTCATCAAATTCTGTTGCTGTTCCAAGTATGCTTGTATTTTTATACATTATAACCTGTTTCATTATATTATATAAATCATTATCGAATTGAATCCAAACGTATCTATTATCATATCTACTCGTTTCTACATTTGTAGTATAATATATAGTAATATATAAATTATTTAATTTTTGTAATTCTTCAATTGTAGTTACTTGATTTTCATATGGAGGATGCATTAGATAGGTAAAAAAGAAACTGGTATAAGTGTTTATAACAATAAACGAGAAAGAAAAAGATCCATATGAACAAAATAAATCCAACTATTTGTTGTTTTGGTATAGTAATGTTTTGCATAAAAAATGTTCCAAATACTTCCAAGAAAAATAATAATATAAATCGTTATCTTCAGATGTAATAATTCGTAAACACCCATAAATCACAAAGAATATGTTGAATGTTGCAAATATTAAAATCCATAACTCTTTATCAAATACATAAATAAATCCAAACCAATTAGAAACATGTTTAGCTAAAAATACTGAGAATACCCTGTCACTTAAGTAGTAAGGATAAGTACATCTTAAAGCATTGTAAAAAGGTCTAGCTTCTATGAAAATCACAATTAATTGTAAAGAATTATTGTAAACTATTGTAGCATTTAACAATTTGGCTGTTTCATTTAATATTTCAAAATCGAGTCCTTTAGTTCCATTCGTAAAAGGTTTCATATTATGCATCACTTTGCATCTAATTTTAGTTCCATTAAAATTTTCAATATTTCCATAGGATGTTTTAACCAGTGCAAAATCAATATTATTACAGTTTGTTAAAAATGTTTTACTTTTATTTGAGTGATATTTATAAATATTATAGCTTTTATCCAATTACAAAAGTTTGCTATTATAATAATTTTCATAGTAAACTTTTAATGCATTTATAGATTGTTTGCCTGTATACACTATCAAAAAAGTTGATTCATATTTAATTATAATGTTTTCCATTCGATTTATAACAACCAAATCAAATTGTAGATTATTGGATACACGCTTTGCAATAAAATTATGTTTATAACTATTTAGTTTATAATTTTCATACAAATTGTGCTTGTAATTAATACAATTTTCTGATTCCTTATCCAAATTGTGATAAAAATTAATATTATAATCCAAATATAATTGAACAATTTTTAAAGCACATTCACCCAACTTCTTTTCTAAACCATGCTTAAAAATTAAACATTAAAAAAATTTAAATATGCTTTATTAACTTACTTCATTAATTGTATTGTTTTCCAGTAGACCACACCAAGATAATTGTATTTGTAGCAAGATAAATATTAACTTCATTTCAATTCAAAATACTGACAATAAATGTACACAAAATTTATTATAATACTTAAAAAACAATTAATTTAAAACAAATTGTTTGTCTCTTGAAATGTTTGTATAGTAACTAGAACAATATTAAATTATATTAATGACAGAAATACAATGGAAAAGTGATCAGTCAAATATTTATTAAATTTTTAATAAAAAATTATTTTATTATAATTACAAAATTAATTATTAATCATTTTTAAACAATTAAAAGTTGCCTTAAGTTGAAACTAAGTTCTATATAAACACATTTTCAACACAAGTTTATTAAAATGTTGGTTTTATTTGTGTGCAGTTTTTTGTTTTTGGTTGCAAATATTCAAGATTTTTTAATATAATGATGGTTGCATGAGTAGTATGCATTTTTTTGATAATTTAAATTTTGTTACTGATATTTTAATAAATTTTGGATGAAATTTTAGTTTCAAAATCTTTGCCACTTTTGTTGAAAAAGATGTTCGACACGAGGTAACTCCATTCCCTGCAGTCCGATAATTAATTTAATATTTTTTCCCGCAATTTAGAGAGTAACTAGTGCATTCGAGTGCTTTAACTTTGTTCCCTGCAGCCCGATAATTTTTTTAATATATTTTGCTGTAATCTAAAGAGTAACTAGAATCTCTCCTGCTATTTTAATATTTTTTTAATTTTAACAATTATTTTGACTATTCGCTAAAAAGTTTGAAATTGTTAGGTTTGTATCAGGATCACATAAGCACAAGGAAGTGTTTAGACATGTTGTAACCAATACGTTGTATTCGAGTGCACTCGAATGCGATCTATTCAAACGCACTTGATACTTTCTAGATTACAAAAAAAATATTAAAAAAATTATCGGACTGAGGGGAACGGAATTACATCAGTCCAAACAGCTTCTTGTGTTTCTGTGATCTTGATACAAACCTGACAATTTCAAAACTTTGAAACAAAACAGTCAAAAAGAATGTTGACAATAATATTTATTAAATTAGCAGTAAAGGCTATAATTAGTGTATGGATCATACGAAAATGATTTAATGAATTAATTGGACTGCAGGAAACATAAAACAGAATTACAGCATGTTAAAATGTTTTTGAATTGTACTTGATATGACACAAATATCATCAAATGATTTCAAAATGCTTCTTAAATTGTCGAAATAGTTTTAAATTGTTAAAAACACAAATGTCATCAACTACTCTCAAACTGTCAAAAAAAGCCTCCCAAATTGTTAAAATAATACTGGATTGTTTAAGATATGACACAAATGTCATTAATTACTTTTAAACTGTCATAAAATTCTTCTCAAATTGTCAAATTAGTTTTGAATTATCCTTAATATGTCATCAAAGATTCTTGAATAAAATTAAGAAATTTACTTAAAGATATTAATTTAATAAAACAAATAACGTGATAATTTCTGGTACACTTTCTTGTTGGCATAGTGATTAATAAAATAAGGTCCACCACCACCACTATCTTGTTCCATATATTAATTTTATTTAAACAAATGGAATTTCATGTTTTGAAGATGTTTATAATTAAAAATATTCTCTTCAGATAGTGCATTCTAAACTTCAACCTCCAACAATTTCCCTCCATCGCTGCTTTGTTTCAAAGCTCTTTCAACAATCAAGTATTGATATTTAATATTCATATAAGACTATTGAATCTGGATTTTTTAAAGAATAACATGTCTTCGTCATCATACGAAGATTGTTAACATTTATTGCATCAATTAAAACAAATTTAATCGGTACTTTAAAGTTTTCCTCTATTAATATGTTTGAATTAGGGGCCCCACACTTTTTTACACAAATTTCATCGGTAGGAAGTAGATACATTGCCAACAATCCGGATATTTCATAAAATAAATGTTCCGTTAAAAAACATACAAAGAAATTTTGCATTTTTTACCAATAGATAATCAAAAATGTGCTTTAAATCTTTTTCACTTTTAACACATAAATCTTAAGCAGTTTTTAATATGTTTGGAAGTAATGGAATCTCAGGTGATGGACCACATTTGGAAAAATTCAAAATTAGTTTTGGAAAATTGGCCAAACAATAAAGATTTGATTATGTATTGGTGGATTCCGCCTCTTCAATTTTATTTTCATCATCATCATCTTCACCATTCCATTACATGCAAATGTCTTGATTTAAATTCATAGATCAACGAGATTCATTTTCCTAATCTAATACAAAAATCACAGAATTTTATAATTGAATATTTAGGCGCAAAAGTTGTTTTTAGTGTTGTGATGCGGTCTGAATTGAAGTTAGCCATAGACGACCGTACTTTTAGTCACACCACTTAAATTCCAAGTTTATGTTATAAAATAAACACAAAAAAATATTAATTCTTACAATTTATTAACACCAAATTGATTACAAATGTCAATTTACTTAAGTTTAATAATCAAATGCATTGATTTGTGCATTTGTAAGACAAAATTAGACTAAATCTAGTTAAGTGGTGTGATTGTGTCTTTCCCAAAGTACGTACAAATTCACGTACTTTGACTTACACAGCACAAATAATTTAATCAAAATAATCAATATATATATATATATATAGCTTTCCAGTGCTGTAAAGAAGTAATTTGAACTGGTGTCCAAGAGTTTGTTACCAAAAAATTGGAAGTTTCTCCTCCTTGAAATCGTTAGAATTCTCTATATTCAAGAAAGAAATGGTGATATGCAATACATTGATGAGCAATACTTGGGTGGGTGGGTCACTCTAGTTTATTACTAGCGAAGAGTTTGTACTGGAGTCACCTTTTTAAGATTTATTATCAAATAATTAGATTTTGCAAGCTTTGGAAATGTGTTAGTCATAGGAAGAAGAGATGGTGATATCCAGTTTCTTAATGACTAATACTTGGATGAGTCACTGCATTTCATGAATAGTTTTTGAATTGAAGTGATATAAGCTATTTTGATAATGGCATACGTGATTAATTGATCAGTATTTAACAGTTGAGAATTGAGTAGAATAGGAATAGGAAAAAATAATTGATTATAATTGATACATTGCATTCGAGTGCTGTAACTTTGTTCCCTACAGTCCGATAATTTTTTCAATATTTTTCCCGTAATCTAGAGAGCAACTAGAGTCTCTTCTGCTATTTTAATAAATTTTAGTAGGTCTTATTTTAATTTCAACAATCTTTGCCACTTTTGTTGAAAAGATTTGAAACTGATAGGTTTGTATCAGGATCACAGAAACGAGAGGAGATGTTGGGACATGCTGCAACACTTTTCCCTGCTATTTGAGTGCACTCGAATGCAACTTGCCAAAAAAACACAACCACAAAGACTCTGTTGAAAACTTGAAATGAAACACAATAACCGGTGGTAAAATTATCAAGTTATAAAGAAGACTAGGCTATTTTATATATATTTTAAATTGTATAATTAAATTTTATATATTCTATAGACTGATAACTGGATACTGTGACTTGAAGAAACAATGGGAATCTAAAAAAATCTCCTATGCGGGGCAAATGTTTGGAGATAGAAGACTCTACTACATTTGCTGAGCGAGTGCAAGGCTTACAATAAAAAACGCAAGGTATTTTATAAAAAAAAATAACACAAGTTAACTAAAGAAAAGTTCAAGAGTATCCCCTGGCAAAAGTTTATGGACTTCATCAAAGATACAAAACTACCACACGAGTAACAACCAGAAGTCTCCACAATAAGATCAGCAAGATCACAGTACAAGAAGCAAAAATATTAAAGTGTTTCAGACCAAAATCAAAATTTTTCTTTGTTAATTACAAAATAATTAATTTGAAGTAGTAGCAATTGTTATAAAAAGTTGATACCACTATTTTCTAACTAAAGCAAGTAGATTTAGAACAAGTCATTAAAAGTACTACTAACACAAGAAGAACAACAAAGAAGAATAAAAATGCAATTAAATTGGCAGAACAAAGCCTCGCCTGTTCCACTAACTAAGTTAATCAACAAAACCCTTACTTAGTTTGTGGCTTAAAAGTAAATTTTTCTAATATTTGTGGACTAAAAAAGAATTTAAATTAGGTTCATCAGCATCTTGAACATAGAAAACCCCATATCTTTTTTTGGACTGAAACCAAAGTAAATAATAAAGTTCCAGATTGTTTTAATCTAATAGATTCCGATTATCATCTTACAAACATTAATTTACTGACATCCACAAATATCAAGCATATTCCAGACTACTCTTCCTATTACTAGTAAACCTAAAACGCACCTCATCTATCATTATTGATGAACATAGTAAAAATAAAAAAAAAATTTAATCATTTTGATTTTGATACTCATTGTTTATTTTCAAAGGATCCACATATTGCAGCAGAAAATCTCACAAAAATGTCATCGAAAAATTTGTTCTATTCTCTGTTATTAAACCAAAACAAAAGTACTTGTTTTCAATTCAGGCAAAACTGGTAGTTAATAAGAAACAAAAAGCATTTAAGAAACAAGTCAGTAATCATTCTGAACAGACTAAACAGGATTATAAGAAAGCTCGTAAACATTGTGACAATCTAATACAATCTGAAAAAGACAGAAAATGAACTAATATTTACATTTATTTTACTGTTAGACTGTTTTATATTTTATGTTTTTATTCCTATTTTTAAGTTTTTATTTATCTATCTAATTTATATATGTATATAAGTAAAGTAGAAAGTGAGTACATGTATAGACGTAATGTTTAAACTTATTACTCAATTTTAAATTTCTATTTATTTATTCATTTTAAATTAATGCAGTAATTTATGCCAAAATAATATTTGATTTTAATTCATTGTGGTTATATTTTTTTATGATCAAAACAATCTAGTTACTAAACCAAAAGAAAAAGCAGATATTTTTGCAAACCAATTTGCATCTTACTCTACTATTATAAATCCTCCTATTGCTGTACCTACAATGCCAACTAGTAGTAAAATAATTTTAAAAAATTGTCAAAATAAAAACCAAAAAAGCATCAGGTATAGATGAAATTCCACCTATTACTCTTAACCATTTGCAAATAAATTAGCTGCCATTTTGACTAAAATATTTGTGTTATCATACAAAAAAAAAAACATTCCCAAATTGTTGGAAAATTGCAAATGTTTAACCTATACCTAAAAAGAGAGACAAGTCTGATTCTTCAAATTATTGTCCAATCTGTCAATTTTTTTTTTGAAAAACATTAATTTTCACATTCTCAAGTTCTTAGAACAAAATAACTTAATCTCAGATACTCAATATGATCATAAATCTATAAATCTTATCAATAGTTTTCTTGACAATAGGAAAACCCCTTGAAACACTGACTTTTTGAATGATATAAAATTCTATTTACAATTTGGAAAATATTTTTATACATTTTTTTAAAAATGTTGAGTTTGATTTAGAATTCATCAGCTGAAAACACAATTTTCAAAATACATAATTTAAATTTTGAAAAACAAATATTGCAAAGAGATTTAAAAACAAAACTTCCATTCACAAACATTAAAAAAATTCAAAATATATTAACTTTAAAAGGTATTATCCAAAGATCTAAAAAACAATTAAATAATATAAGATTCTATTTACAATTTTGAAAAAAATTTTAAACATTTTTTGAAAAATGTTAAAAGCATTTGATCTTGTATTATGTCAACAGAAAACACAATTTTTAAAAAACATGATTCAAATTTTGACAGAAAATTGACACGAGATCTATAAAACTTGGTTCAAATTTTGACAAAATATTGTCAAAAAGATCTAGAAAACAATTTAATAATAAAAGATTTAATTTACAATTTTTAAAATAGTTTTAAGTTATTATTTTCAAAATAAATGGTTTAAATTTTCACATATATTGTCAATACTTAATATTATTTATTAAAAAAAATATATTTCAAATTCTTATATAATCTCAACAATAGATTTGAAAAATAATTAAACAATTTTTTTAATTTTTGTTTTGAATTAAGTCAATTTTCAACTTACAATTTGCACAAAATTTACCCAAAATTGATTCATTTGTAATTAAGTAAAATTTTCCCATAAAATATTGTCATGAAATGTGAAAAATTATTGAATAGACAAATTCTGTATATAATTGAAAACAATAAACACAATAATATTTAAAAAAATGTCTAAATGCATAAATTTATTTTCCTATAAATATTGCAATTTAATATTTGTTAATCAAGGTCAATAGGTTTAAACACATAAATAAAACACAATTAATTAATCAAATTTATTTGGTCCTAATAAAATGCTTTAAATCAATTTAATTACCTTAATATAATCCATAGATGCTTAACCCAATCCATAAATCCTTCACACTGAACGTCTCAAGCACAAAAACACTATCAATTTACTGCACACCACATCACGCACGGGCGACCGAAAACACTGTACTGATCCCGTGATGCGCGCTCACCATTTATATAGCCTCGGCTTCCCCCACTCATTGACCGTTGCTATTTTAAATAATTACAATTTCTACAAATTGCATTTTCGTTAAGAAAATGGCATTTTAGAGACATCCCAATTAAGGGATCCATACAGAAAAATCCCAGCTTTCGTATGGTCTAAACCAGAATTGGCTACGATGCCGCATTCATCCCCTAAGCAACCCTTAAACTTTAAAGACAATAAAAACATTTTTTTTTAATTATGAAATTGATAGAGAGCAATAGTATAATTATCCTTAACAAGATCTCAATTGAATAATTGCAATCATTAAATACAATTATTATTGCTACCTTATCAAATCATCAAATGATCTGAAAATATATCAAATCAACATTATTTAATCCCCTGATTACGATTCTGCAAGTTGCAAAGCTTTAAATTATGTAATTTGGCCAATTCGGCTACATCAACATTATTTAACCTCAATAATTAATTAAGAAAATATTCAATAAAAACGTTTAAATTCAGAAAAACCAATATGATATTCTTGTTGGCGTACTCAAACATGTTATGTTAGCATACATTTCAGCCCCCAAAACGATTACATAATGATTCGGTTTTGTTAATGTACACGTTTCACATTGAGCACTTCTGGGGCTCCTAGAAAGTTCAATTTTCTTTTGTGTACATTTTAAAATACCCCAATCAAATTGGCATAAGCAGGAAAGAGTTTAAATATTGCATAATATAATACAAATTACACAACCTCAATATACACATTTCTGAAAATCCATTTCAAGACCTTTAAATCATTAGCTATTAATACCAAGTTGATTGGGGTAATTTAAAACATATACAAAACAAAATTCGGCTCTCTAGGAGCTCCAGAAACCCCCAATTCGAAACATGTAGATTAACGTAATCAAATCATAGAGTAATCATTTTGAGGCTGAAAATGTATGCTAACATAATATATTCAAGCCCCCCAACACGAATATCATACTGGTTCACATTGGCTAACCTCAATAATTGTTTAAGAAAATATTTAATAAAAACGCAAGAGTACTGGATTTGTCATTCGAGTCAAGAATTCTTTCATTCGAAACCAGGACTTTGAGTAGACACATTTAGTTTTTGAGGCATAGTGTTCTTGAGTACCCGAATTCCCGTATCCTGTGTCCAAAATACCTTATTCCTACCTATTCTAAGCATAGAGAAGCTAAATCTTGCTTTTGAGGGCTGGTGACCTTAAGTACTAATTCCCCCGGAACCATAATATTTTGTCTTTTATAAAACTTACTACCTAACCTAATTATTAAGCAAAATTACTAATCCCGATAATATTATATTATAATGGCTAGTTCTGGATTTAATTATTCCGCACATAAAACAGCCTCTCTTTCGGATGTGGGGGCAGAGACTGTAGATTTAAACAAGTCATCAAAAAAACGAATAACGCAAAAGTTTCATTAGATGGTTGGACTGGATTGTGGAACAAGTGGCATTAATCCACAGAGTAAACCGCCCACAATGCCAATCATGGTTTATGATACGATTAAAATAGCGAAACAAGGCCCTGGCAAGGCTACTAACCAATAATTTAATCAACAGTAGAAAAACTAAATTTTGTTCTCACTCACCCACCAACTCAAGCGTTAGTTATCAAAAGATTTATTATTAAACAATTCTCTCGTATCTAAATCCAAGCACACAAGAGGTTAAACAAACAATAGATCCTTTAATGACTAACACTTGAGCGGATGGTTGGGAAACACTAGAAGAAGTAACTCGCCCACACATTAAACTTAGTTCCCACCCACCCATCCCAACGTTAGTTATCATGAAATTTATTATTAAACAATTCTCTCCTATCTACATCGAAGCATACACGAGGTGGGACAGACAAACAATAGATCCTTTAATAACTAACACTTGGGTGGGTGGAGGTCACTGTAGAAGATGTAACTCTCCCACAAATTAAACTTTGTTCCCACCCACCCCATCGTTAGTTATAAAGACATTTATTCTTTTATTCAGCTTTTGCATATAAAGAGTTTTCCAATAAGAAGTTTCATTTTGAATAGCAGGCTATTTGGGCAGCTGCCAATTTTGAAGCTATTATCTTTTGACATATAACAAGTAAAACCTACGCCATTATTAAAAATAGAACGATACACGCTTCAACAACGCATTGAAATTATTAAAATTCACTACAAAAATGGTGAAAATTTGTTAGTCACAGTTCGCAAAACTAAAGCACTTTTTGGTCGTCATAAAGCACTTTCTCGGCCGGCAATAGTAAACCTGATGGAAAAATTTAAGCTGTTGGGACAAGTTTGTGATGTAAAGAATCAAAACCGTGACACACATGAGAATATTGCTGATGTAGCCCGTAGTGTTGAAGAAAACCCAGGTTTGTCAATTCCTCGACGATCTTTGAAATTAGACATTCCACAAACAACATTACGCCGTATTTTGCATAAAGACTTAAGGGTTTTAAAATTCAGTTAACACAAGAACTCAAGCCGGTCGATCACCATAAACGCCGTATCTTCGCTGATGTAGTCCTTCAAATGCATCAAAATGATCCGGAATTTTATCAAAAAATCATCTTCAGTGATGAGGCCCATTTTCACCTCGGAGGCTACGTTAATAAACAGAATTGTCGCATTTGTTGCTCAGAAAATCCAAGAATGATTGTTGAAAAGTCTTTGCATCCTCAACGTGTCACTGTTTGGTGCGGTTTTTGGGCTGGCGATGTAATTTAACCCTACTTTTTCGGAAATGAAGTTGGTGCAACTGTTACGGTGAATGGTTGGCGCTACCGAGTTAAGATTAATGATTTTTTATAGCCGGAATTGGAAGATATTGATGTGGACGACGTTTATTTTCAGCAAGACGGCGCTACGTGCCACACAAGCAACGAAACAATCGCAATTTTGCAAGAAAAGTTTCCTGATCGTTTTATTTCTCGAAGAGGGATCACAATTGGCCACCGAGATCTTGTGATTTAACAGTTTTGGACTTTTTTCTTTGGGACCACGTGAAAGATAAGGTCTATGCCAATGCTCCACAATCGATTCAAGACCTTAAAGATGGAATTCGTGAAGTTATCGAGGACATATAGCCGCAAATGTGTAAATTAGTCATGGAAAATTTCATAAAGAATGTAGTACTGCAACCGTAACCGTGGCGGCCATTTGACTGATATCGTTTTCAAATTTTAACCGCATACCTTCCTCTTTACAATGAAATAAACATTTATTGATTTCTCTTAAAAAATACCCTTTGTTTTTAAATATCAAAATAAAACCTCTTATTGGAAAACCCTATATATAAAACTTTATTTACTTCTCTTCTAAATTCATATTCAAAAACGAGCTATCCGGATCATTGCTGACCCAAACTTGACTAATGACTTAAATAATTTACAATGTTACGTTTAATATAGAAATAAAATTATTTGTTTCAATATCACATTGTCTCTACAAGTCAATGTTAACTCAGTCTAAATTGTTACTTATCACCCGTTATGTAAATTATTCATACTAAAAAATGATTTGAACAAAAGTTTTTGATCAACTTAGTATAAAAATAAAATATTTTATTGTTCTTTTTCTATATTAACTATGCAATGACATTACAATTTTGTCGTACAAATCGGTTAATTAGTTTCTCATTTAAATCAAAATATGTCCCGAGTTTGTCGGTGTGGCTTTTTCAATTAAGCGAGCAGTTGAGAGTAATCGGGCTCAGATAAGAACGTGATATTGCCCAACAAATTTGCAGAAGAATTATTACAATAACTGGATGTTGGCGTAGATGGATTGAGATCAACGGTAGAGATTACAACCTGGACGGCCTAAAACCACTAACGTCAAGATTGGGCTCTTCAGCTTGTCGCTCCCCAAAAACGATTTTTAACTACAAAAGCAATTGTTGATGTCTGGAAAGGCATAACTAACTAAGAAATATCCGTTCATCAATTGTTTGGTTTCAAGTAGTACCCTTTCCTTTGTTTGCCCTTAACTCTTTACCATAAGAGGTGCCGTCTAGAATGGTGTAATGAAAGACGACAATGGTTTGATAAATAGAAGTATCTTTAGCAACAAGTCGAGATTTTGTTTGTATATCCACGGTGGACGTCGCCGAGAAGAACAATAAAATTTATAGTTTGCTGTGAAATTACAAAGTAGTCGCCATAAATTCATGGCCTACTACATTTCTAAAAACTTCAGAACAAATAAAGTGTGATGCTTTATTAACGTACATGTGCAATTTCAACCCTCTACTTTAATTAGTCTTGCAGTGATATCCTGACAGACGTCGTTAGGTTTCAACTATGCCAGATTTGCAAAAAACTGAGTCATTAAATTCTTCACACCAAAAAGTCAAATCCCTGATTAAATTAAACAAAGATTGAATCGGATATACGGTAAAGATTTACCTTCTTATTCTACCGTGAAAGAATGGGCCAAAAAGTTTGAGTTTTTAGAAGATGACTTACGTTCTAGTCGACCAGTTGAAATGATCACAAAAGAGTCGATCGCCTTTATTGAAGAACTGGTCCTAACTGATCCCCGACTAAAAGTGAGCAAATTATTAACATTGATTTGCCAAATACTCCATGACCATTTGAGTATAAATAAACTGAGTGCAAAATGGGTCCCAAAATTGTTCAAAAACAGCATCGAATTGACGATGCTCAATTTTTTTAAGCTCTGTTAGAAGGGACAAGAAAAAGTTCTGCAATCTATTGTTACTGGGGATGAAACTATGATCTTATATCATGGTCCTTTGTCCAAAATACAATCCACATTCTTGGTAGTGGTTTACCGCCATTAAACCACTACCAAGAAAACCCAGAGTACCCCGTCAACCAAAAAGATCATGAACACAAGCGCATCTTGATGATTGAATTTAAAGAAAGAAATACCACTGTAAATGGCGCTTATTATGCTACCTTATTATGTAAATTGAGGGAAAATATTCGGGCAAACAAACGAGAAAAAATAACAAAAGAAATCAGGTTGTTGTACAATAACGCACCTGTGCACACCGCTGAGGTTTCTCAACTTATCATAAGAAAATGTGGCTTTCAAAAAATCAATTTAGACTTGGTTCCTGGCGACTACTTCCAGTTTTCAAAACTAAAAAAAACCTTCGGGGTGGACGATTTTGACAACAAATCTTCAGAATATTTTTATGAGTAGATTGAGTTACTAATTATGCGATGTAATGTGTGTTAAGGGGGATTATATTGAAAAATAATAAAATATCTTTCTCATAAGTGCACGATTTGTTAGGTCGAGAATTTGACAAGACAAGTTACCCACGTAAATCTACATTATATTTTGCAACTTTTGAACTAGTTCCGGATCTCTAGAGTAATTTTGAAGATTTGTAGATCACTTTCAGACACTTTTTAGCATTTAACTCAAAAACTTTGTGCTGGGCTAATATAAACCAAGTTAACTACATAAATCTACATCAATTTTGCATCTTTTGAGATTAGTTTCTGCTCTCTTGAATAATATTTTTAGATTTAACATAAGAAAGAACACAACATTTACATTAAAAGTGCCACTTTCCAGCATTTTACTCAAAAACTTTGCCTAGGCTTAGATAAATTAAGTTAACTACATAAAATTACATTAAATTGTGCATGTTTTGAGACTAGTTTCAGCTCTTTAGAGTAATATTTAATGCTTAAACAAGAGAAAGAACAAAGATCAAAATATTATCAATCCTTCAAAGAAATCCAGTGCATCTCCACTGGTAAACATTTTTAGCATATGCCTAAATAATGTAAGGAAATTATGGATGAAGAAAAAGGTGTGCTAGAATAAAATACAATAAGCATAATGGTTTAAAAAAATCTTCGAACATTAGAATAGAAACAGATTAATTCATTAGCAAGACATGCTAATAAATATAAAGCAAATTTATAAAGTAATATTGGTGCCTACTCCACAAACAGAAATGAAGTATGCTGCATATACAGCTGCTCAACAACGCAGCCAATCGCAAATTCTGAAACAAAAAAACACTAAATTAAGAAATTCTTGAGAAACAGGAATTGTTGTTATTTAATATCATTTATCAACAAAATAAAGGATTTATTTCTTCAATGTTATCGTTTTTGCCAATATATTTATATCAGGAATATATCCATCAATCAAAAATGTGCTAAAGATTGAACACATTTTCATATGTAAATGCAGGCTTAGGATACTATTTACAAATTACTTGCTTTTCTATGCAATCTGCAATTAATAAAGCTTACATAATTCTTGTGTTTTATTATTTCTGTATGTTCAACATCATTTCTAGGATCATTTTTAGCAAACTGTTCAAAAACTATAAAGAATAATGTAAATAATCATATAAATAAAAAAAAGAAGAAGCAATTAATCTATATTTTATTCTTATTAATGTTCCCTATAAAATTTAAGATTAAAAAGTTATATGGAAAAATACATCACATATAAGCAACCAAATTTAATTTAATGATTGTACAAACACAACTTTTCATATATTTATTAAGATTAGGTTAGGTTGTAATTATTTATTAATAAAAACAATTGATTCGTTTATAAGATTATAACCAAATTCAACAAAAGTTTGTAGTTTGCATTTCTATAAGATGACCTAACCTTATTTTCATAAATAAACTTATATTACATGGAAATAATCACTATGCGAACTAAATCGTAACTTAAAATTAAATTTTGTTTATTACTTTATACAATATAATGTGTGATACATGTATTCAAAGCAGTTTTGGCTCAAATTCACTGTGTACTAATCAGATTTTCAAATAATTCAGTAAATTTTGAGTTATTTACAATTTTTTCATTATAAGCAACAACAAACTTACAAGTTGCTCTGTAAAATAGGTATTATATTAAGAAAATCTGATTACACTACTTAATACTACTGTTAATAATATGTTAATTCTGTGTATGGCACACAATTTCATTCATTGGTTTCTATGTATTAAGCATGCAATGAATTAAACTATTGCGAACACCCAATTCTCATATTGGTTTAATCAAACACAATTAGACGGTGTGATAACATACAAAACATTCTATTTGATTCCCAGATTACGATTATAGAGTTTAATCAGGCCAAAATTGCGTTATTGAAATATAATTTCAATTAAAACTCAGATTTTGAGGTTATAATTACAAAAATTACAATTTTATGAAAATCGCTTGCCCAAGCCATTTAATGCAGCCTAACATGATCTTGGTCATCCAAAACAACCATATAATGCATTACATTGTCCCAAACTTGCTTAAATTGGTCAAAATTTGAGTTTGAAAATTGTCGATTTTCTCCCATAAGAAATACATGGAGAATTTTTGTTGAAATTATCAAATTAGACTTAAATATTACGCAATTTTGATGATGGCAAACTCATTTTTAAATGTTATATTACTCTTGTAGCAATTTGCAGCCCTTAATTTGAATCTATAATGCCGTTGTGAAGATAAGTACCCCTAACCAAATTTTGAGTTATAAAAGTTAACAAAATTCAAAAATATTTACTTAATTTTGAAGCTAATGAATCAGGCTTTCCAACGATGTATAATAACCTTTAGTTTAAACATTTATAAAGGTTATAAAAAAAAATCAATTTGAGTTTAATTTAAAAAAAAAAAATTTGGAAAATAAATTAATAACTCGAATTGGGTGCAAACTATAATAAAATAATTGCAATAATTTTTGAAATCCTTGCGTTTGATTTAATAAGTGTGCAAATTTTGATTAAAAAAAACTGAAAAATAACCTCATGAGGGTTAATTTAAGCCAAATCACTAAAATCAAAATAGAGAAGCAAATTTTCAATTTACACAATTCTTTCAAAAACCATTAGAAAGTACACATTAAGGGCTTTAAAATGATGGGTCTATTGCTTAAAATAGTTAAAAATTAAGGGTTGATTTTTTTATTTTAATAAAATTGGTTTTCGAAAAACTTTCGAGGTTTTGTCAAATTTAAAGCTAAAAATTTAATTTTTTCAGAAAAGTTGTATTTTTGTACTTGTAATGTAGAAGTGCTTTTGGTTTTTTTCTTAAATAAATATTGTGAAAGTTATTAAGGGATCAAAATTTGAAAAAAAAATTGTTTTGCTATTATATTTAATTGTGGGACTTGGAATGATTTTTGAAGAATTTTTATAGTTGGGGGTTGTAGTTGGGTCCTTCCTAGATGCACTGTGCAAATTTCACCATCCCCCTTTCAAAAATAAAGCAGGGATGATTTTTTTAAATGTTCACCAACAAACTTGAAATAACTTTGTAAAAAAAATAATTTTGCAAATCGGATTTTTTTGGGATAAATTTGATAATATTAGGGGTAGATTCTGAAAATTTTGTTAATTTCAAAAAATTGTAAATAGTATTTAGAATTTTTTAAACTTTAATTTAGCAAATTTTGAGTTTGAGTAATTTTTACATATGGATTCCATAAATATCGGATTTTGAAAATAAGAAATTCGAAAAATTCAGCTTTTTTTGCTATTATAAAATGAATATAATTGCTTAAATCGCTTTCTAAATAAGAAAAATTAATTTTTGAAAATAATTTATTTCCTAAATTCAGGAGCATGCGCAGATCGTACGAAAAGGTCGGCCATGTTGCAAAAATCATATGATAATTCAGTAATTCACGGTGCCATCGACTACGCGCATGTCGGTCTTACGCTCCGTGATTTTAGTGCCTGATTGAGGCCCGGGAGTGTTCAAAGCAAAGTTAATAGTTAATCCGTGCCGTGGCCGCGAGTTTGTTTGCCGGAAAATTAAAATTAAGTGAAATATTAGTGTTTAAAAAGTCTTTAAAATCGGGATCATTGTGGCATCATAATGAAGTTGGCGTCGGTTCGGATAGGATGAGATTTCAGGTTGGCCAAGTGACATTTAGTTTCTCGAGGTTGGTACTGTTGAGTGTCAATGACTTGAATTGAAATTTTAATTCATTAAACATATTATTATAATATCAAAAATTAATTCGTAATAAAAATGATATTATTAAAAAATAATTTTCTTTAAATATTCTTTAGCTTTTCATAATGTGTGTTGTGTAATAGATCATCTGATACTTCAGTAATCTGATGTAAGCCATGTGTGTCTTGTAACATGCTATGTGGACCAAACTTCTGTTGTAGAAGATGTAATCTATTATCTTAAAAATATGCAATGACTAGCTTTCTAAATTAATTTTACTAAACCACCTAAACTTTCATCTTACTTTAAAAAATTATTTAAAAATTTGTGAAATGGAATCGAAATGGTGGCAGAGATTCGGCCAGAACTTCCCAGCAGCTTTAGCAAATCACAAGAATACAGGTAGGCCAACATAGTTCAAGACGCCAAGACAGAAAGAGTAAGTGTTTAAATTAATTACGTGATAAGTCAGTTTAGGGTTTGATCAACAGGAATATTGTAGATTTGAACCGGTTATAATATTCATTTAAAAACTTTACATAAAAATATTGATTAAAGTGCTTAACTATTATATCAATTCATTAGTGCTTTAGTTATAATTTTAAATATTTAAATTTTTTAGAACCAGATTAGTTTTTTGCTGATAATTTTTGTTGATAAATTTATGTTCTTATCGGGCCACTTTCTGAACACAGTATTTTGCTTCCAAGACGGATGGATCTCTGGGCTAAGTTTTTGCTAGGAGTGAAGCCGTTGTTAATTGGTTAAGCGTCTATATGCTTGACAGTCTGTGGTTGGCAGGTTTGATTGGACGTGACGTAATTGTACACTTGGCCATCAAACCACCTTGCCGATATCTTGATATCATAAGCGATAATGAACATTAAATTTAATAATAATTAATATTGGTAAAAAATTAAAACTTGACTACCTCCCTGTTGCGAAATTTGACTGCATCAGTTGGGCCAAGTTATCAAACGTAATATTTTAATAAATTGAGTGACTTATGATGTATCAAGTCACTTGATTAATTCAAATTTGTGTGCACAGTTACAATATGTTTATGTTTAGTTATATATTAATTGTTAAAGCGTCGCGATTAGGAATTTGATTTTCAGCCAACATTGTTTCAAATCGTTAGGTGTCTTGTTAGGTAGGGTTTTCAGATAAGGATTTGGAGGAAGCAGAATTTAAATATAAAATAAGTAATTTAATGCATTCAATAATAATAAAATGTTTCAGATTTCAAAAAAACTAATTCAAGAAATGACTAACCTTTTTAATTCCAGCGACTATTGTAAGTAAATTTAAAATATTATCAACAGATTTGTTTTAGAGAACCAGAAAATTGCAAATGAATAAAAATATTTATTTAATTTTTGCAAACTATTTATGGTAACCATAGAAACAATGATTGAATTTATTTTAATCAACATCAGCCTACTCACTACTAATTTTATAAGGTGACAAAATGCTTTAATTTAATTGAATCTTTGGCAATTTTAGCCTCATCTTAATCAATCCAATCAATCAATTTATCTTGACAATATTTCTTCAATAATTTTTTTTAGGATCTCGAAGAAACCAGAACATCTACATAAGGAAGATGAGTTAGCAGATAAGAATGAAGAAGGGGATGATGGTGCATCATCCAAGGGGGCACATCCCCCGGTTAGTATACTTACTTACGTATCTTGTGTGAACTGATTAAGCAGTTTCACTTTTATTATTTCATGTCTCCCATTCGATCGAGTCCTCATCATCAATTGGATCGCAGCAAACATTTGGATCGAATCACATCATATTTTAAGTAGGTTCCAATTCATAACTCCTAGATTCCATAGCTCCATTCCACCTAAAATATTATATTTCAGCTTACGTAAATCAATACAACTTTCATCAAACAATTTCAATTTATTGACCTAATACATACATTACAATCAGACTAAAGCTATAAAATATACATTATCTCATCACATCACTACACATATCAGTATTTTATTACATTTCTAAAATGAAAACACACATTACTTTCATAACCTTATTAATGAAGAAAAAGTAATAACTATTTACTTACACTATTACTGCTTTCAGTGGCATTGATTATTATCTAAATACAATTGATTATGATGATTATTATGTAGTTTGCAAATGATCAGTGATTTGCAATTGTTTTATTTATCACATCACTTGACGGATTTAGCAAGAATTATGTTATGTATGTGTAAGTAAAGTTGCTGCTTGCTATGATGAAGGACAACAATAATGACACCATCTATTGTCCTTTATACATAATTGAGTCTGTAAACTCCATATACAGTTTTCTTCTATAAATTAATTTTTTATGTTAATTAAATATAATATGCAACACAATATAATTAGATAATTGAAAATAAATTTTTCGAGTTCGATGCGAAACGACTCAACAAGTCGCGAGCTGCTGAGTATTATTAAATCTTTATTTGAGTTTTAAACTATATGACTATTTACTCACATGTGCAATATAAATAGTATAACAATAAACTTGCGTGAAATCAAAAAAATTTAGTTCTTTTTTTTTTTTTTAATTTCTAAAACGTACATAAGCTCACGTCGCCACACTAAAACTCGCAAACGTGGACCAATGTTGGTAATTTTTTGGTTACTGGGGTAATTTGGACTCCTGATTACGATTCCGGTATCGTCATACATACACACACCACCACCTCCACCACCAAAGAGAGAGGTCCCTATACCTGGGTACCAGCTACATGGCGTCACGCCTCACCAGGTGACCCTCTCTCCAGGACATGCGTACTATACCATGCACCAGGTGGCCCCGACCCTTGGGGGACCACACTCACCAGGCGGGTACCAATGCACGATACCCTCCGAACCGGCGGCGCCTCCACCACCTGCAGCTTCCACGCTCCTACAAACGACACTCGAAAGAAGAAGAGACCTGGAAGAACTACCGCAGAGCAAAGCCGAGAGGGCAGAACTGTGGCGAGACGCGCGATCGGCAAACGCTCTTGATCACCAAGGCCCGGCTAATACAAAGGTATACCGACCCCGGGATGACCACTCAACTAATGAACGAACTGCTCAACAAGCCTCACGACCCCCAAGAAGCAGTGGAAGGCTTCTTGAGGAGGCAAGCGGCAATCTATCGCCGCCTATGGCCGTGGCACTCGCATACAGCAGTCCTTGGATACGCACGAGTTCGCAACGTTCGAACAGTTACTGGCCATGGCCAGCAAGATCGAAGCGAACATTGCCCGCAGAAGGGCGTTCTCCGCAAAGCACAAGCCGAAGAACACCGCCAACTCGTCCCAGAAGTCGGGAAACGAGTAGAGGGCCGGCAAGGGACCAAAAGACGGAACCCCCCGGCCCACACACAGCAACCGGAAGAAAAGGAGAAGAAGAAGAAGGAGGAGAAGAAGAAGAAGAAGGAGGAGAAGAAGAAGAAGAAGGAGGAGAAGAAGAAGAAGAAGCAGGGAGAAGAAACGCAGAAGAAAGAATCCCCAAGGATTCAGGCTACCGTCGGGGCGATAGGGTCAGGCGACCTACCCCGGATCGCCATCTTGATAAACGGCCAATCCGTTCAAGCGCTGGTCGATAGCGGAGCCTCGCACAACTTCACGTCCATGAAATTTACAGAAGTAAGACCGCGGAACATTACGGTCAAACAGGCAGACCCCAGTGCCACGATGAAAACCACCGGAGAAGTCAACACAATGGTGAATATAGGAGATCAAACTCAGAAGATTGCTTTCCTAGTCGCACCAACCTTGGGAGAAAAAATAATTCTTGGGAACCCATGGATGAACGACAACATAGCCACGATAGATTACGCCCGGAAATGCGTGCACTATGGCAGAGACCGCCGATCTACTGTGTATTGGGCAGTTTCGGCACCCAAACGAGTAGCACCGCACGAACCAGTGGCGCTACCCGAACACGCTTTCCCGGAACCGACCGAGTTCGAGAAACTAGTAAGAGACTTTCCCATGGTCTTCGACGAAGGGGTGACCCCAACGACCACAAAGACCGTAAGCCACGCAATAGAAGTGGTCGACCAAACACCGATACGAACGGCCAGGTATACGTACAATGCCCACAAAAAGGCCCAAATAATGACGCAAGTGGCCGAGCTACTAGCCAGCGGGATCATCGAGCGGAGCTCCAGCAGCTACTGTGCCCCAGTAGTGCTAATCAAAAAAAAAGGATGGTCTACCACGCTTTTGCGTCGACTATCGCGAACTCAACAAAATCACGAGGAAGGAGGCAGCCCCGCTGCCCAAAATACACGAGACGCTGAAAGATTTCGGCCCCGCCAAGGTATTCAGCAAGATAGACTTGAAAACAGGATATTGGCAAATACCTATGGTCGAAGGACACAAGCACCTCACAGCCTTTGCAGCCCCCGACGGCGGAACTTACCAGTTCAAGGTTATGCCGTTCGGACTCAAGAACGCCCCGGCCACCTTCCAAAAGTTAATGTCCCGGGTATTGGAGGGCTTACTAGGGAACAGCGTCCTAGTATATCTGGATGACATCCTAGTATATTCGAACGACTACGCGGAACACCTGGGGCACCTGCGACGAGTCCTGGAAAGACTCTAGGAATACGGCCTGAAATGCCACATTAAAAAATGCTCGTTCGGCGTACAATCAGTGGAATACCTGGGACACATCATTAGCGCAGACGGTAATCGGCCACGGACGCACCACCTGAAGAGAATACAGGAACAGGCCCCCCCACATAACAAAAAACAGCTACGGAAGTTTTTGGGGTTGTGTACGTGGGTGAGAGAATACGTACCGGAGTACACCAAGATAGCCGCACCCCTTATGACGCTACAGGGAAGCAAGAAACCCTTCGCGTGGACCGAAGTGGAAGAAAAAGCCTTCGAAGCCATTAAGTCAGCCATGGCCAAACCCCTCAAGCTATCCAGACCACGACCAAGAGTGCCGTTTGTGCTACAGACAGACGCGTGCAATGTCGGAGTTGGGGCGGTCCTGTACCAGGAAATAGATAACCAACGCCACATCATATCATTCGCAAGCTCAAAACTGAAACCATGCCAAACCCGCTTTCACTCCAATGAGCTAGAATGTATGGCCATAGTGTGGGCGATCGATCGGTACAGGCCGTACCTAGAGGATGAACCCTTTATCCTCAGAACTGATAATAAAGCTCTGGTCTGGTTAGAAAATTCGACAGACGCAAAGGCCAAATTTACCCGCTGGTCGCTGATGCTGCAAGAGCTAGATTTTACCATCGAGCATACGCCTGGGGAGACAAACCAGCTACCAGACGCGCTTAGCCGATACCCCGGCACAGAAGAAATGACGGACGTGGCGGAGGAGACCGAGAGGTTGTTGCCACCGAAAACTCCGGGAGAACAACAGACACCAACGCTAAACCACCTGTATACGCGCTTGGACCGATCGTACAGGACAGACTTCGCCAGGCTATGTCTACTGGAAGGCGAAACATTAGCCGCGATGGTCCGACGCGCCCAAAACGAAAGCCAAAACATCCAGGACATAATCCTGAAATACCATGAAATGGTCGAAGACCCGGAGCGCCCAGAAGACGAAGATCTAGGGTACAAAATTGGCGAGCGAGGAGAACTCTTGAGAACAAGCGATGGACCCATCCAATTGGTAGTGCCAGTACAAGCACAACAAGAGGTGATCAAGCACCACCACACAACAACTATTGCAGGACACCCAGGCCGAGATGAAACCACGACGGCCATCCTGAAAGCCTATCACTGGCCAGGAGTCCGAAAAGACGTAAGATTGTTCATTCGGAGGTGCTTGACATGCGCAAGGGTAAAGGCCGGAGCGACGCCACCCAAAGCCCCGCTAAAATCGCAGCCGCCGGGAAAACCCTGGGAACGAGTGGCTATAGACTTTGTGGGCCCACTCGACACCACCAAGGCCGGGAACAAATACATACTCACCATGATGGACACTTGCACAAGGTGGCTAGAAGCCATTCCTGTAACGCCGCTACAAGCGAAAATACGACCAAAGTATTAGAGCGAAGCTTGTTCCAACGATGGGGATACCCGAAGACAATACTGTCGGACAATGGTTCGCAATTCACAAGCCAACACTTCCAACGGGCTATCAAATCATGGAAGGCCGTGCACCACACGACGGCCACCTACCACCCGCAGGCTAACCCCGTAGAACGCCGCCACGCGGAATTGAAGAAAAGTTTGCGAGCCCTACAGGAGGAGAAACCGAGGCTAGAATGGGACGAACATCTGCCCATGGCAGTATACCACTGCAACCGCCGAACAAACGCGGCCACAGGGTGTACACCAAGTGAATTGATGCTGGGATATAACCTAGCAAAACCAGGAAGCTGGGACGAGCCAGAAAGGCCAAAGGAAGAACAAGACGCGAGACTGCAACAAGCTAAACAACGGCAAGCCGCCTACAAGGCACGCAGATACCCTAAACACGCTAACGTGCGAGCATACGAAGCCGGAGAAATGGTGATGGTACGTGGACGGGCCAAGGGCCTCAACAACAAATGGCTAGGCCCCAAAAGGGTTATCATAACAGCCGGGTCCCACTGCTATTGGGTGGAAGACAATCCGCACAGACCCCCGGTAAAACTCCACCTAGACGACCTGCGACCAGCTCCGCCAGCAGACACAACACCGCCAACACCCGACGACGCAGCCGCAGTCCAGGAAGTTGGAGGGGATTGATGCCGCCAAGGGGCGGAGCATCACCCACCAATCAGGGCGCAGCGCGCTAGTATAAAGCTAAAGCGTTCACGCGCAAACGACAGTTCGATCCGAGACGTCAACAAGGAAACTACGAATAGGCTACTCCATTCCACGTTCCGCCGAGATGAATCCTTCCAACCGCAACCACTGCAACCTGATGACCACCGCTACGACACCTGACCATTCTACGATGATGACTTCGACACCAACGACTGCACCAGGGAGGTACCACCTGCTCCCCGGCTCAGATACCCCGGACGGCATTGCACCCTCCGCCACCGGGTATCCAACACTCTGCGGCATTGCACACCCCGCCGCAGGGCCTCATCCGAACACGACGACCCCCGCTACGACCACGGACCGCTTCCTGGACTACTTCACAACACCGACGCACCAGCCGGGTATGCGCCACGCATATCCGCACCACCAAGCAGTCGGTAACATCGCACACACCGCTACCGACCCGCGCCCGAACCCTGGGGCTAGCTACGACCCGTGGGGTCCGCTACAGGAGGTGGTCATACACACACCACCACCTCCACCACCAAAGAGAGAGGTCCTTATACCTGGGTACCAGCTACATGGCGTCACGCCTCACCAGGTGACCCTCTCTCCAGGGCATGCGTACTATACCATGCACCAGGTGGTCCCGACCCCTGGGGGACCACAGGTGGGTTATCAAACCCCACCTACACACCAGCAGTACCCACAGTACTCGCCAGGCGGGTACTAATGCACGATACCCACCGAACCGGCGGCGCCTCCACCATCTGCAGGTGCCTGGCCGGTAACACCCCGACATCGCTTATAAAGCATCGGTTCCCCCCACTCATTTACCGTTGCTATTTTGAATAATTACAATTTCCTTTACAAAATGACATTTTAAAGACATCCCATTAAAGGGTTCCATACAGAAAAATCCCAGCTTTCGCATGGTTATAACCAGAACGAGCTACAATATCGCATTCATCCCCTAAGCAACCCTTAAACTTTAAAGTCAATAAAAAAATAGTAAATATTATTTTATAATTATGAAATTTATACAGGGTAATTAAATAATTATCCTTAACAAGATCTCAGTTGTATAATTGCAATTGATTAAGTATTAATTAGATAGTTGACAACTCTAAATAAAATTATTATAGCAACCCCATCAAATCATCAAATGATCTAAAAATATATCAAATCAACATTATTTAATCCCCTGATTACAATTCTAGAAGTTGCAAAGCTTTAAATGATGTAATTTGCTCAATTCGGCTACATCAATATTATTTAACCTCAATAATTAATTAAGAAAATATTCAATGAAAACGTTTAAAATCAGAAAAACCAATATGATATTCGTGTTGGCGCACTCAAACATGTTATGTTAACATATATTTGAAGCCTCAAAACAATTACGTAATGATTCGGTTTTCGTAATGTAGACGTTCCAAATAGAGCACTTCTAGGGCTCCTAGAAAGCTGAATTTTGTTTTGCGTGTGCTTCAAAATATCCTAATCAATCCAGTATAACCAGCAAATGATTTAAAAGTTTGCATGATAAGATACAAATTACACAACCTAAAAATACACATTTCTAAAACCCCACCAAATTGATTGTTTGTTTTACAATATTACTTAGAAATTTGTTTAAAACTGAAGCAAGTGATACAATTTGACAAATTTCTAAAAAAAATGAGGGGGCTCGAGCCCCCTTTTTCTTGTTTTTGATTATTATAGACCAAATAAGCAATCATTAGACCAGATCTAGCAAACCAGTTCATAGTATGCGATGAATTATGTAGATCGGCTGATGGGGCCCCCTTTCAAAAAATGTATAATTTTTAAAACACATTCTACAGATCACATGAATATAAGAGAACGATAAGAATGTAATCAAACATAAGCAAACCAGAAATGGGCCTCAAAGAAACCCTACAACATCTTCAAATTATGTACGTAATAAAGTTGGTAATTTGTCGGTGGAGGCTCAAAACTCTTACTCACCTAACATATCAAACTCGTAAATCAAGAATATAGTATTGGTTTTGTCCGATTTGTACATTTTAATACAAAATTTTTTAAAATATTTTTGAGGTTAACAAATGGGGCCATTCTCATACTACAAAAATGGAGCTATGTAAAGACTTGGTATCATTAGAATCAAGCATAGATCATACAAGGAATGAGAATATGATACTAATTGGCTAAAAGTAGTCGTTGAGGTTAGTGAAGGGGGCCTTTCTCGTAGCGTGCAAGCGGGGCCAACTAGAGATTTGGTAGTATTAGAATCAAGTATAAGCTATGCCAGAGTTGTGAATATAATACCAATTTGCTACTATGTTTGCTAAATGTTTTCATTGAGGTTAGTGAAGAGGGCCCTTCTCATAGTATACAAATATATAGTATACTAGAGACTTGTTACTTACAGAATCAAGTATAGGCCATGCCAGGATTGCAAATATAATATCAATTTGCCACTACTTTTGCTAAAAGTGGTCATTGAAGTTAGTGAAGGGGGCCATTCTCACAGCATACAAATGGGGCTGAGTGCAGACTTAATTCCTTCAAAATCATTCAAAGTTAATACCAGGAATGCGAATATGCTATTGGATTTGCATAATTTTTACGTTTTCATACAGTATTTAGTAAATTTAATAATTGAGGTAAACTAATGCTGCGATTGCCATATCAGGAGAATTGGGCAAATTCAAGCCTTGCTATTTTCAGAAATGCTTTAACTAAATAAGAAGCATGTTTTCATGAACTTAATTAATCATTTGAAGCAAAAAATTAACACCCAAAATTGCATAATTAATAAATCAACTTCCACTCAATATATTAAAAATCTAATTAATACATTCTGTTCCAAATAATTAGACAATAATTCAGTATTAATTTCAATTTTATTGAAAAATCTTTAATATTTTTTATTAACATTTTTGTTCATATTTAATCGAAATCTAATCCAATTGGAATAATATTATAACCAGCTGAAAGCTGAGATTTTTCTGTATTGGTTGCTATAAAGGCAAATCTCAAAAGTGCCGTTTTCATAAAGAAAATGCAATTTGTAATTTAAAATTTTGGCTGTTGGTATGACGTCAATACCGAGAGTATAAATTCGAGCACGACGCCCCGATTACGATTTCGATATCGCCGTTTCGATATTCTCATCATTTCTCTTTCTTATCCAATAATGGCTATTTTCGGTCAATTTCAAAGTTTCAAATTCGTGAAACTAACAGTACCACTAGCCGGCGGAGAGGGACGCAAATTTTTCTGTGCTAAGCCACAGACCCCAGTAGGTTGTCGGCCAAAGCGGAAGTCCGTGCTTCAAGCGGTTCTTCTTTGGCGATTGAAAGAGTCAAAACATACCAAAGGGGGGTTCTTTTTTTGACTAGGATTTTTACAATTTTAAGAAAAAAAAGTCGGTTTTTTTCAATTTCCTGACGAAAATGAACCCCTGATTACGATTTTAGGGATGCGACTCCGATATTCTTAGCCCTCTGGCTGCAATTTTAAAATAACCGCCAAAAACACGTTTTTTTGCGTTTTGAAGAGCAAAAAAGGCACTAAACGGTGAAGGACAGGGGCACAATTGCTTCTGAGAGTAGTTAATAGAACCATCTAAACTCCCGCCAAACATGAAGTCCATAGGTCAAAGGGTTTTCTTTCGGTGATCGACGAAAGTTTCAGTTTTATTGCCAATACGTACTTAAGCTCACGTTGCCACATTAATATTAGCAAATGTGGACCAATGTTGGTAATATTTTGGTTACTGGGGTAATTTGGACCCTTGATTGCGATTCCGGTATTGCCGTTTTGATATTCTCAACCGTTCACCTTATAATTCATAGCGGATCTACTGCCAGGTTTAGATCTACTCCTAGATCGTAGTCTGGACTTATTTTTGGATCCCGACTTGCTTCTACTTCTGGATCTAGACTTGCTTCTCGAACCGTACCTGCTTCTGAATCTGGACTTGCTTCTAGAACGGGATCTACTTCTGGATCCGGATTTGTTTCTAGATCTTGATCGACTTCCGCTTTTGGATCTGCTGCGCAATCTATTTTTAGATCCTTATCTACTTTTGGATCGCGATTTTGATTGACTAGATTCAGATGAGATGTGTCTTCTGCGTTTTTTACCGGCGCTTTGGTTTTTGGTATTTTTTCTTTGGAAACAATGCGACTTTTTTGTTTGGCGCTGAGACCATCGTATTTTTTAATATCCTTCTTTTTACTCTTCTTTCCGCGCGGTTTTATTGGTCATTTTTATTTTATTTTCAATGTTTTTTGCAATCTTTTGACAATTTTCATTCCAGATTGTATTTTTTAGTATACCTTTATCTTTTTTCATTAATTTTTATACTATTTTTAACTTTTTTCATTTGTTTTTCACAATGTTTTGACCGTTTTTCTTTGTATTTTGTAATTTTTTGTATATTTTCATTAAATTTACTTTGTTTTTCGGTAATTTTTATTTCATTTTCATTGTTTTTCTTTCGATATTGGACGTTTTTACTAATTTCTGCAACGTTTTAACCGTTTTCATCTACATTTTGTAGTTTTTTTATATTTTCTTTTGATTCGCGTTGATTTTTAATAATTTTCAATGTTTTTCATCTGGATTTATGCCGTTATTTGCAATATTTTAACAGTTTTTAACCCAGATTGTTTCTTCTAGTATATTTTCATTATTTTTTTAATGTTGTATCAACATTTTTCATTTGTTTTTGACACATTTTCATAATGGTTTAGGCATTTTTGTTAGCATTTTGTAGTTTTTTAATGTTTTCATTTATTTTGCTTTGTTTTTTATTAATTTTCATTTTATTTTTTCAATTTCTGTAATTTTTTGACAATTTTTATCTGATGATTGTGTTTTTTTTTGTATATTTTCTTCCTTTTTCATTTTAATTTCAATGTTTTTTATTTGTTTCTCATTAATATTTTACTAATTAAAAAAACGATAATTTTCTTATTTGATAGTAACCATAATCTAGAGTAACCCACCCAACCGCTCAAATGTTGGAAATTAAATAATGGGACATTACTTTACTTTACTCTTTGGACTAAAGTTTTTCTAAAACTTGCAGAGAGATTTCTAATTCTTTGATAACAATCGGTGGGTGGAATAATAAATCTTTTAATAACCAACAGTTGGGTGGGTAGGTGGGCCACAGTAGAAGAAGCTACTCGCACACAATTTGAACTTTGTTCCCGCCCGCCCACCCTAACGTTTGTCATCAAGGAACTTGTTGTAAGCTAATCGTCTGTTGTATTGCTAGCAACTTACACAAATGGTGGGTGAAATGTTAAATATTTTGATCACCGACACTTGGATGGGTGGGTGGGTCACAGTAGAAGAAGATTCCCGCCCACAATTTAAACTTGGTTCCCGCCCGCCCACCCAAGCATTTGTCATCAAGGAACTTGTTGTAAACTAATCGTTTCTTGTATTCTTAGCAACTTACACAAACGGTGGGTGGAATAATAAATCTTTTGATTACCAACACTTGGGTAGGTGAGTGGGCCACAGTAAAAAAAGCTACCCGCCCACAATTTAAACTTGGTTCTTGCCCACCCACCCATGCGTTTGTCATTAAGAAACTTGTTGTAATTGGATGTTATCTCTTTCTTCTTTGGATTAAGAGACTTCTAATGTTTGCAAAATAAAAAAACTTTTAGTTTTTTGATAACAAACACTTGGGCGGGTACTAGAGTAGACCAACCCACTCGCCCAAGTGTTGCTTATCAAAAGATTGAATATCACCTCCTTCTTCTTGGACAAAGATACATCTAATGCTTGCAAATAAAAGAATTTTTAAATTTTTTTTAACAAACATTTGCTTGGGTGTTTTGGAGCTTTAGTATAAATATATACTCATTGGTAATCATGACCTGGAATGACCCACCTACTTTTTTAAGTGTTGGTCATTAAACTTCTTACAATAACTCAGCAAAAAGTAAGAATTAACACAATTTTGATTAACCAAACTTGTTAAAAATTTAGTGTTCTATAAAATAGTTTTAATAAATTTTGTTTGTAAAGTTGGTATTAAGTGAGTTATTTTGAAAAATGCAACAAAAAAGTAAAAGTTTTTAGATTTTCTTAAAATAACTCTGCAACAAGTGAGAATTTATCAAATGTCAATGCAGAAAACTTGTTAGAAATTTTGTTTTCTATAAAATAGTTTATATGGTTTTTGTTTGTAAAGTTAGTATTAAGTGAGTTATTTAAAAAAATCTAAGTTGAAATTTTTTAAACTAATTCCGCAACAACTATGACAAATAAGGTTTGTTTCACATAATAGTTATTTATGTTACAAGTTGTAAAATGATAGTGTTTTTTTAACGAGTCGCAAATTATAGATCGAGTTCGAAGAACGAGATCTATAATGCGACGAGTAAAAAAACACGCATTTTACACGTGTAACATACACTATTTTTTGCAATTTTGGAGAATAATCCGCAAGTTTCTGATAATTATTGTTTTTTTTTAATTTTATTAGTAGTGAAAAAAAGTGCTTACTTTTTTTCACTAGTGAAAAAAAGTAAGTAGTTATAACATCAAAAATGGCAACTGAAAAGTCAATATTATAGTTCAGAATTGCAAAAAAATTTGTTTAAAACTGGAGTTACTAATGCAATTTGACAAATTTGTAAAAAAAAATAATTGAGGGGGCTCGAGCCCCCTTCTTCTTGTTTTTGATGCTTATTGGCTAAATAAGCAATCATTAGACCACAACCAGATTATCTGTTCATAGTAAGCAATGAATTTTGTAGATCAGCTGATAGGGCCCTCTTACCAAAAATGTATTATTTTTTAAAACACATTTTAAAGGTTGCCTGATTTCAAGAGAACAATAAATATGTAATCAAATATATCAAACCAGAAATGGGCCTCAAAGAAGCCCTACAACATCTTTAAATTATGTACGTAATAAAGTTGGTAATTTTATCGGTGGAGGCTCAAAATTGTTACTCACCTAACATATCAAACCCGTAAATCACAAATATCGTATTGGTTTTGCCCAATTTGTGCATTTTCATACAAAATTTTGTAAAAGTATTTTTGAGGTTAGCAAATGGGGCCATTCCCATACTACAAAAATGAAGCTAGGTAGAGACTTGGTGTTATTAGAATCAAGCATAGATCAGACAAGGAATGAGAATATGATACTAATTTGCTAAAAGTAGTCGTTGAGGTTAGTGAAGGGGGCCCTTCTCGTAGCGTGCAAGCGGAACCAACTAGAGATTTGGTAGTATTAGAATCAAACATAGGCTATGCCAGAATTGTAAATATAATACTAATTTCCTACTAAGCTTGCTAAATGTACTCATTGAGGTTAGTGAAGGGGGCCCTTCTCATAGCGTATAAATGGGACCGAGTAGAGACTTGTTACTTTCAGAATCAAGTAAAGGCTATGCCAGGATTACGAATATAATACTAATTTGCTATTAAGTTTGCCAAATGTAGTCATTGAGATTAGTGAATGGCCCCATTCTCATAGCGCACAAATGGGGCCAACTAGAGACTTATTACTTACAGAATCAAGTATAGGCCATGCCAGGATTGCAAATATAATACCAATTTGCTACCATGTTTGCTAAATGTGGTCATTGAAGTTAGTGAAGGGGGCCATTCTCACAGCGTACAAATGGGACTGAGTTGAGACTTGATTCCTTCAAAATCATACAAGGTTAACTCCAGGAATACGAATATGCTATTGGTTTTGCATAATTTTTACGTTTTCATACAGTATTTAGTAAATGTACAAATTGAGGTTAACTAATACTGCAATTGCCGTATCACGAGAATGGGGCCAATTCAAGACTTGCAATTTTCAGAAATGCTTTAACTAAATAGGAAGCATGTTTTCATAAACTTAATTAATCATTTGAAGCTAAAAAGTTAATTGTCAAAATTGCATATATTTGCATAATTAATAAACCAACTTCTACTTAATATATTAAAAATCTAATTAATACATTCTGATCCTAATAATTAAACAATATATCTGTATCAATTTCAATTTGATTGAAAAATGTTTAATATTTTTAATTAACAATTTTGTTTATATTTAATCGGAATCTAATCCAATCGGAAAAAGATTATAACCATCTGAAAGCTGAGATTTTTCTGTATCGGTTTCTTTATTGGCGAGTCTCAAAAGTGCCGTTTTCATGATGAAAATGCAATTTGTAATTTAAATAAAATAATAATTTTGGTCGTTGGTGTGACGTCAATGCCGAGGGTATAAATTCGCGCACGACGCCGAGCGAGCTCAGTCAGTGTTAGTCGGTCGAAATGTGCGGATGTGCTGTGTCGTGCTAGATGGTTCCTGCCGGTGGATCAAAATTGTGAAGTGCATTTAATACGGATTAATTATTTATTAAAGGTAATTGATTTCTATATTGCGTTTTCATTATGTAATAGTTAATAAATTTTATTTGATGGTTTGATTAATTGCGTCTCATTTATATTTTTGTGGGGATTTTTTTATAAGTATTACATTTTCCAATAAATAATTTTTTATTTGTTTCTTGAATTTAATTAAATCTATTTATATTTGTAACCGGATTAATACGCATATAATTATTACAGCTTTTCATAATAATTTTGGTTTGATTTAGGGATTTTTCTGAAATATCTAATGTTTTATATGAGTGTTTGTGACCAAGAAAATATAATTTCTTCAACTTTGCGCATATTTTAGAGTTAATATACAATTTTTTTCAGCCAATCTCTTGATGATAAACACTTGGTTGGGTGGATGGGCCAAAGTAATTCAACATTTAATTGTGATGTGGTTTATACTTGTATCCCACCCATCCACCTAAGTGTTTATGATTAAGAAAGTTATAATTTTTTCAACTTTTTGCATATTTTTGACAAATTTTAATCAACAATTGTTGATTAATCAATTTATACTTTTTATACTTGTATCCCGCATAGCCGCCCAAGTGTTTGTGATTAAGAAAATTATAATTTCTTTAACTTTGCTCAATTTTTTGACAAATGTCAATCAACAATTGGTGGGCGGGCTTAACTTTTTCAACTATAAAGCGTGATTTGGTTTATATTTGTGTCCCATCCAAGTGTTTGTGATCAAGAAAATTTTCTATTCTTTAACTTTATGCATATTTTTGATAAATTCCAATCAACAATTGTTGATTAGCCAAAATAAAGACTTGGGTGGGTGGGCGGGCCAAAATAGTTCAACAATAAAGCGCGATATGGTTTATATTTGTGTCCCGCCCACCCACCCAAGTGTTTCTGATTAAGAAAATTATAATTTCTTTAACTTTTTGCATAGTTTTGAAATATTTCTATCAACAATTGTTGATAAGCTAATCTCTGGCTCACCAACACTTGGGTGGGTGGGCGGGCCAAAGTATATAATAATAATAATAATAATACTTTATTCACGGTATATACAAAAACCATTTACATCTACATCATTATATACATAAATAACGATGAATTACAAACAATATTACAATTACACAAAAATATATAAAAGAATATTGAAAAATAAAAGCATGGAAAAAAGTATACATAAATAAAAACAAAATATAAAATTATTCATCAACACATTTTAACTGACACTTAAAACTACATTTTGAAACACAAAATAAATCAATATTATTAGAGAAACTATTAGCAATTCTACACATTCTACCAATTGGATTATTAAATCCATAATTGGTAGAATGTATAGATTCTCTAAATAATGGAGACTGTCTGGTTCGGCGATTATTGTTGGGGACTTGAAATGGAAGAGTTACAAGTAACTCTTGGCAATCAATCTCAGACATCATTAGTCCACGTAAAAATGATAAATCGGCTCTTTTGCGCCGAATTTTCAGCGGCGGAAGATTATATTGCAATGCAATGAGGTTAAAATCGTAATTTTCGGATGAAATGCCTAATTTGTACGATAATAAACGAAAAAATTTGTTTTGAATACGTTCTATATTGCATATATGAACGCTGTAGTATGGACACCAAACTGACGGAGCGTACTCTAAATGAGAACGTACTAAAGCGCAATAAAGTAATTTGAGTGTGCTAGGAGATAGGTCAGTAGACATTCTGTAAACAAATCCTAACATTTTCATAGCACGGTTGCACATATAGTTTATATGCTCAACAAAAGTTAGTTTTGAATCAAAAATTACGCCCAAATCTTTTATTTGTGTAACATGCTCCAAAACATTATTATCGATAGTATAGTCAAACGATACTTTACTTAAAGTTCTGTTGAAGCTTATCGAAAAACATTTATTTGCGTTAAACAACAAGTTATTAATAAGACACCATGATTGAACAGAATCTAAATCATTTTGCAAACTAATGCAGTCCTCGATAGATGATATTCTTTTATAAATTTTAAGATCGTCAGCAAATAAAAGATAAGACGAAGAATTAATAGAATAAACAAGATCATTAATAAAGAGTAAAAACAGAATTGGTCCACAATGAGATCCTTGAGGAACCCCAGAAGGAACAACAATTGGTTGTGATAAAAAGTTATTAATTTTCACACACTGTGTACGATTTTCCAAAAAGCTCGACAACCACGCAACAACAGATTCATGAAAACCCAAAGCCCGAAGCTTAGCAATCAAAATACTATGATTAACGCGATCAAAAGCCTTTGAAAAATCTGTGTAAATAGAATCTACTTGAACTCTTGATTGAAAGGCATTCAAAAGATCATTTTCGTAACAAAGAAGATTTGTAAGAGTAGAACGACCCTCGCGAAACCCATGTTGCTGTTCCACTAAAATGCTTTTGCACATCCATTGTATTTGACCAGTTACAATTTGATCAAACAACTTAGGAATAGCAGACTGGATGCATATACCTCTATAATTAGTAATATCCTCCTTAGCTCCAGATTTATGTAAAGGCATAATGTAGCTTTGTTTCCAAACTGAAGGAAACTTGGCTTCATTAAGAGAAGCCTCAAAAAGTAAGTGCAATGGCATAGAAATTGAATAAATACATTGTTTTAACAGCATAGATGGAACACCGTCCGGTCCAGTGCTAAAGTTACATTTAAGGTTCTCAATCCCTTTAAATACATCCAACAAACTAATTGAAAATGATCGATGTAATACGTTTTTCTTAAAGTCAAACAAAGGAGTTGGATGAGTTTGTGTATCGTAAACAGAGGAAAAGAATTCAGCAAAACTATTAACATAGTCATCTCCATTACTGCAAGTTTTTTGTTTATAATACATTGCGGCTGGAAAATCATTAGTTTTTCTAGAGTCGCTAACAAATTTCCAAAAATGTTTAGGGTTACTTTGAATGTTGTTTTCTGTTCGAGTAATATATTGCTTGTATAGACATGTACTGAGATTTTTACACGAAGTACGAATTGATTGAAACTCGTTATAATCAGACAATAGTCTTGAAGATTTATAACGTTTATGAACAGTTTTTTTGAGTCTAGTAAGTGAAATCAATTCTTTATTAAACCAAACTGGAAAATTGTTTTCTCGCCATTGTTTTTTGGGAACAAAATAGTCAATAGCAAAATGCAACACAGAGTAAAATAAATTAACGCAATTATCAACATCACAATTATAAAAAAGGGCGGACCAATCAATATTCAACAAAAAATTATTGATTGCGTTAAAGTCGGCATATTTAAAATCATTAAAAACATAATTACACATTAAAATATCACGGCTAGTATCACATTTTAAGTAGTCCAATAATAATCAAAATATGGTTTACACTTGTGTCCCACCCACCCGCCCGAGTGTTTGTGGTCAAGAATAATACAATTTCTTTAATCTTGCTCGTATTTTAACAAATGTGGATCAACAATTGTTGATTTGCCAATTTTTGGATGACTAACACTCTGGTGGACGGGCGGGTCAAAGTATTTTAACAATAAAGCAAGACTCAGTTTATACTTGACTTTATCTCACCGGCCCAAGTGTTTGCGATCAAGAAAACTATAATTTCTTCAACCTTGTTCGTATTTTTAACAAATGTCAATCAACAATTGTTGATTAGGAAATTTCTGGATTACCAACACTTGGGTGAGTGGGCGGGACAAAGTCTTTAAGTAATAAAGCGCGATATGGTTTATATTTGTGATACAGTTTACAAACATTTGGCTGGTGGTTTGATACACTAATCCCGCTCACCCGCCCAAGTGTTTGTTATCAAGAAATTTGCTTATTCTCACATTTGTTGCGTTTTTGTTGTTTTTAATGTGACAGATTGAATAAAGTTGCCACTAATACGTCAGAGGTGGACAAATTAATAAATTGTTAGTTAACTAACACTTAGGCGGGTGGGCGGAAACACAGTTTAAAAATATTGAGCCGGTGGTTTCATACAGTGATTCCGCCCACCCGCCCAAGTGTTTATTACAGTGATTTTGCCCACCGGCCCAAGCGTTTGTTATCAAGAATTTTTCCTATTCTCACACTTGTTGCGTTTTTGCTGTTTTTAATGTGACAGATTGAATGACAGTTGTCAGAGATGAATAAAGTTGTCACTAATACGTCAGAGGTGGGTGCAATAACAATTTTTTTGATAACTAACAATTGGGTGAGTAGGCGGGAACACTGTTTAAAAATTTTAGGCCGGTGGTTTGATACAGTGTTCCCGCCCACCCGATCAAGCGTTTGTTATCAAGAAATTTGTTTATTCTCACACTTGTTGTGTTTCTGCTGTTTTTGAATAAACACATGACAGTTTAAAAATATTGGGCCGGTTTGATACATTTTTTATTTTTTATTTATGCTTTTTACGGCTATTTTACATCGCCACAGTAAGTCTACGACTTGTTTAAAGTGGTTTGATGGGACCAACAGCTTAATACGTTACTTCCGAACCACGCTGGTGGATAAAGAGCAAGTTATCATTTCAGCCATATTTCGGGATCGAACCCGGACATTGTTTTCGCTTTCTCGCCCAATTATTTGTTATCATAAAACTAAGGTTGTGAAAGAAGTTTCTAGGATTGTTAAAACCAAAATTCTTGAAAAATGTTATAGATCATTCTTAGTTTGTTCAAAACTTTGAAAAAGGGTTATATATTATTCTGGGCTTGTCTAAAAGTTTCAAAAAATGTTTTAATTCATTCTAGGTTAAACAAAAATTGTTAGAATTGTTATAGGTTATCCAAAAATTTTGAAAGATGTCATAGCTCACTTTAGGTTTGTCCAACATTTTTGAAAAAGATTAAAAATTATTCCGGGCTTGTCCAAAATTTCATTCTAAGTTCAAAATTTTTGAAATATTTGTGCAGAAGTTTTGAAAGGTGTCTTAGCTTCTTTTCTAGGTTTACAAAAACTTTTCAAAAAAAGTTACTCTAGAATTACCCAACACTTTTGAAAAAGATTATAACTTATTTTAGGATTAACCAAAATATTTGAAAAATGTTATAAGTTATCAAAAATGTTGAAGAATGTCTTAGGTGTGTCTAAAATTTAAAAAAAAAGTTCTACCTTATTCTAGAAATACTAAAAAAATGTTATAGATTGTTATAGCTTAATCTAGGTTTGTCCAAAATTTTTGAATTTTTTTTTTCTAGGTTTGTCGAAAACTTTTATAAAAAGTTATACTTTATTTTGAAATTATTATTATTACTTTAGGTTCAACCAAAATTGTTGAAAAATGTTATAATTTGTCTAAAAGTTTTCAAAGCATTCTAAATTTATCCAAAACTTTTGAAAAAAGTTATATCTCATTTTAGGTTAAACCAGAACTGTTGAAACGTGTTATAGGTTATCTAAAAGGTTTGTCCAAAACTTTTGAAAAAGTTATTTTGGGCTTTTCCAAAGTTTTAAAAATGTTGTAGCTCATATTAGTCCTGTCCAAAAGGTTTTAAAAACATTATAATTTTTGTATGTTTAAACAAATTTTTTAAAAAAGGTTTTATAAAGCTTATTCTAGAATTGTCCAAAAGTTTTGAAAAAGGTTGTAACTCGTTTTAGCATTAACTAAAACTGTTGATAACTGTTATAAGTTATTTAAAAGCTATCATAACTCATTTTAAGATTTCTAGAATTGTTGAAAATATATATTGCTTATTCGAGGTTTGTTCAAAAGTTTCAAAAAGTGTTATAACTCATTCTAGGTTAAACCAAATTGTTAAAAATGATATAACTTGTCAAAAGTTTTAAAAAATGTCATGGCTTATTCTAGATTTGTTCAAAACTTCTGAAAACGTTATAAATCATTTCAAGCTATTCCAAAAGATTTGAAAAAAGTTGAAGCTTACTCTAAATTTACCTAAAATTGTTTTAAGTTGTCCAAAAGTTATTAATGAAGTTATAATTTATTCTAGGCTATTTGAAAACTTTTGGAAAAATTTAAATCTTGTTTTAGGCTAAACCAAAATTATTGAAAACTGTTATAACTCATTTTAAGTTTAACCAAAATTGTTAAAAATATTATAGAATGTCCAAAAGTTTTGAAAGATGCCATAGCTCATCTTAATTTTGTCCAAATTTTTTGAAAAAAATTACAAATTATTTCAGGCTTATCCAAAACTTTTCAAAAAAAACTTGTAGCTTATTTTAAGTTGAAAACTTTTGAAATATGTTATAGTTTGTGTAAAAGTTTTGAAAAATGCCAAAGTTTATGATAGATTTGTTCAAAATTTTATAAATTATTCTAAGTTTGTCCAAAAGATTTTATAAAGTTTAAAACATATTCTAAATTTAATTAAAATTGTCCAAAGTTATGAATAATGTTATAGTTTATTCTAGGCTATTTCACACATTTAGTTATAATTGATTTTAAGTTTGTCTTTTAAAAATAAATTAAAGATTATTCTAGAATTGTTTACAATTTAAAAATAAAGTTATAACACATTCTAGGTTGAACCAAAATTATTGAAAAAATGTTGTATAGGTTTTCAAAAACTTATAAAGATTATAGATTACTCTAGATAAAGGTAACTTATTCTAGGATTAACCAACATTTTTGAAAATTATTCTAAATTGTCAAAAGATGTTGAAAACTTTTAAAAAAGTTGTATCTTTTTCTAAATTTGTCCAAAATTTAAAATATGTTATAGCTTATGCTAGAAGTGTTAAAAATGTTATAAGTTGTCATAGCTTATACTAAGTTTGTTCAAAATTGTTGATTGT